>CM052252.1:0-161551 GCA_028455795.1 Lasioglossum marginatum
ATGTTATTTATTTTAAATTTAAGTTAAGAATATACGCCACTCGATAGTGAGAGCGGTCTATTTCTGTCCTTGTCGCTCTCCGTGAATCGCATAAGTCTGTCCTTGTCGGATACCAACTCACTCTCATGTTCGCCTGATACTCTCCTGGTAAACGGATTCGAAATGTAGCAGAAAAGGCTCTACTGAAGATCACATAGATCGCCGACTCTACAGAAATTTCACAACTTGACTAGGATTGGTCAACAGTAATTTATCATAGATTGCTAACTCTACGGTAAAAGTTATACTCGGCTGTGATTGGTCAATTGTAATTTAACATAGAAAGACAGTAATTTAACAAAATAAATAAATGACAGATCAGACTAAACAAATAGATACATCAACCATAACCATAAATACATACAAAAATGTAGAAACAAAACCACGAACTAACAAGATAGTCAGATCGACGCCCATAACGGATACAGCCATCCGGCTTCATGCCGTCCTCTTGCCCATGTCCTACGGAAATCCTGGTCCTACGGACGGCACTGGGCCTGGGCCGGCACCTGCGCGCACAGGAGGTCGACCAAATTTGGATTTTTGGTTGGCTGGGTATATACATGCATGTATGTATATATATATGTACATACATATCATGGACATAGGAATAAGGGGACGGAGCATATTACTTTGGGGGGGGGAAGCCACTTTTGGGTAGCGGGCTGGTACCCAATACCAGCTGGTACCTCATTGACGATTGGTTGTGATCGCGCAAGCGCATTCGTACTTTTAGAAGACGCTACGCTACGCCATGCCACGCCGACGCGTGATAGCGTGATAGTGAAGTGATTAGAGTGACGGTGAAAAAGTGTAATCAACTGTGATTAGCAACAATAGCGTTGTATTGAATTATAAGTTTTAAAAATTATACAATGCCGCTGTGTATTGTAAAACGTGTAAAAATCGTACGAGACATCGTCCGATTTCGCGCATATATGCTAGAACCAATCACTGGGGTGAGTGGGGCACCAGAGTACCACGTGACCGTGCTCCCCGCTCCCCGGAAATGGCTTCACACCCCTCGCCTATAGTAAGAATTTATGTTCCATCCAGTTCCGTTTCCTTGATACGATTCCTATGTCCATGATACGATGATACATACCAATACATATTTCACCGCGTATTGGAAACAAAGTATAATATTTTTTATAGAAATTAGACTGTCGTAGCATATCAGCGTATACATAAAAATAGAAAAATAATTATTTTCTCACTTTAAATCCCAACGGAATGAGCGATATGAAGCGGAAACCTAAAATATTAGTTTTCGATTTAGGTTAGAATATCTACGTAACGATAGTGTAAATTTAAAAAATAAGATTTTTAATTATATAAATTAAATATGATAAATAAATGGTGATCCTATAGCTAAATGTAATTTTCAGATTATACTCTATGGCCGTTTTGGGTTGATACTCACGTTACTCCTCCTTTCAAAAAGTAATAAATTGTATTATTTATGATCATTCAATGATATTAAATTAATTTTAGTTTCTAAAAAAATTTTCAGAAAAGGAAATAATGTAGTAGATGCTCGTGGTCAAAACGTAAATTATTACAAAGAGGTGCCTGATGTTTTGAAAAGGTTAACGGATGAAGGTTATGAACTTGGCGTTGCTTCTCGCACGTCGGAAATTTTAGGTGCTAACCAGCTATTAAAGTTATTTAATTGGGAAAAATATTTCAAGTATAAAGAAATATATCCTGGATGTAAAGTAGCTCATTTCTCCAAGTAAGTGTTATAAATCATAAATTCATAAAAAGTTCATATGTAAATTAAATGATTATGTTTCCATCATCTTCTAACTTTTTCGATCGAACTTTTTCTTTTTAGAATTCAGAAAGCTTCGGGTACGGACTATAAGGATATGCTATTCTTTGACGATGAACACAGAAATATTGTTGATGTAAGCAAACTTGGTGTTACATGTATATTGGTTAAAAGCGGTATAACACGTTCAGTCGTCGAAGATGCTTTGAAAAATTTTTAATCTTCTTATCTTTTCTTATCTTCAGGAGCTTTATTTAACAAATGAAATTTTATTTTCAACAATTTACTATTTATACCATATAAAACCATATGTATTTTTTATAATTTTAAAATTATAGTTTTTAACAGCATGATCTATATATTTCATAGGAAATATTTTTTTGTTAATAGTACACTTATATTTAAATAAAGTGAATGAAATATTTTGTGTCTAAATTTGATTAATCATTGTCAAGTAATATTGCAATGGACTATTAATAACAATGTTATTGTTAGTTCTTTGGCTAACCATATTAAAAAAAGATCTACAAGCATATCGAGGGTCTTGAGGAGATACGGTACTTAATAATTTAGTTATTTGATTATCCGATAATGACAAACGTAGAAGGCTCTTCAACGCATTTGTCTCGAAATTTTTAAATGGACATCCCCCTTCATACATTGGACCAGAAACACTTGCCTATAATAAGATTATAAAGTAAAAGCTATATCCATGCTTTATAAATTATTTTTAAATGAGTAGTACGGTACTTACACACAAGAGTTCGCAATTAGCTGATCTGTAATTCTTTCTGGACCCTTCCAAGCCATAAAGATGTCGAATACTATATATAAATTTGCGTTCATTTGATTGCCATTGATGCGAACAAGTGGAGGAGCATGAATGAGGTTTCGAATATTCATCTTTCCAATAGTTTATAGCATCTTCTATGTGCATTCCCCCATCTTTCAGAAAAAGGCTATAATGTAAACGAGCATAATGGCCTAGTCTATGTGTACTTAGTAATTTTCTATGCAAATGTTGCATACATAGAGGAAAATTTGTCATTTCGGTATCTATATTGTCTATAGTTATACATCCGTATCCACGACTTTTTCTAAATAATTGGAAATGGACTTTTTGATATAAATAGTCAAGTCTGTCATCTTGATTTATAGCGTGTTGTGCTTTCACTTTAATACACGTCATATCTTTATGCATGTAGGTATTAAATAATGACAAGAGGACTTGTTTAAATTCAGAGCAATGTACAATGGCATAACCATTACATAGCTTCACTTTTCTCTTTTTTATTAGGTCTGGCACTAATTCATACCTCACTTGGAAAAATGAAAGAAACACGTTAATGTTTAAATTAATAACTTCCACTCCATCTCCATTAAGTTTTTCTAATATCCATACCTTTAGTCTGAAATAAACTGCAGTCTTGTTTATGATCTTTAGCTATAAGATGCTTAAAGACAAATTGCTTCGAGAAAAAAATACATATATCAATCAATGTATTATTAATTAGTCTTTCTTTACTTGTAAGCAACCTCAATTGACGTATAATACTTCTTAATAATCTATGTAATTGCTTAGGTAATATACAATCCAATCTATTTCGAAATAACAGAGCTTCTCTGATAATCCAATAATTCCATAAATCCTGCGATACCGAAGCTAATAATCTAGATTGCGTGTACGGATAAATATTTAATACATATATTAATATTTTGTCGCTCAAATAACCGGTAAAATATAAAAATTAAATGAATAATTACAATTATATAATTTAACACTTACCGTAGTGAAAAATGACCTATTCTGTCATATACCGAATTTTCTAATAAATATTCAAAGTTACCATTAAATTCATTAGTTCTAGCTTCATATAATAATTGTAGATATTCTAATCTAGCAAAAACACATTTCTCCAAAACATGAAGCGACACTTGTCCTGCAGGAGCTTGAATATAGAACATTTTCAAATGTTCAAAATGTCTTCGTTTTTATTGTACGAGATTCTTATTGTATGTAAATAATATGTTTACACACATCTTCTATTATAATTCTAAAACTGTCTAAAACTTATACATACATATAAGTATACATACGTGTCAATAACTAAAAAAAAATATTTTATACGTCTATATAAAAATATGATCCAAGATTATTTTGAATTGATTAATTTATTGCACTTTTCATATTCGGTTTACTTTTCATATCAATGTACACAGATGTACATGTACATCGATATGTGTTCCGGTTGTGAAGCAGCACTATCGCAGCAGCGAGTCGTCAACGAATCAGAACGAAGACAAACTTTCCATTTTCATTTAGATACTCTTACAGAGACGAAACTCCGATGTTCTAAAAGTACCAATTTGCAGTGCGCTTGCGTCCCTAAATATCTATAATCTATTCTGTCTATTCAGAGAGGATACGAAAGTGCTCTCTGTTCGGGGTTTCGGTGTTTCGGGCCACAGACGATTTCGGTGCCTCCGGTCACCTCCGGTATAATGTTGCCCCCACACCAAATCCTGATCAGATCTTGTCAGATCTCACAACAGCTCATACTTACGGGTCACGGGCTCATATTGGCTCATACCGGCTCATACCGGCTCATACCGGCTCATACCCACAGTAACCGACGAGCTATAAGGATAGACCTACCATACAATGTATTTTTGCGGCCATTTGCGGCCTACTTTTGTTGGGTCACGTTACATACAATGGTAATGGATTACCATTTGCATGAACCTCGAAAATGAAAAAATTGTAATCGTAGGACATATTGAAAATACATATATAGTATGTTTCGCAGAAGAAAGATGCTTACAAGCATAATAAATATATATTTATTAACTATCTACTCCTGTCTACTCCATATTAAGTTTGAAATATCACCGCTTCAATTTTTCATATAACTCTTTCACCCAGTAACCTGCAGTAACCCAGAAAAATTGATAAAAATATCTAAAGAAATATGACACCGCAGTCTGTAAGTGGTATATCAAGGTTACTCAATTGGTGATTACGGATGTCACCGATTTCGACAAAAGTTTCGTTTCTGTAAGAATACTCTATGACAAAAGTTTCGTGCTGTAGTGTGCTGTAGATATACTCTGTGCAACTCTGTGCTGTAACGACATCAATGCGCACCAGTCTGCTGGTCTACAGTATAGAGTATAGAGTATAGAGTATATCTACGATGGTATACCATTCGCCATAGAACTTGCGGAGATTCGTCCAAGTACTCGATGAACTTTGGGTAAGTTAATTTGTTAATTTCAACTGATGTATTTCTAGCTAAACTTGGCGTTTGACATTCCATTTAGAAACTGAAATCATATTCATCGGAAGTCTTTCGTGAATATCGTACCGAATGACCTTTTTACGAATACCACAGAGCCGTACCGACAAATTTTTTTTTATACATTTAGAATAAAATATTCAGTGTCAATTTAGCAATATTTTACATAAAATTTGCATTTCTATAGCCTTAGAGTTCTATCGTTTAACGGTGCTTCGTATAGATTTATAATATCGAGATTCATATGCCGATTTGTACGAATTGGTACGAATTGGTACGAATTGGTACGAATTGGTACGAATTGGTACGAATTGACAGTTCTTAGAGCATGAAATTTATAAAAAAAAATGTACTTCTTTCAAATTACTTCTGCTGAATTTCCTGTCACGTTCCAGATGTTCCAAGGTTCTCTGTGCTTCTTATGAAGTCTGCACTACATAACAAATGACAAATGGATGAAGCTAAGCCTTATAAATTCACTTCTACTAGTTCTACTTCCATTTTATGATCGGATGATCAAGCTAAGTTTCATTTGTCTATGCTGGAACACTCATTGTTGTCAAGATGAACATCAATACAATAAGCAGTACCGATCTCTTTTGCCTATTGGAATCTAATAAACTAGGGGAGGTAGAAGAAATAAAAAAAGTATTCCACGAACTTTTCCTGAGTAGTAAGCGAAATTATAGATTTAATGTTTTCATCGAAATCTGAAGCGTTCTTCATCGTCATTATATCATGTAATGAATATCATGTAATCAATACATTTTTTTTTCTTTAGCAAAAGACAATTGGTTGGTAAATGGACTTTTTGACTATTATTTGTCCACAAATTCCTTAAGGGCTGTCGAGGTATTAGCCAGTGTTCGAGATCCGCACGACAAACATCTTCTAGATCGTTTATCAGAAGCTCTTTCTAAACAAGGAAATAGCAGCCAAAGAATTCAGACTCTTACTTTGTTAGGTCATATTGCTCGTCGACAACCTACGTGGTTGTATAAGCTTGCCAGTCATGCTTTATTTCGAGATTTACTTAAGTTACTTAAAGTAAGTCACATTATTAGCGAAATATCTAATATTTGTGATTTGGGAAAACTACCAAATATTTGTGATTTTTTAATTAATATATTTTCAGCTGGAAGCAGATACGCTGTCTCTCATGAGCGCGCTTCTTCTCTTGGTAATGTTGTTACCAATGTTGCCAGCTGCTTTAGGGCCGTATCTCTCAGAAATTTTTGAGGTTTTTGGCCGGCTAGCATCTTACTATCATCATCAGTCATTGTCGTTGTTCTCATCTCCTATGCATTTTACCTCCACAGCAGCAGGAACTATTGATAAAAATCATTTATATTTATTACACCTACAAGTGAGTTGCGCTGTTCAAACACGCTAAACAAGTAAACAGATCATTAATGTCATTGTCTTGTTACAGGTGGGCCTATATAGTTTGTTTCACAGACTGTATGCTATGTATCCGTGCAACTTTATTTCATATTTAAAACAACAATACATTCAACGAGATCAATTCACTACTTTTACTCACACAATTAGACCAATGCTGGATTCGGTGCGCATGCATCCATTACTTGTTACAGCATCCAAAGACGCAGAGATCTCTGCTGCAAGGTAGTGTTTGCACACTGTGCAAACTAACATTCATTTATATTGTGTATAGTGTATTCTTAGAAACTAAATGCACAGGAATGTGTCGTAAATCGTTAGAAGATATACACTGCTGTGCAGAAGAAAGAAGTATTTATTCCGGCCATATTTAATAGAAAAGCGTAAAAAGTCAAATAAGAACACAGTAAGTTTTGAAAAAGGATTCCGCTGTTTAATCGAATAGTTCTGAGAATATATGTGTTATTGCGGATTATCTAATACTTTAAATGCAATAAATCAATCATTGTACGATACAATTTCTACATAAAGATATTGTTTGTCATTATATCTTATAATTATACTGGGTGCTTCTTTCTTTTGCACAGTAGTGTACGCCAATCGTAGCGATACTCTGACTATTTGCTTAATTGTGTTTCAGATGGAAAAAAATGGAACATCACGATATTATGGCAGAATGTGGTCGTTTCACGTTAGACAAGTGTCGGGAAGAAGTATTCAACACTGTAAATTCACGCTCCACGCCACCTCTAGGTACGTTCCTATTCGTTTCCTAGAAACGAATTTTTGGAAACCCATTTTTTGGTCGCGGGTTCGAATCCCACTGTGAATCTAAAACTGTAGTGTCTAAGGTGGTTCGGAACCCACCTTGATAAACTGTAGGTCCCGTCGCTAATGACCATAGCAGTTGATGCGACGTAAAAAATAAATACAACTATAAATGTCGTTGCTGGATCTGTGCGAGAATCCGAACCTGTCCCAATCCCGAATAAAATTCTCGGCCCGTCCCGACCATCGGCTTCATGCAAACCTCTGGTAATTATAGTATGTTTTCCAGATCACTCTTCTACATGTACGCCAATAAATACTAGTGGAGGATTACCACCATTGGAAGTTACCAATGGTGAAGATGAGACTTTCTGGTCACCAAGTATGACAGTACCACCTCAAAGCCCTCCGTTTCCAGCTACGTCTCACGAACAGCGATCCGCTCCTTCAACGCCCAATAACAATAGAAGTGGTACATCTCCACCAGAAGCTGCGGTCGAAGCCACACCTGAGACAACTCCTGTGAAGGTATCTTTTACAAGGATTAAGGGGGTAGAATCATATCCAGGATTCTCATTTCTTGATAACGCAAAGATGGGATTTTTCAGTAGTCAGATAATCATCTAGATAAAAGATCAATCTAGGTCGCGATCGCCCTCAAAACTCCTATTTTTACATTTACGAGGCGTAATTTGCATTATTCGACAGCATGTAGCTGTCGCAGCTTTATTAAAATAGCTACATCCGCAGCTGTATGCTTTTGGATAATGCAAATTACGCCAAAGTTACGTAAACGTAGAAATTAGAGCTGTGACTTATGAGATACCTCATATACTCGGGTAAAGGTACTAACTCTAGTAGAAATACTTTTGTGAGCGACTGCGGCCTAGATTGATTTTGTATCTAGGTAGCTTGTAGCTTTTGACTACTGAAAAACCCCATCGTTTGCATGATCGAGAAATGAGAACTAGTAGAGGCTAGTACCTAGTACCTACTCCCTTAAGAGCAAAGATCAGAATTATATTTTGAATTTTATGCAGGATGTACGGAAATTATCAACGAGGCAAGTACCTGTCTCGTCCGCTGCAGTTCGTGCTTTATCCACGTTTGGCAATGGCACGGTGGGATTAAATTCTCGACCATCGACACCAACTTCTGGTTCTACGATCGGGACTGGAGATGGTAACAATGCACATGGATTCATTTCGCACAAGATAAGCAAAATCATCGCGGATAGACAGGCCGTGAAGGAACAGCAAAAACCATCTGTTAACGTGGAAGAGGATGGAAGATTCGCGGAAATAGATACAAACCAGAACGGGAAAAACGATTCGTGGCAAGAAGATCAAGAGGTTTTGTATTTTCTATATATCTGTGTATAAGATTGTTGCATATTAACAACGGTAGATATGGTGCAGGTTTTAGAGATTGTAAGTTCTCAGGCTGCCGGAAAGCTGGAATGTCCGAAATACGTTGACCGGCAACAGCATCACAATGAAAAAATGCAAAATACTTTGGTAGTCGACTTACCAGAGAGGATTTACCAACTGCATCTATATTCTCAGTATCAAATTCCGGCCCAATATTCGAGCACTAATTCTATTTGCAAGGTAAAATATTTTCGATAGACTTCTATAGAAAAATTGATTGTTGACAAAATAAATTTCGCACAGGTTCGGAAAAGTAAATCTTGTCCAAACATAGAAGTCGAAAAGCAAATCAATAACGATAAAGCGGATAAACTGAAACCGATGAGAGCAAAAAGAATGGAAGAGACTGGAACACAGACCCAGTTCGATGTACTTCCGTATGAATACTTGTTACTAGGAATTTTGGATCAAAAGAATCAAATGAATATACAGAAACGTAATCAACAAAATACTGAAAATAGATTGTCGCCAACGGCGATGCTTGATCGATACGTCGAAGCGTGCACACGAGCTAATAATATTTCTGGTGATAAAATAAGTCAGTATAGAAACGCAACAAAGCACGATTATTTTAGAGATAATTATTATTAATAGAGATTTTATGAAACAATTTTTTAAAGGGACTGTCGCCATTAAGCAAAGACAAAGAAAGGAAAACGACGGAGAAGATGAAGTTGGGGATGAAGATGGCTTGGATGCTGAATGTACAAGTCAATTGCTGCAGCTAATGCAAATTCAATTGCAGTTCGAACGGCAGCGCAGAGAGGTCCATGCCGAACGTAATCGAAGACTTCTTGGTAAATTGAGAGATTCGCGCGCATTGGAAGAGCACAATTATGCTTTGGTTAGTTGGTATCTTGTTAGGAATAAATTTGGTTTGTTATTTCTATTTTATGATATTATTTATTCGAGATTCAAATATAAACTGTTTGTTGCGTAGACTGATCGATTGAGATTAATGGAGAAAGAAGTGGAAGGGTTGAAAGCAGAATTGGAGAGTAACAAACAGGAAGCTTTACAAGCCGAGGAACGGTATAAAGAAGCATTGCATCACTGGCAAACAAAGGTGACACAAATATAAATTCTGATAACACTGTTTAGCACATATTTTGTGCTTCAATAACCAATACGTGATACTTATAGATAGTCATGCGTTGATTACGAAGTTAACAAATATTGTACTCCATCATCCTCATTTTTTGAGAGATTGATTTTAAAGTTTTCAATTATAAAGATTTTTTTGTGTTTTAGTTTTTCGGAGAAATATAAATATAAAATTATATACTTCAATACTGTTAGAAACATTTAAGCATGTTTAAACACTGTTTAAGGCTACCGAGACATCCGCCATCCATTATTTTTTTCGGGGTATTTTTCAATTTAATTTAACGAATAGGATTCTGATAATGATCTGAAAATTTAACGATAAAATCGCACGATAAAATAGACTTCCATCATATGATAATGATCAAAGAAAGCTACAACACGAACAAAAGGTATCGTCACAGATCAATAGTTTTTTTAAAAAACTGAGCGTGATGGAGGGGCAAATAAATCAGCAAATAAAAGTCTACAAGAATGACCTATTGAATGTTGGAACAAATAAAGAAAGTTTAAACTGTTGGTCAGTGTGATTAGTGACAATTAAAAAACAAACAACTAATGTAATTAACAATGATGTAGTGTGTGGAGGAAGAACGACAAAATCAAACTTTGAAGGATCGTCTTGAATCCATAGAAGTTGAACTAAAGGACGAGCAGAAAAAGATAACGGCATGTGAACAACGAATTCGTTCGACGGATGCATCTCTTTTTGATGCAGGTCATCGACTACGAGTCGCTTTAAAAGCTGCAGACCGGAGCAATGTATTAGAACGTACTCTTGACACTGTGCAAAAGAAATACCTTTTGCTTGGAGAGGTAATATTTGGATAAATGATTGAAAATTTCATATCAGCTTGAATCTATAAAATTTTATTCGATATACAGGCGCAAGCGAAACTGCAAGAAACCACAGGAGGTTTGTCACCATTGAGCAAACAAGAAGCAACGCAAATACAACGGTCATATACGGAAGAATTAACTAGTAAGTATATATAGACATATTGGATGTATTAGGTCATCTATATATAATAAATAAGTTCGTGTCGACTTTTGTCGACTTATACATTTCACGCGTCGATTTATAAAAATACGCCGATAAGGGACCAATGCACTTAAGCGTAGCTGTTCGGGAACAGTCTAGAGAAGGTTTTCGTGGGTGTAAGATCGTGAAATATCTCATGTTATATGAATTTCGGAAAGAAAGTTCAGTAACAATCGCCACTGTTTACGGAGAAAGTGCGCTTTCATCTCGTACCTGTAGGAAGTGGTTTCAACGTTTTAAAGGTGGGAACTTTTGTTTAAAAGACAAGGAACGTTCCGGGTGTCCTTTTCAGATCGTCCTTCAGACGAAGATAAAATTTGAGACCTCGTAAAAAGATCATCAAGTTTATCAGTTGAGTATTTAAAAAGAAAATGGATATGCCGCTCGAAAAACGACACGCACCTATGGGATGACCTAATATTTATTAAGTCTAGATGAAAATTAGAGTATGACAAATGAACGTTTTAATATTTAAAGATTTACGGCGACAATTGGAAGCACGAACATCTCTTGGAGAAGCCTTAAAAGTACGCCTGAGCGAAATGGAAAGTAAGGATGCTCGAAAGGAAGCACATCTTGTAGAGCTACAACGACTTTTACAAGAAACAAAGGATCAACACGAAGCTGAGCTGGAAGCTGTTGAATCGAAGTATAAAGCACAAGCTGAGATCAATCTTCTTCTCGAAAGTCGTATACTTGAACTTTATGGTACATTAGAACCGGCAACATCTAGTACCACTACTATGAACAATCTAGCTTCATCAGCATCGCCTAAAGAAAGATCTCCTCCACTGTCAGCTAGTTTAGCTTCCTCCAGCGAAGGAAGTCTTGCCTTTATTCATTCAGGTACTGGAATTATAATGAATGACTGCTGTGATACCGCAGGCGAAATTCCTAATCTCCAGGCTATTGTCGAGCCTGTACCGAACCAGGCTATGTCACCATCACGACAAAGCTAACAGAAGCGAAATCCTACGGATGACTGATGCTACACAAAAACGACCATCGAGTCCTTTCGCATGCAGCTATTCTGTTTCGCGCGTGAGCAACTGTTATCCACTGCCGTGGTATAAAATCAGAAGAAAGTTATTTGTAGCTTTTTATCGACATATTATGCGGAATACATAAAAGAATTATTATTATCGCGTGATTTCGATAAATAATTGAAACTACACACTGGTAATTAATGAAATTACTAGCATAATATAATTTCACTCTTAAAAAAGAAAAGAAAACAATGAATTCACGATGAATAAATGGTTGAGATATTTTGTGAGCAATTTTCTAAGTTTCGACTGAAATCACATCCTCGCACTGCTTCCCTTCGACTTATCTGTATTATGTTTTATTTGTTATCGTTTTACGAGAATATCGTTTTACATGGTAGGAGTTGATAGGAGTTGGTAGGAGTTGGTAGGAGTTGGTAGGAGTTGGTAGGAGTTGCTACGAGTTAATTGTTAAATGAAAGACAAAACACAATGATTTTATTGTAAAAAAGATGAATACATTAACGAACACGACGACAACGAGAATACATAATACTGAACAATTAATACTTTATTTACAATATGACAAAAAACATAAATCACAAATATATGAAGAATTGATCTATAATCGTAGGAAATGCTGCTATGTACTGCTAAAACAGCCATTGCAAAGTAAACGAGCTAAGTATATGTGTATAAAGTTTCTAGAAAAAATTTATTGTCTTTTACTAATAAGTTTGCAGTTCGCGACTCATTGTCATAAGAATCGCATCATCCGGATTAGCATAATTTGCCAAATCTGGAAAAGATCAACAAATAAAAGAATATTTTGCTTCAACCGAAATATGTCCTTTCTAAGTACACTATAATACGCTTATTGTTACTTCAGTAATCTCATAATCGTTACTCACGATTATGTCCCATGTAATTGGACGACAGTTTAAGTTTTCGAAGATACAACTGATGCAGGCCGAAAATAGCTAACCATACTAATGCACCTACTGAAAAAGCTCTGAATGTTGTAACACCACCATATGTGTCCATTAACCATCCACATAGTAAACTACCACTTGATACACCTGAAAGTATAAATATTGTGTATGTTAACAGACGATTGAAGTAAGTCAAAATTATGCTACTAATTTATTTCGTCCAACCTAGTCCTTCAAATATAGCACCGATAAACCCTTGTATGGTGGCTTTAGTACCAGGCGGTGTTACTTTATCGCCATACGATACCATAGTGGGCCAACAAAGACCAAACGATGGTCCATGAAGCATTTCAATAATTAAGAACCACCAAAGGTTTGTTACTGTACTGTATGCCATAAATCTGTAAAAACAAGAAAAAACAAAATATAGGGTAAGTAATAATTGAGCGAGTAAAACAATATGATATTTTCATATAATGATATAATATAAACTACTCGCCTAATTGCATAGGTTAATAAAACTAAACTCATCACATTTATGTGACCGAGTTTTCGTAATACATTTCCCGAGATGAAATTAAAAGGTAGCTCTCCTAAGAAACACTGTATACCAGTAAAAAGGCCTTGTAAGGTTTTCAGCCATGGTCTTTGAGAACGTGCTGCTATCTCCTCGGTGTACCAAAATAAGAAATTCCATACAACCCCTGTACACATTCCAGCACCTATGCACCACCATCCAAATGATAAAATATGACCCTCTTTACAGAGGGTAAATAGTTCCCCTAATATTGACGCTTCCTCCTCGGAGCAATCTTGATTTTTCTGTAACGATACTGCTTTCTCCCATTACCTGGCAATTTTTTCATTCTCTTGATAAGTAAGAAGTATCCAACTTCTGTACTATCTATTTTGATTTATCGAATACGACAAAGTGTGCTAAAAAAGAAAAGAAAATGTACCTTCTTTATAGTCGTCGATACTATAATGTCCAAGATCATAATGACCAGCATAATATAAAATATACAAGTATAGTCTTTGTAAATCTTTCCTTCGCTGAATGTATCTACTAAATACCCTGCGCTAATTCCGAAAATACCAAATCCGATACTGCCCCACATTTTTTGTCTTCCATACTCTTTTCTTTTTTCAGTTCCTATAAAAATAAACGTAAGAATTATAAAATATTTAAACAGCCAACACAACAATATTTTCAACATATTATCAACACAAAATATACTAACCAAGGAGATTGAAACAAATAGCATCTGCTACACTGACTACAACTGCCATTCCGATCCAACTAATTATGGTTGCCCATAGAAACGAATGAAATTGATACCCTGAGGTTTGAGTAGTATCGCGAGGCGTATCAGCCTCTTCCAAAAGCTGTTTAAAAGCTGGATTATCATGACACGTAATTACGCATGAAGTTCTGATGTACCTCTGGCAACCTGATCTATGTACAATACCATCTGAAAATGTAGCGGTAAGAACACGGATGTCTATACAAGTTTTCACCTAAAAATCAAAAGTTTTTTCAATTCTCCTATTATACATTAATCGGCAGACCGCGGATGTTTATGTATTTTCCAATTTTTGTAGACAAATTTGAAGAAAGTAAAGAAAATGAAGAAAATAAAATCCTATTTTTAACGGGAACAGCCATCGTAGATGAGAAACAAATAAAAATTTTACAAAATTCTATCGAATTTTATATTCGAGCCTTTTTTGAATATTTTCATAAGCCATAAATGCATAAAGATCCGCAATCTATTAATCAGATACACAATTGATCGAATTAATGTGTAAGAGACTTACCAGAAGATCATGAAATTCGTCGAATCCTATAGTAAAACTCACTGTTTCAGTATCTGAAATACTTGAATTAACTTTATTGCAAAATTGTGTCGCATTCCAGCTATTACATGTTTCGGTATAAAGATCTGGCGTGGCATGACAGGATAGCTGAAAGGACAAGAAATTATAATTAGTCAAGATGTAATTACAACTTGTAGCATATCGTGAAACACATACCTGACATGATACATTCTTATGATTCTCGATTAATACACTTTGTACAACATCATCTGAAAATCCATTCTTCGAACAGATTTGTACAGATGCCAGATTTTTACAATTGAACGTAACATTTGCACCTTTGTCTATTTCAGGAATGAAGTGAATTGTAAACATAGCTATAGCGACTACTGCTTGAAATATTAAAAACAATGTTTTATGAATCTTATATTTGTCAGCCAAACCACCAAACAATGGTTTAGCTACTAAACCCGAAATCGGTAATATCGTGTATATTGTGCCTACTAAAAAGCCAGAAAATCCTAATTGTTTCGCAATTGTTGGTAGAAATGGCACTATTGGTCCAGTGGCTGAAACAAAATAACATAATTTATGTAGATTATGTAGACAGCTCGTTACACGGTTCTTCAAATTTCAAAGTAGTTTACTTACCAGCATTGAATAAAAAATAATGGGCTTTTATCGGTAATAAATCCGTGTTTATATTTTCAAACATTTTGCGATCGTGTAGAAATTGCACGCTAGGTTAAAGACACAAACTGTTTTTATCTACAAATGAAACGCGGCATTGCTGAATAAGTGAAATTGTGATTGCATATCATTTACACATGACACATTCGTTTATATATGTAGTATGTCATAATGCGATCAAATACAAAAACGATTTGTCTTGAATTGAAGTAAAATGAAACAAAAAATCATACCGTTGATGGATTGAAAAGATCTTATCAATCGCATTTATCCGTAAAATGATACAATCGATTCCGATATATTGCGGTAAATAGAATAATATTGTTTATAAACACACATTTCACGTGCCAAATTTGCCAATTTTGTAATTCGTTCGTCAAATAAAAGGATGTCAAACCATATTTCACAGATGGCCTACATACGGTTTAGTTTCGCACGTGTACTTCCCTCGGAACCATAGAATTCACTATATCTTCGAGTTAATTATAAATGTTCTTTGCTGCGTCTGCAATTTTCATTGCCCTAGCTGAAACTTAGAAATGATATGGAATTCGTAGTTATCATGTTCACATTCCACGCGTACTATGTATCATGTTACGTTTTATCATGCACACCTCCCACACACCTCCTCGAAAGGATTGACGAGTTCGTAATAAAATCGAAATTTACAGAATACTTTTTCAAATTGTTGAGAACAAAATGAATTTTCTTGTAAATCTTACCGCACGTATATATATAATAACGAAATGAAACGGTCCTGAATACTTGTACTGGTCTGCGTTCACCGTTCTGTTTGAATAAAAATCGATTGGTTCAATAAAATCTATAAAAGCATTTCTCCACGATCAATTGTCAGCATTACCAGATCGAGGGATTTCTGGGATAAATAGTGGGGCGGAAATACTATACTAAAAAATCTGAGTGACGTCGCAAAGCTATAATGTGGTCTAACTCATTGTCGGATACGGATGTGATCAAGTACCTCGCAAACAGGTTCGAACTTTCTCTATATATAAGTACTTCGAAAAATAGAAATAGTAACCTATGCCAGGTAGTTTGACCTTTTACAATTTACAAGTACTTTGGTAAATGAAAGTAATACTTGCAAGTATACATTCGAATTTTGGTCGAACAGATTCAAAACTTTTATGAATATCGTATCAGAAACTTGTGAAAGATTCGATTCCTTTCAACATCGAAATAATATCTTTTCAGTATCAGTTTGTATAAAATGCACACTTTTCAAATATAATCATTGAAACATTGTTGCTTTTAAGTAGTAATCGAAATTCACGAAATGAAACTTGGTTATTGAAATTGACTCGGATTCCATCTCCAAACTCAGATAGTGACGTCACGACTGGTGCCGAGGTGGGGATCTAATACGATCGGATCATGACGCAAGATACCACCGCTATTGGTACGTTGATGGGACAATTCTCGGCACCGTGACGTTATCTGATCCCACTGATGAGGAACTTTTTGCGGGAACGCTTTATAATTGCTCACAGGACCAGTAAGAGACTATAAGAAAATAAAGAATCATACTGTAACCATCCACTCGTATCGGCAAATGTATTTTACGTTAACAATTCGTATTTTATGGGATCACTGAAATTATTGATAGAAATGTCATGCAAAATAAAAATGTTCTGCATTGATTTTGGGAAGCAGGGATAACATTACGATATTCTTAAATTTTTCGAATCCTTTATGTAAAACAATTTTATGTAAAACAGTAAAGGAAGAAAGGATTGTGAAATATATATTTCACCAAACCAATTTCTTCGTAAATGCATATAAAGATCCGCAGTCTGAATTATAACTAGACTCCGGATGTTTATGGAAAATATAAAGTTTGTCATTTAGTAATTTTATAATGTGGTGAAAATAATATATTAATATTTTCACTGTTTTAAATTGCACTTGCTCATTTTTGTTATGAATTCATAAAATCCGGACAACATTAAATGTGTCATTATAATCAGACAATAGATCGATAATGAATTACAAAGGATTTTGTAACAAACTGTGCTTTAATCTGTCATCGATACATTTACAATATACATTTACAATATATATGTATATATTTATAAGTTTTAATATACCGCTTCCATCTGTTTCTTTTAGCAATAAGGTGGGTTAATGTATGATTGCGGCGTATTACAATTTCGTTCATATCCACACACACGTACACACACACACACACACACACACACACGTACAAATACGTATACACACACATACCGGTTTCTCGCATTTATACTTATGCGTGCACTCAACACGCACTCACGCATACACATATTCATCCTCCATACGCATCTAGTTCCCTACATGTCTCCATTCGTAACCTACCGCGGACGATTCTACAAGGTCTTTGACTTTGCAGATCTTTCTTTACATCGAGCACATCGTCTATGAAGGATATGTATTTTATATACAAAGAAACGAATTCTAGCTTACATACTATCGAATCTATATACTCTACATAAGATACACCGGCAACAGTGCGCTCGATATCATACAGAAATTCTTCGAACTTAGAAATCACGTATACCCCTACGTCGTCGTTCTCTTTTCATTTTATTCTGTTTGTTCGAACATAAATTCGGGAAAAGGCGAAATATTTACGACAGGCTGGATTTGTTACGAGCGCTGTCGTGATAAATTTGCTTCTTTCGCTAGAAAATCGAATATTCCATAATTCATATCCCCGATACATCGAGAAAGAGAAATAGATAGTAGCGCTGTAAGAGCGTTAGTAGGTAGAGGAACTTTTGATAGAAGGTTACTTCCGGTCACTAGCGACTGAACTTGACGCGTCTAAGTTGTCGACTAGTTCATTAGAAAAAGAACTATCAAAAATTCCCACGTGATGTAGGCTTACTCTTTATGTACATATGACTACATAAGTAGATTATCCGATAAAAGCTAAACATCTTTCTCTTTTCTGTTTTCCTGATAAATCGTGTAAAAATGTCAAAGTTTGTATCGCTTCGGTAAAAAACGGGAAACAAATGCGAAAAGTGGGTGGAGGACAGCCCGGTGGAAAATCCGGCACCCGAATTTCGGAGAGCTTGAAATATCCGTAATTCCCTAGTCAATCAGTAAAAAATATATATGAATATAAAATATATATAAGTATATATATATATATATATATGTGTGTATATATATACATATATACATATATATATATATATATATATATATATATATATATATATATATATATAAATAAAAAAGAAGAAAAGAAAAGAAGATTGCGAGATTCTTTTACTGCTTGACATTCACGAGTTCACGGTGTTTCTTTCCACGTTCTCGAGGAACATACTGATTAGAATTTTTTTCTGTCTTCCAATGTCAGTACCGGAGTTCTTCTTACAGAAATTATCAAATTGTTTGACGACACAACGATAATGAAAAATTACTCAGAAATCGACAAAATAAATAAATTGTTCGCCTCCTCTCCCCCAAAATTGAAAAGATTTGAGTTAATGTTAACAAAACTGAACAAGGAAAACTCTGGTACCATGTACTGCGATGCGAGAGAAAAAAGCCCTGACAGCAAATATGGTGACAAACAATATTTAAAGAAACAGCGTTTATAAAAAGGATTTGAACACGACATTAATGTAAAATTTTGTAATCATGTTCAGCAATAAGTTTGAGCATAGGCAAGATATAGGATGGATTCGATGTTTCATAAAGATTTATGTTGCTAGTTTGGAAATACTGATCTTTTGCGCTAAAATTAGCAGATAAAACATCTATATACAATTGTTTTTCGAATAGATACATCGTACATTAAACTAAAAATGATAAAAATATAATTGCACTTTACTTTGACAAAATTAGCACGTTATTTTTCTACATATAATAGAGACACCATTCTTACACCATTAATATTGCTATTATCTTCGTTTGTCTCAAGTCAACAAGAATTAAGAAATTATAGAATTTTGTGACAGTGAAGCACAAAAATATATCGGAGACTATCTATCCTATACCATCCATGTCTTTCACTTCTGAAACTGTACACTGCAAAAATTGTACATTAAGAAGAAAAAATTCCTTATATAAAGCAGTACAACTACTAAAAAATATTCGATTGAAAAATAGCGTGATTAACTGAATACTTTTTGTCATCTTTTTGTATTTGTCCGTTTGAAACGCTGTTCCTTCTGCTCAACGAGGGACGGCATATCCACCGAGAAGTGTCGTACAAGTTAGGGCTGTAAATAAAGTTTGAACTATTCGAACGTCTCAACTAGAGATACCCGGTATCATATACTCAAGTACCTATGAAACACCGGATAGTTGATGAGACAGCCGAGTACTGGGTAATTTTTGTTTACTCGAATATCTCATGGATTACCCGGATATCTCAAAAGAGTCACAGCTCTAGTCTCAACTCTAAATTGTTTCAAGTATTTCTAACCATTTGAATACCATTTCTATCAAGTAGTCATTGCGGATGGATTAGTTTAAAATACATACTTGGTTGAATTTGAATTTTCGTGAAATTTATCAAATCTTTCACTTACAAAAACTTGATGTTCTGAAAGTTCTTTAGTGTTGTATCGAAAAGGGATTAGACCCTTGTGAGTGTATGATCGCGTAATGTACCTTGGCCAAGCGAACACACTGTTAAGTAAAGATAATAAGTAATTGATAACGACTGATATTTCAATAGTTAGAAATATTTACTATAATTCGAAGTTTGAATAGTTCGAACTTGAAGTAGTTCTTCCTTCGAAGCGTCGCATCTGTACACCTGTCGTTTCGTAACTCAACCATCCAACAATAAATGGCCAGGCCAGCCAATTAGAGCGAAGACAAAATTTGACTGTGTTTCCAAATGTATCGGTATCTTCTAAGTCGCGCGACGTTATGGAGGAAAAACTGTAGATTTTTACAGCGCTAGTCGAAATATTTAGATGCCCATTACACAGATTTTAACAGCTAAGGCCAGGGCGGTCGATGATGATGTGGCGGCGGCGATTGAAGTGCATAAAAATGAATGTACTGTTGGTATGCAGTTGGGTCCACTGTTAAGTTTGGCCCGTGAGGCGTGACATAAGCCGAGACTGGTGGTCCATACGCTGCTGATCTCTGCGCGGAATGAAGAAAAGGATGTGGCGGATAATTTCTCGGCGGTTGATTGCTGAGTTTGTTGCAGGCCTGCTGCGTAGCGTCCGTAACTGGCGGCACCTGTTGCTGTTGCCTGAGCGCCATACTGTAATAACTGTTTGGATTTCGAAACTCGTCCAAAAAGGCGAACGCTGCCGCTGCAGCCGATGGGTCTTTATCGTAGAAAGGTGAACTGGTAGTGGTGCTGGTCGACGCGGCGAAATTGAAGGCACTGCCAGCTGGCGGGACCATACCGCTGTTTTTCAGACCGATAGAATCTGCTGGTGTACCGGTGTACTGTGAGAAACCGGGTATACCAGGTGCCGGTTGCGGCTCTGTGCTTACTGCAGACGACACGTTCACGATATTTTGTTGCTCTTGCTGCTGTTGTTGTTGCTGTTTGCTCTTTCTACTCTTTTTCGTTTTTGTTGGTGCAGACGCGGTGCCCGTCACCGACCCTTCTCCGCCTCTACGCGACATAGACAGTATGCCCTGGGTATTCTTCGCTGTTTGCAGAAGAAGATTCAGATCCAATTCCGCGGCTCCAGTGGCTGGACTACGCGCGTACGCAAGGTGTTCGGGTTTCGTCGGCGGTGGCCGAGGGATTGTTAACAATTGCTGCTGTTCTTTACTTGCACGGCCCACTAAACCTAGACCTAGGCGAGCATATGCTGGATTCGTGGCCACGGGATCGGCCAGGTTCCCAACGAACGAGGCATCGAATTGACTAGCTGAAATTGCTTCTGGTTGCGGCAACGCCATTATTGGGTCGAAGGCGAACTGTTCCTGGCCAGATCTCGCCGCAGCCTCCTGTGTTAGGGTGCGAGTTGCATCGCTGGATGATTCACTGTATATACGTTTCTTTACGGGCGGAAGGTTGCTGGCCGAACTATTTACAGGTCCACCGGTGGCAATCTTCGAGCTAGCATCAAAATAGTGTGGACTTGGGTAAACCGGTCTCGAGTTTGGCATTGCATACCCGGATGATTGAAAACCACTCGGGTAAAGAGATTCGTGCGTCGTCAGGTTCTGTTGGAACGCTAATAGTTGAGATTGCTGTTCCTGCGTCGATAGCTGATCGCTGGCGGCCGACGCTTTACCAAGGAACGAACGCTGTTGAACGTACTTCTGTGCGTTCAAAGATTCGCTGAGGTCGGTAAAGCTGGGGCGTTCCTGGGCTGCTTGTTGCTGTTGCTGCGGCTGTTCCCGACTCGGTCTCTGTAAGTCCAGGTTCGGATAGTTGTTCCCGAACGTTGGTGGATACTGATTCGGCGACTGATAGATCTGATGGTTTGCGTTCAGGCTCAGCGACGCCTCCGTCGGGACAGTAAAGTTCCTCTGTTGTTCGCTACTCGAAGACTTTTCGACGTTGCTGGACGACTTGAGATACTCTGATCGGTGCTCCGTTTCGCTGATCGATGATGGCGCCGGTGATTGTATATAACCATGATTGTGTTTGAATCCTTGAGAATAAGTTGACGGTGTTGCTGTACTCGGCGAACATTCCTCCGAGCTTTTAGAGGTCTGTGGTTGGGACGTGTAGTTTGTATTCTGTTGAGGTGACGGCTGTGAGTAACTGGGAGCTTGTTGCGAGGGTTGTGGCGTGCAGGCTGACTTCTGTTGCGGTGACGGCTGGGAATAATTGCGGGACTGTTGAGGAGACGGTGACGGTTGCATGTAGTTCCGGGATTGTTGAGGTGACGGCGATGGTTGCGAGTAGCTACGAGATTGCTGAGGCGATGGCGACGGTTGCGAGTAGTTGCGGGACTGCTGAGGCGACGGTGATGGTTGGGAGTAATTGTTAGGTGGCGCTTGTTGAGGCGACAGCTGTGAATAATTCTGTGGAGTCTGTGGTGAGTGTATAGGGTGTGAATAGTTGGCGGGCTGCTGAGGAGAAGGTTGAGAATATTTAACCGGTTGTTGCGGAGACGGTTGAGAATAGGACGCGCTCTGCGGGGAAGTCTGAGAATACGTGGGTGCTGCTTGCGGCGACGGTTGCGGGAAGGTTTGAATTTGCTGAGGCGACGACTGGGAATAATTTCGTGGTTGCGGAGACGGTTGCGAATATCCTGTAAGAGGCTGTGGCGATGGCTGCGAGTAACCAGCAGGGCGAGTTTGAGAACACGGATGAGAAAAATTTGAAGATTCTGATTGTTGCGGATAAACGGGAGGAGGTTGAGGAGACGGTTGAGAGTAGTTTGATGGCGGTTGAGGCGAAAGTTGAGAATATCCGGACGACTGCTGTGGGGACTGCGCATAAGGAGAATGCTGCTGCTGCTGCTGGGGAGACGGCTGTGAATAATTGGGCGGTGGTGCTTGAGGCGAAGGCTGAGAGTAGGGAGAACGGGGTTGCTGAGGAGACGGCTGTGAATACTTGGTTGCTTGAGGTGAAGGCTGAGAGTAATTCGTGGTGGTCTGCTGGGGAGACGGTTGTTGGTATTTAGGGGTAGGCGATTGTTGAGGAGATGGTTGAGAGTAATTCGATGGTAGTGGTTGAGGGGAAGGTTGTGAAAACACCTGCTGTATTGGTTGAGGGGAGTGTTGCGAGTAGACTGGAGATGGATTTTGATTAGCTGCTGGTATTTGTTGTTGATTAAATGATTCACTTTGTGCGGAACTTTGAGGAAAGTTAGCTTGCGGAGAACGCTGTGGAAACGTAGGCGACAATTGATGATACACTTCCCCGGAATTTTCCTGAGGAGACTTCTGAAATGATTGAGATTGTTGAGATTGTTGAGGGGGTGGTACCTGAGGCGGTGCCTGAGGCGGTGCCTGAGGCGGTACCTGAGGCGGTGCCTGAGGCGGTACCTGAGAGTAAAGAGGTGCTTGCTCATAAGACGACGATGGGTAAGCTGGAGAAAGAGGATGATTTTGAGGTGACGGAGTGGGTGGTAATTGAGCGCTGTACCTCGGTGGAGTAGCGTAATAAGGACTGTTGTAAGGACTACTTCCCGTTGACAGAGCATCCTGATAGAATCCTGCTCCCCTTATTTGTGGTTCCACAGAAGCTATAACGGGTTGCGCTTGCGGAGAGCGACCCGATCGTCCTGGCGGTGATTCTTGAGAAAAACTGGAAACCGATTCACTCACACTACTACCGCCAGTACTCATTCTTCTCTGTCTCCCACAGAACACTTCCTGCAGCTCGCCATCTTTCTTTGTTGCACCATCTTCCGATTCGTCGTCCTTCTTCTTTGATTTAGGCGCACCGAACGCCTTAAACCAGGCACTCAAATTTGGCGTTGCTGCTTTAGGTTTCTGCATCTCTTTCGCGTTAGATTGACTATCTTTTGATTCTTCTACCTCTACGGGTGTTTGCGCATCAGGTTTCCCGGTAGAGGACTTCTCCTCGTTAGATGTAGGTACCGGGGCTATCGGAGTAACGCTATGGTCTTCTTCGTCGTCGTCGTTCGACAAATTAGGATTGGGTGAGGATACTAAACTTTTACAAATTAACTGAATGGAGTCCACGTTCTTCAGGACTGTTCCTAAACTAAGTTTTGGTTCCTCGTCGGCGTTCTTGTTCGCCTGATCGTTGTCGCTGGCCAACGGGCGGTCTGCCGTTTCGTTGACGCTCGCGCTAGGTAAATTAAGCGGTTTCTTTAACAGTAAATTTCCCTTACTTTTCCCAGGCTGCAAACGGTCTATCGTGCGTTGTATCTTTTTTGGTCTACTGGGCCCGTGAGGACCAAAGATCTTAATCGAACTTGGTCGTTTTTTCGGCGCTTCTACCTTTGGTCCAGATCGAGCAGATTCAACAGAGGAATGAAATATCGGAGAATCGCTCCCGGAGGAAAATTCGGAGAGCCTTGGTGCGTCGTCTAACCATTTGTTGATGTCCTATTCAGAGGCAGAAAGAAAAAAAACAATAAAAGATTGTGTCGCAATATTATCGAACAAATTATCTAAACGTCTATCTAAACGTGAAATGAAATATATTCTTACATGGAGTGTTTGCTCCGTTGCCTGATTCAATGCTTGCATCGAGCTTTCCTCCTTTCCGAATCCTTTGGTATGCTTGCTTGTCGATTTCGCTTTTTTAATTTCGCTTGTCTCTTGGTCTTGTGTTTTCACAGGATCCTCCGTGGTAGGAACTTTTTCTTCTTTCATTCCCTTTTTCAACTTTGGTCGTTTGACGCCGGCTTTATCGCTGTCGTTAAAGGTACTACCGTTTGAAGGCACTTTTTTTGAATACACGTTGTGAAAGTCGCTTTTCCCTGTTTTCTTCTGTTTCTCTTTCTCGCCCTTCAGCTTCTCCTCCCGCCGTCGCTCGTTTAGCTTATCCTTTAAACCGTCCAACGATTCTATGTCCTTATCACCTATAAATGCAGTAATCTTCTTAGACGTAGGGGTCTCCTTTGAATCTACATCGCTTTCTAGATCTAAATCTTTGGAATCTATTACGCTGGATATTTCTCCGTTTTTCACGTCATCGTTTTTTTGTTTTGATTTCTTTTCTTTGTCCTTCCCACGACTTTTCTCGGATTTTTCCTCGGGCTTCAACACTTTCAACGCCGTCTTTTCCTTCTTCCGATTTTTCTTCGTTTTGATATGCTGTGTCTTGTCCTTGTTCTCAGATACCTCTTCATCTACTGGAGGAGGCTCTACTTTCTTTGCCTTGCTCTTTTTTGCATTCTCTGTAAGTATTTCGGTCTCCTCGATTTCCTGTTTCTCGATCTTTCCACTTTTACTTTTCGCAATGACTAGGGATTCATAATCCTCCTCAAAGTCCTCCTTTCGTTTCTTATTTTCTTTTGCTTCTTTCATCGGACGTACACTTTCCGCTTCCTTCTTCTGCTGATGGCGTTCCTTACTAATTTTCTTATTCATTTTCTTCAACTCTTCCGACTCTTTGGACGACAGCTTTTTGGTTTTCAACAATAAATTGTTCGCTTCTATGTGTTTCCTTCTTTTCGACGTTACGATACTCGACTCGGACATAGCATCCTCGCTCTCCTGATCTTCTTGTTCCTCCTCATTTACGGATTCCTCATCCTTTGCTTTCTTACTTTTTTTCTTCCCCCTCTTCTTCTTTGGAAGCTTATAATTTTTCCCCCGCTTCTCCTCCTCATCATTTTTCTCGTTTACTTTGGACTTTCCTTTGCCTTCGGATTTGTACGATTTCGATTTTTTCGTGGACTTTTTCGATCGTTTGCGGTTTTGATGCGGAGAGGAGACTCGAGAAGGACACGACGGTGATGCTGGCGTTGTGAGAAACGCTTTTGGCGACGACAGGTCCTCGTCGCTGGATGTTTCAGATTCTAAATACCGATTTACAGCCTTATCGAACGCATCTTTAAGATTGAAAGCCATTTCAGTATACTCTGTAAAGAAGTTAAATAACGTTTAAGGTTCAAGTATGACTACATAAGAATATTATACATACAAGTAAATTTCTATTCACGTAAATGTAAAAAATACAATGAGAAGATATGTAATATAGTTTTCCTTAATTCTACCCAATTACTGGCATAATATAGATGTTAAAAACTGAAACACCCAGTTGAAAGAAAACAGGTCACCTTAAACTATTATATGTATATATATATATATATATATATATATATATATATATATATATATATAAACATTTTTTTAGTTTCTTGTGACCCATTCTGCATACAAAAAGAAATTCAAATAATACTAACCGTTATCAGAACCATTATATTGCCTACAGTTGTCCACTATGAGACGAAAGTCCCGTTTAAATTCATTTAAACTCTTGTACAAACCACCATCAAGTTTTTCTTCCATTGTACTGAGATCCATAGGTTTCCGTACAACACTATAGTATCTATATGGGAAAGATAATGTCAGTATCATGTTTGTACCAAGTTTTTTAAAAATATATTTGACTGTACAGTAACGTGTCTCTCTAGTAGCTCGCTACTCGGAACCATTAACGAACTTCGGCGGTTTCGTTTTTCATGTATAGATCACTTATTCTGTCTATCCCTTTATTTCTCTCAATCGTAATCGCCTCTTTCGAAGGTGTGTCCAGAAAAAGTGGGGAAATTGATAATCTAGTAGAGAGAAGACCGACAGACATACTAACAGGGAAACATTACTGTAAACTCCACAATTATATTATACCGTGGTGCGTATTCTTCGTCCACCGGATCAATGAACGGCCACGCATCCTTATGATCCTTGAGACTCTCAAGAACCTTATGCATCCCAACTCGGCGTTCTTCTTCCTCGATTCCAAAAGAATATCCATATTTATATCCATAGTTGGAAGATACATAATTTCCATCGCTCTTACTTCCAACCCCTTTCTTTTTCTCTAATCCTTCCACTTCGTCTCTGGTGTGGATCACAATTTGACCAACAGCCGACGCTAAAGAGTTATTAGTTTGCCGTCCCTTTTTCTGAACGGGCGGCGAAGATAACGGCGGCGGTGTCTCTTCTTTAACGTAAACATTCTTCGAGTTCTGTGTCCCCTTTCTGCTCCCTTTGTTTGTTTTAGTTTTGATCTTCGACCTGACCATGACTGTTTCCATCTGTGTTGCAGGCTCGTGGCTACGAAGAACTCGTGAACTATTGCGTTGCAATAATTTGCGTCTTTGTTGCTTCTCCTTTAAGTCAAAAAGCTTGGGGATTTCGGGCATGAAATCCTTGGACAGAGTACGGTAGAGTTTACGTTCGGTATCGTACTCCTAAGTAGTATAATAACATTATTAAACAGATCTAAAGGAGAAAGCTATTAACACTCGTTCAATGAGACAATTACCGAATCGCGAAATTTCTCAACTAAGCGACTCCAATCCTGCTGAGTAAAGCAGACAACTTGCCAGACGCTTTCTTTCCCTTCCTCGTGTATTAAACAGTCTTCCTTCTTCTCCTCCTCTTCCTCTTCCTCCTTCGCCACTCTGCTTCGTCGTCTTTTACGCTTTTTATCCCTAGGTTTACTTTTCTGTTTGCATGAGATGCCGTTAGAAGTATCAATGTAGTCCTCCCTATATAATCGAGTGCCGTAAAAGTACCAATAGGCAGAATTCTTACGATCATGTCCTAAAGGTTCGACTCGCAGACTATCCGAGTCCAAATTACTTAATGAATTCTCCTGTGAACAAATATAGAAAAATAAAATAAAAGAACAATTAAATGTGCATTCAGGTAATATGAAAAATAAACAAACTTGGTTTAGTTAGAATACATACCACGTCTTCGGCGTCAAGCCTGAAGTCGCAGAGGGCTCTCAGTATTTCTACTTTTTGACGAAGAGGCAGTAACTCAAAATCTACATCTGTATTAAAAGGATTCTCGCATCTGTATTCCTTCAAAAAGAAAGGGAACATATTGATTATTTTTAATAATAATACGAACATTTCTTTCGTTTCTTTTTAACAGCAAATTATATAAGAATTTATTTTACCTGACATTTCTTACGAAACAGTCTGCGAAGAAACATCTGGTAATTAAAGGTGGAGATGTCATTGCGAGTGTCATTGGGTAAACAACCTTCGAGTAATCTGACTATTAGTTCTTGCACTAAATGTCCCTCCGTTCCACCATCCGTTAACAAAGCTTCCTCTAAGTCCTAGAATAATATAGAAAATTAATACGCAAGTACACGCATAGGCACGCACGTTGCTCGAAACATTAATCAACGCGGTAACCGAATGATAATGCATAAGCCATTAGTAACATAATAAAGCCAAAGCATGATACCAGACTAGATCATCTAGTTAATATCCGGGAAGCTGAAAGCAGTACTAACAAATCTCTTGTATGTACAATGCCTACTCATACGAGACAGCATTCAGGTATGTACCTCAATATCAAAGTCCAGAAGATTGAAGGCAGCCCTAAATAACGAGCAGAAGTGTGCTATACTTGGCACCTCCCACCACGATTGAATATCTAAAAAAAATAAAGGAACAATTGAAAGTTCCTTGATGTTATGTTTCTTTCATCTCTGGAACGTCCCTCTTCGTATAAGGTTTAAAAGACTTGGTGATCATGGCGTTAGAAGGAGAGTCTATATCCCTGAATCAGTTTACTTTTGTGAAAAAAAGCTTTGCTTTTCTAAGTTATTTGTAATTATTTATAAAGTTCAATAGTATAGTAGTAAAGCAGAATAGCGAATAGTGTAAAAGCAATGGAAATATTGAAAAACATGACATAATATTCATAAAAAAATTAAACAGTATCGGTAGTAATTCTATTAACATTGCCCAATACATATGTTCTCTCATCTTATTAGTATCATTCTATGTGACTGTATTGTTAATGTGCTATTGTTAGTGTTATTTTATATTGGTGTACATTTAACAGAATATAATGACATAGTCTAAATCTCGTACAATAAATAATACCATGTAAATAACAGAGAGCCATATACGAATTGTGTACATTATTCTTTAGATTCTTATAAATTTTGCAGCAAGTCCTTTTCCACAAAACTGTCCACCGAATCAAGATATGCATCCCTTTTTTACGATAACCATCCATTTTTCTTATACAAAATAATATTAACTTTCAAGCGACACATATACTGTTTGTAATAATGATCTCTTAATAATTCCAAGAAAACACTTATTGTATGTTATTGTAGTATTTTCTATTTGCACAATCACATGTTACGATCATTGTAAGGATACTTACAAAATTTGGCTTTTTATGTTCAATTTTCTTTTTATGTTTGTAAACAATGTTTAATATAGTTAATAGAATTATAGAGAAACAAACAAGTACTATATGTATAATAATCTACTATCGCTTCGACTATACAATATGACTTTTAATATATTTCCTATATGCAATTATTTGTATTAATTTTGTAGTTACCAATAAAATAGCACGAATGTACATATTCGTCATTTTTATATATATAATAAAAAAGCATTCTTTCTAGAATGAACTTTGAGTTCTGAATATTCTTCATAACGAATGTCTGAAATTTTTATTTACAACTTTATCTACATAAATACCAAAAACATATGAAATAGCTGCTTGACTTGATAATTTGTCTCATCAATAATTTTACTGTTTACCCAACAATACTAATTACGGGTGCCTATTGTCCAATAAAACAAAAAATATTTGATATATCATTCACTACGAAGTATCGAACCTACCGTAGACTCAACAACGAAGAAGAAAAGAAACAATCGAAAAGAACGTTAATATTCATATAAGAAGCTACGTTTTCAAATAATCAAGCGAAAACACATTCGGTAAATAAATATCATCACAGATACGAATATAATGCGATCGTGCATCGATATACTCTTGCGTAGAATGTAACGCAATAATAAAACAAAAGAGAAACAAAACATAGAACGAGAGAGAGAGAGAGAGAGAGAGAGAGAGAGAGATAGATAGAGGAAGAGAGAGAAAGAGCGAGAGAGAGAGAGAGAGAGAGAGAGAGAGAGAGAGAGAGAGAGAAAGAAGAAAAAAAAGACAATGAAAATAATTCTGTTGCTAAACTTGGGGTCATTGACAAGGCCTCTCAATTGTGGGCATCGATTTTCTTCGGGAGATAATCAACATAGGTATATAATAGCTAACCTAGGTAAAAAGGCGGAAAAAAAAACTAGAATGGGAATGAAAATAAATGATCCATCGCGACTGATCGGCGATCGTATCGCGAGGAATGCAAAGCTTACCTAGTATCCCGATGAAAGTGGGAAACATAACCCGTCTTGTGGCGGGCAAACCGGGCGAATCACGTCAGGGCGGATAAGGTTGTTGGAAAACACCGAGTTCGAATCGCGTGTTGCCAGCCCCCTTTTTCAGGTGTGTAACTCAGTCAGGCCAGGAAATCGAAATCCACAGTGAGGCAGGTAAAATGGTGATGGCCAAGCGAAAAACACTTCCGCTTGGCGAGGCCGATCGCTTTTAAAATACCGGAATGCACATCAGCGGGTGGCTGTGACACCCATCGTAGTCCTCGAAACAAAAGAGCGGGTAATCGCGACTCCGCATAGCTCGGCCCGCCGTTTCGAAACGGATCCGAACGGTGAGGCACATTCGTTCACTAGCAGTTCCCAGCGAGGAACAAACTAACTCTCTGATTTATTTTGGCACAACACTACGGCCTGGCAGCGATGTGCGCGCGACACTTGCAACCATTCTAATCGGGTAACACTCCAGCCTCAAAACAACCACCAGCTTCGTCACCGATAAACTGTTCCGTTGTTTCATACGTTGGCCACATTAACGCTAATTCGACACCGATACCTTTCTCCGTCGAAAGTACGTCGTTCACCACTGTTCACCACCACCGAACCCTTTTTCCAACGCTTTTGAAATTCGATTTCGTGTACGCGTGTACGCGTGTACGCGTGTACGTGTGTGTATATACGTCGGTATTCCGATAAAGAGAGTTTTCTGAAACGCACTACACGAACGCACGGGTGCGGACTGTTCAGCAGCGGACTGCAACTGCGGGCGTAAACCTATGAACACGCGGCACCTAGATGCGTCGATGATTCCTTAGTACTTATAGACTGTTATAGACCCGACTTCAGATAACATACCGCGTTCCAAGATTACTTCATCTACCAGATGACGGATGTGGGCAAAGTGCTATAGTTTGTTTACCACGAAGCTAAAGTGCACCTAGAGAGGGAAGGGGAATCGTCGCCGTATCTCATTCTGTATAAATATTTATGGAAATGGATTTTATTTTATTACTCGTTTCATTTTTACTTTAGTCTTATTATTTTATTTTATTTGGCTAACTCATTTTTATGAAAAAGTATATAGTATTTATTTCCCCTCAACTTGCTTTATTTAAAAAAGGAATAGTAAGAACTATATATTCGCCATTTTGAATTATCTTGTGACGTGACTTGTGTACATGGTCTAAGGATGATGCTTTTCATGCGAGACTTGTTCAATCGGTTGTGCAACCTTAGACCATATATGGTCTAAGTGTGCAACAGTGAATCAAATTTTATTCAGATAACCGGTAGATAACGGAAAAGAAATATTGGTTGATCGGTTATTGGACATGTATATACGTATCTACGTTATTAGCCGCAGTAATGTCTGTGGCTCAGAATCGAATCATGTAACAGATGGAGTCGAACAGAATGGGCTAAATTTGTACTCTGCACTGCTCTGCACGGCTGGAAGAAATGCAAGTCTGGCTGTTAGGCGTACATAATTTTGCTATTGATCAAAGTGACAATGTCAACGAATCAGATAATAAAGATTATGGGAGATTTCTTTCACTTCTTTCCAGCAGCGGACAACATGTACACAGAGAATTCACAGTTGATGCTATGAAAATGCTCTGTGCTCCGTAGTAATTAGAAACTTAATAGCAATAACATGACGCATAATTTGTAAAGGACAAAAATAAAGAAATGATTTATATATGAGCAATATGTATTAGGTAATACACGTCGATGCATAGAGTGCATATTCTGTAGTTGTAAAATAATGCAAGCTACACAAAGCTACAAATGCGAAGAACGATAGATAATATTTTTTCTTGAACAGTTGGTAGACTTTCTCCCGCGTACGTTACAGCAGGTACAGTGAGGTACAGTGATGAGATATTGGATGGATTTTTTCGCACATTTAGCAGCGCGGCTAATTTAGCATCAGTAAAGTAAATGTTTGCATAGAATGGGGCACCTTGATCCACCTTGATCACCATGCATAATTTTGCAAAAATTATTATGATCATGGTAGTGTATATATAGACATATATATATTACATACATCATTGCATTGAATGTTTCATAACAAATGTTCTCGAGAGAATTCGTTCGAAATTCTATATATATATATACATATATAATCTTGATAATTGTATTTTGTAGTAAATATAATATTGTTTTCAAACCTTGAATCTCTAACGTGCATATTTTCTTTGCTCGAGGTTCTAATATTGCAAGCGTTCGAATACTTTCGTGGGCCAAAGCTCTCTTGAAACCATATGCTATACCTGATACATAAAAACATTTTCGATCGGACTGCTAATAACAGATCTCTACTGGTCACGATTCGTCGATTCGTGGTTCACCCTGTAAATCAAGATTAGCGACATAGATACGTCACTGCGAATGGCCATTCTGGGCGCGCATGCGCGAAAAACTCGTCCCCCAACCCCATCGCATCACTGGTATTCAATCATATTCAATTCGTTACCGCGTGACCAGTGCGTGACGCGTCTCATTGCATTGCATTGCATCAACATTACGAATGATTCTCGATGATGGCTCTTATCTCCCGCTAAAAACAAATTAATATATTTATAGTACTGTTTGCTCCAAGGCATTGAAGGAATACAACGAAAGAATTTATTATTACGTAGTGCAGTTAAGTATAATCAAATTGAAATATGACTCCGTTTAATTTAAGTGAGCTCGAGAGTCAACTGGAAAATGTTACTCAAAATTCTACCGGCACCGGTGTATCCTTCGCGAAGAGGTCACTCAAGCTTGATTCTGAAGTAGATGGTAAGAAATTTTAAGTGTTTCGATCCGTTTAATGTTTCATTTCTTTATACGTTTCGAAAGCTGCACGATACAAAATTACAATTATGTGCGTCCATATTAGGTTATCCGAGGTGAGCGTTAATTGTTTTATTATTTCACAGCGTTGGAAGTTGTGAATGCAATACGAGAATGTCCCAAATTAGAGTTTTTGGATTTAGAAGGTAACACTTTGGGGCCACTTGCTGCCAAAGCAGTGGCTAAGATATTGGAGGAGAAAGGTTCTTTTCTGAAACGCGCACTTTGGAAAGATATGTTTACCGGTCGTTTGAAGTCTGAAATACCAAAGGCCATCGAATTCCTTGGTTCTAGTCTATGCTCTGCCGGTACTCGTCTAATTGAATTAGACTTGAGCGATAATGCTTTTGGACCTATTGGTGTACAAGGATTAGCCTCATTTTTGACTTCCAATACATGTTATACTCTTCGTGAATTAAGGTTGAATAACAATGGGCTTGGAATATCAGGTGGTAATATGTTGGCGAAAGCATTGTCTGATTGCTATGAAAATAGCTGTAAAACAGGTAAGCTATGTTATTGACATGATAGTTTTAGAAAATATTAATCGATTAATAATTTACCATTCTTATCTGTAGGAGCGCCTCTAGCATTGAAGATATTTGTAGCAGGCAGGAACAGATTAGAAAACGAGGGTGCAAAAGCATTGGCACAAGTTTTTCAGAAATTGACTAGTTTAGAGGAAGTTGTAATGCCCCAGAATGGTATTTATCATGTAGGGATTGCAGCACTTGCAACTGGATTATCAGCCAATCCAGAATTGAAGATTTTAAATTTAAATGATAATACAGTTGGTGTGAAAGGAGCTCAAGCTCTAGCTAAAGCATTACCAAATTTTAAAAATTTGGAACAGCTTAATTTAGGAGACTGTTTGATTAAAACTCAAGGATGCATAATTCTTGCGGAGGCATTGGGAATCGAGGGTAACCATCCTTTACTGAAGGAAGTCAATTTCACTTCTAATGAAATTCGCACAGAGGGTGCTAATCCAATAGCTGTTGCTATGGCTGATAAAGAGTGCCTGACAAGTCTACAATTAGATGGCAATATGTTTGGAAATGAAGGACGAACTATATTGAGAGAATTGCTTACTGTTTCTAAAAGAATTAATTCATTGGGCCCATTTGAGGAGGATGAAACGGATGATGACGAGGATGAAGACCAAGAAGACAATACCGACAGTGCCAGCGAAGAAAATGAAGATAACGAGGAAGAGGAAGAGGAAGAGGAAGAGGAGGATGCAGTTGAAAATGGCAATACAATACCAAATAATGTTGCAGCATCAACAGTAACTGTTACACAGTTTTTAAAATCACCAACATATGACAAATTATTATTATCGAAAGAAGACATTGTGCAACATTTCATAGATCAGGCTAAAGTAAGCACCTACAACATTCGAATTATTCGATAATATTTTAATGACCTTTAAAAATACTTCTGTGTGTTTTAGAAAATATCGGAAGAAGCTGATACAACTTCTGAGCAAATGTTCATAGAAGAATTCACAACTACACTTATGAAAGTATCATCTTTATGTTCGTGTGGCTATGTTGATGTTAGAATGAAAGCTCTAGTCATAACAAATTCTTTGTATTCAAAGTTATTTTCCTTTGCAAAGGAAAACAATCAGACGTCTATCTTGAACAATGCTTTATTAGTCAACTTAGGTTTAATTAAAGTGAGTGTCTTCCAGAATGGATGTACCGTTCATTTCCATACTTATTTATAATACAAATCATCAAATTCAAATACATAATTCATTTCAGAGTGAAAACAAACAAAGTGGAAAGATTGATTGGGACTTGGAAGGTTGTTTTAAAGCATTGGAGACGATTATTTATAAGGATTACTTTTTGGATGATACTCGAAACACATTGAAACTGTTTCTGGATAGACCAATGCAAAATAAAAAGAAAGTTGTAGATTCGTGTCAGGAAGCGAAAGATTCGCTTTTACGAGCTTTAAATGGTACAATGAATGCATAATAAACGTTAAGATACATTGGTTTGCAAAACATTGATATAAGGTATACCTATTTATTGTTACATACTTTGAAAGTTGTAAAACATACATGGTTTTATACAGCCTTATGAAAAGAAACGGCTATACGTCATGCAATGTATACAGATTATTAATGGTCAAGTGTTCCGTGCGAAATTTGTATTTTATAACAATTATTCACATAACACCTACACATCGATAGATTCAAATTAGTTATAAATGTTTGGAAAATAAAAATGTTTTATTGACATACCGCCAAATGTCACATTCTAATGAATAATGAAAACGAAATTTTTTAATATATCTAATTGGTTTAATCACACGTATTTTAATCAATTTTTTTTTGTCGTTGTAGATATCTAAATTTTTATAAGCCTGCTTTTAAATTATTAAACGTGTACGAAGATTAGACTAGAATGTTCAAAGTAAATATAAAAATTACACTTATAAACTTGGAATACGAAAGATAGTTTGGAATTCATATATATAATAAATAACGTTTAACAGTAAAAACAAGATCAAATGCATTAATAGTTTTGTGAGTTCCGTGAATATTTATTACGTGCTTAAAGAAACAGTGTAAATAAAGTCATTTCGTACTTAATTTAAAACCTCGAGCCCTACATTATTGTAACTCTTGAAAGTGTCATCTAGTGTACAAATTAGAACTTTGAAAAGAAGTTCTCAATAATTAGATAATTATAACATCACGGAACTTTATTTCGCTATTTCACGGATGTTGTGGATGTTGGATGCCATCCTGGATGAAATAAATCCACGGCTAATGGTGAACAATGTGTCGATGGTTGATCTTTCATGTACATCATTGCCTAAAATATCATCAAATATATAAAATAATGTGCATCGAATAAAAAATTAAATTTATTTTTATACATACAAGAAAGAGTGTAAGTTGTTGTTTTATTTCACAATGACAGTCTTGCCCAAGAGTAGAAGGGTAATTTACAACACCGTCGGCTTTTTGTATATCTTCCGCGATTAATTCTAAGCACTGCTTTTCGTCAATCTTTACCGTATCAATGATTGATTCTGAAACAAATCAAATGTATCATATTACATTGTCCTACACAAACATCAATTTGAGTAATAAACATGTTAATATTCTTTTACTTCTCGTAGCAACATCGGCGGACAAAAATCGTGTTAAAAGTTCTCCACACAGTGATTCGTTTAAGAACAGATACGGATAGCGTATTATGAAAAGTTTTGTAAGCAACATGTTACCACGATTTCCTGCTAAAGAATTGCTAGGCGTGCATACTATTTCATCTTCTGTTCTTCTTATGATCAATACAGGACCTTTGTATCTGCAAAGAAACAGAATCATCTTACAGAATGATTTTAACTAAAGAAAACCTAACCTAATTTTCATGGAATGCTATGATGTATGTACCTAATTAATTGTTCCACTATATTCAGATTGAAATAATCCCTGATAATGTTCCGCACTAAACCCTCCAACGATGAGGACATTGTCATAACGGCTAGCGGAAGTACATCGTCGAATGTTGCATCTAATACCTGGAACATGCGTTGACACAATTATTTTTGAAATATTTTATATTTTTTACAATTAATTTGTAGAGTATTTAAACAATAGTAAAAATATATATATATATATGATCTTACTAGAGATTTAATAGAAGGATAGTTCATTGCAGCCCAAGTGGCGGTATAACCGCCAATACTCCAGCCATAAAGAATTATTTGTTCCTCGGGAAACCTTAAGTATTCGATTGCAAAACGCATTACACAATCGATAGCATTCTCTTCTTGCAGAGGATACGGGGCACCCTTTGTAGTCATTTTCATGTCTTACTGTTACAATTTTATAATCATAGTTTGGCCGAAGGAGAAGTCTTGCCATTACTTCAATTATAGTTAATATACATATATCATTGATATTAACTGCAACAATTGCCAAAATTTCACCTTTGCAATATTGGTGTATAAGAGTAACAGCAATTCTTCTCATCGGAGTATTACCATAAATGAAATGCAAAATATTTATTTGCAAAAACAACACTTACAGCACTGTTACCAAAGCCTGGATGATTCCATCCTAATACAGAATATCCTTTTTTCAATGGAGTAGATATAATGCCAGTCTCGTAAAAGCTGCAATTTCCTTCACATGTAATTATCAATATATGCCCTTCATTTGTTCTGCAGATAGAAAAATGAATTATTTCGAAATAATCTTTAGCGAAATGCGATTTTGAAAAAGAAATGATTAGTCTTTATATTACCTGTTTCGCCTATCAACCAACATAGTGTCAATTTCATTGTTATCTGCTGATAACAGTTTGTATCTTTCCCCACCTTGTTTTATTAAATCTATTCGTCCTTTTAAAAGTGTAGAACCTATGATAGTAATGAACATTGTTAGAGAATAGTAACGTAATGGCAAAATATATAGATGTTATACTATATTGGGCAACTTACGAAATGCCCAGTTAATAACTGATATACTTCCAGGATATATCATTTTAATAGCAAAAGTATGAGCTACGATACACGATAATAATTTACAAGGTAATGTAAATACAAATTCTTTGTTAGTTTGTCTCTTTATACGACCACTAGATACTGCAATTTTTTCTAATGTTAGCTTCTCGCGTGGCTTCTCCCTGAAAAATATTTAGAATTAGAGAAGAACTTTATCGAATTATTATTATAGTAAATCAAATATTTTACCTTTCTACCTCTGCAACTTTGAAATCTACAGGCCATGCCCAAAACTCAAATTCATATTTTTCAAGTTCCTCTTTATTTTCTGTGTTATATCGTGCATTCGCGTCACTCAATGTTTTTAAAAATTTCAAGTATGTTGGATTGTTTGCTCTGGAGCAGCCGCGTGCTGCCAAAGATGCAATTAAAATTATACCAGCTCCAGCTATAAATTTACATAGTAGATACACATTGTCCGTTAAAGGATTATTGCGTTGGTAAAAAAAGGTGGCAACTAATGGTATTGTGTATAGGCTTATGGACCAAATTGCTGCAAACTGAAAACAAACAAATTCAATAAGATTAACGCGTGCTATTATTATTATTTCCAAATAAATGAGATTTATTTAAACGTAAAATTAAAAGCAGATTTGTACATTACAACAGTCACTTGCAATCTCATAGTCGACGTTAACAGCCTAGTAGATGATTTAACCGATGTAGCATTAAGCGATATTTAACTTAATCGAAATATTGTAATTCTTTGAAAATACTTACACAAATTACAATGTGATCGCTCCATCGTTCTATGCTCTTTGGCTCATACGACTTCTGAAATCAATTAAAAGATGCATAACCTAAATGCAACAACTAACGAATCCCGTATATGTAGATACATACGTAAGTATTTATACTTACGTCGACCAAACGACCGACCCACGTTATTTCATAAACTTTAAAAAGCCGAGGGCTAAATGTACATTTCCAAAGTGTACTAATGAAAGACATCTCGCATTGGTTTAGAATTCTTCAAAGAAGCCTGCGTTTTGAATTACCTATGCAAAATACGAGGTAAGAGCGACTTAACCGATCACCATGCTTGCATGACAAGAGAAAACAAACTACATATGAAGTTATCATTTAACGACGTAGCCGTTAAATATCAGTACAACAGGTTAAAGGAAAAAAGATCTAATTAACCTTTGGTCAGAATTAATGTCAATTCTACTCATGATTCTATTCAAATGTGAAAACATGATTGCCGGGAATCAGTAGAAAATGAAATGAATTTTTCATACTTTCAATAAATATTTGCTATGCCGCATCACATTGTAAACAAAATATGCGAATAGGATCTTATAGCCTGACAAAATCGTTAATACAGTTTTTATCTAAACATATATACATACAATAAATTTGTTACATGCGTGTTTTGTATCTCTTGCATAACGTTCGTGATGAACAATCCGTATCAATAAAAACGATCTAACGATTGATGTCTGACGAAAAATATTCCAAACATGATTCGTTATTTATCAAAAACTGAAATGTAAATTCGAAATAATATGTGTACAATATATATTTGCACTTTTCAAATGTCGCGGTCACACGACTTGGATTGCTAAAATGTAAAAACTGGATCGTAATTAGAATTCAATAAATTGTTTTGTACGAGAAAAAATCAAAAAGTATTATGAAAACTGACATTTAACAGCGTCGACGGAACATTTACGAGCGTGGCATTGAATGGCAAATTTGAGAGACACCTTCAAGAGTGCTCGCGGAAAATTGGACAATTTCGGTGCGGGTCGATTTTAGGTCGCACATTAGATCGTGCTTTTTGGAACGTAGAGAGAACTCACTGGAAGATTCATAGCAAGTATAATACACCGCACAGTAGTTGCATGCATTACATACGACATCGATAATATAATTCTTGAGTGTTGCTATTATAACAGACTCGTGCAGCATGTCAGACTGGGACACGGCTCCTATTACTCTTCGTAAACGTCCGCCAAAGGCATCGGTACTTAAATCGGAACAGGTAATAGTATTTCACTGAAGTTTCGGCGTATTTCGTTCCAAACATACAGTAACCACATGATTGTGTAATTGTGTTTATTTACAGGCGGTGAATGCTGCACGTCGTCAAGGATTCGCGGTTGAAACACAAGCAAAGTGTGAGTACAGTTTCTTTGAACGATTTTTATACGAAATAAAAGAGCTGTAGCACAGTTCTACTATTTGATTTGCAAAGGGTTTATTTATTCACGAAATACTATAAAAGGTATAAAAGGTGGCGATGACAACGAAGCAACAGTGTGTATATAAAGATAATACGACGCAATATGCAACAATAAATATATAAAGAAGAAGTGAATTTTTGTGCCGTTTTCTGTGAGAAAGAAAGAAACTAAAAATACATTTTATACTTTTTACAGGGGGTGGAGGTGCAAACAGACAACATGTAACGACTAAAAACACTGCAAAGTTAGACAGAGAAACGGAGGAATTGAAGCATGACAAAATTCCGCTTGACCTTGGTAAATTAATTCAGCAGGGACGACAGAATAAAGGAATGTCCCAAAAAGATCTTGCGACAGTAAGTATTTTGTAATTATTTACATATATTCGAATGTTTTCGTAATTCTATTCGTGGACGTATTAGACATATATACTTCTTTTATCATTGTTATATAGAAAGTAAATGAAAAGGCACAAGTCATCAATGACTACGAAGCAGGTCGTGGTATACCCAATCAAATGGTAATTGGTAAAATTGAGCGAGTATTAGGAATAAAGTTGCGTGGGAAAGATCGTGGAAAACCGGTAACAGCCCCCGGGACAAAAAAGTGAATCTCGGGGGAGGGAAACAAATTTTAACTTTATATCCTTATGCATTGTTCCCTAAACAGAATTGTAAAAAATATTGTAGGATTTCTATTGTGTGAAAATTACAAGCATCTTAATACTTGGAACTATCGACAAAACTATTAATTTATCTTTATATACCATTTTGTTATATTTTTAAATACACGCCATTGATTCTATTATAAAACAGATTTATTATTTCATCTTCTTGAATGTCGATTCAGGTAGGCTAAACAACATTGTATTAATGCAAATAACGTTACGAGGTTGTTGCTATGTATATACATATAGATCAGTGATCAATTTTATAATGGTTAAAAAATAGAATTTATATATATAGACATATGCATTCATAAGCATCGTATATCAGTATATTTGCATATAGAGATTAAAATATTAATTTATAATGTAGCAATATTTCATCATACATCATACAGTAGCTTGTATATAAAAAGAAATTACTAAATAAACATTAATTACACCGTTCAGTGTTATTTTTATTCGTACAGAAACCTGGTAATACATTACTTTTATCTTATTTAATTAATCTCTTCTTAATGCAAAGCTTGACTCCTTTATACCATTCTTCGTTACAATTTTGATGCTTATAGAATCACCGGTATAAATATCTCTTTCTGCAGCCGAAATAAACACATCTTTTATTATCGAAACTGCTCTTTCTTCGGTTAAGGGAACATGTTCAACTCCTTCCTGATTTTTAAATCCAACCTGCAAGCAATATAATGCAATTAATGGACTGAAATATAGTCAATGAAATACACGCTTTTACAGTATATTTATTATACCTGATTGTCGAGAAGAGGTTGTAAAAGTGCACCAGCAGAACCACCTGCTCTATACTTAGTTACCTCGCAATGTCCAATTGGATCGTAACAGTACACACAACCTTTACCTTCATTGTCTATTCCGCCAACAATATTACTAACGTAATATGGAAAGAAGCGTTTGTAATATAACATTGTCGATAACATTTGTGCTACTGCTGGTGTCGACATTTCCTTCTGGTGTTCATGTTTGTACATCTATGTCAGGAGAAATGAGAATAGTAACGAATAATTCCATAACTTTGAAATATAATAACTAGACTGTGGATCTTTATGGAAAATAAAAAATGTTTGCATCGATTGCAAGACATAGGAGCCAAATAGAAATTTCTTTCTTCTTTTAATTGTCTTGTTAAGCTGAAATTAATTCGTCCACTGCTTGAAATTTTACATGCTCATTTTTGTCATATAAATGTATAAAATCCGCTGGCTAATAATAAGTATGTATAAATAATTTAGAAAGTTTACCTGCATACGAGCAGACAAAAGACGAGTCAGAGTGAGCGTGTCGCACCAACAGCCAGAACAACCTAGGACAGTCGTCTTCGACAGAGGAAATAATTTCTGTTGTTCTCTGGTGTAAATAGAAAATCCTGTGCTAAGACGTGTGTCCGCTGCTATTACACAGAAATCATCTCCTGCAAGGGCTATGACACTCCTACAATCAAAAAGGAGAATAACCATTAAGAAATAGCTTGTATAATATTGACAATATTATAGAATATACTATTTATATTAATTTCAAATTAAGAATCAAAGATAAAATTAAGGTATTTATTTATATGTCTATTCAATAACACGAGAAGTTACCTCGAAAATGGCAAAAAGTAATAGAACAGAATAGAAAATATGTTAATCTATGAATAAATATCTGAATTTTAACTTTCAATTTTAATTCACAAACGCTACGAACTTTCGTTCTAGCCCAATATTATAGAATATTAACAATTTTTAAGAAATAACATAGAAAATTAAAATAACGTGCTTATTACAGTGAAATACTTAGACTCTTTGTATTTTTAAACATCGTTAGGGGTTTTAGGTTATATTTGAAATTTACCCTCCGTTGTCTGCATATGGACTGAAACTCCTCATTTTAGCAGCTTGTGTCTCATAATCAGGCAAGGATCGGTTTGGATTTTCGCACGAAAGAGCCATGTTTATCAAATTTCTCTTTAGAAACAACGAACGTAAAACTTCTCGCTGTGAATGACACTACACTTTGCGTTTTGCGTGCTTTGATGATGGCGATGGCAATGCAAAATAATTTCTTCCACACAGTCATGCACACACGCACATATATGCCTACCGCACGTATATGACTACCTACTACATAGATGATTGGTTAGTTTATAGCTGTTTCAACTAGGACGTGGCAATATCAGTAAGTTTCTTTTTAAATTTTAAGTTTGTGTAAAAGATTGAAATATTTTTGAATAATTTCTACTATATATTAAAGGAGTGACAAACAGTTAGTATAGTTTCATTAATAACATAAATAAATAATGATTAAGTATAACAAGTTAAGTTAAAACAATAGAAGTACGCGATTAATTCATTTAAAATGTTTAAATCGAATCTTTTATCCGCTTTCGCTGTTCTGTGTATAAGTATTCCAGTGTATATTCCCCAGTGCATTCGCAATTCAAAATGAAGTTTCTTAGAGTTTGTTGTAGTTATAGCACTTCCTTCGGCAGGTGTTTGTGCGAAGTTGTAAGATAACGCCCGAATGTATGGTAAACAATTCAACCGTAAAAAGTGTTGCCTTATCAGGTGTTACACGTTAAGTAGGGCCTGACAGTTTTCAGGAGTATATAAAAGAGAAAAATCATATCTTTTCGAGCATCTCTTGAAATGGCAACCGGCGGCGAGAGACGCGTTGCATTAATTACGGGAATTACCGGACAGGTAAGGTTGACAATTCATACTTTTTTTTTCATATAGTTCATTGGTGTTTTAAAGCGTTAAATGGTTTTCGCCACGTGGATAAAATTGTTCGACAAACGCGATAACGTACACAGTAAATATAAATGAAATTATTTGTTTTATGCAATTTCTTTTAGGATGGTTCTTATTTAGCAGAATTCTTAATAGAAAAAGGGTACAATGTACATGGAATTATTAGACGAGCCAGTTCTTTTAATACAGCTCGTATTTACCATCTCTATGCGGATCCAAAAAGTCATCGTCAGGATAAACTGAAGTTACATTATGGTGATATGACAGATTCTAGTAGTTTAGTTAAAGTAATTAGTCTCGTACAGCCAACAGAAATCTATAATCTAGCTGCTCAAAGTCATGTTATGGTAAGCATAACGCTATTCAACTTTGAACTTTAAAACAATCAATCACTTTTTTGTATTGTCATAATACATTCTTGTAGGTAAGTTTCGAGGTAAGCGAATATACTGCTGAAGTAGACGCAGTCGGAACAGTTCGATTGTTGGATGCAATACGTACCTGTGGTTTAGAAAAAACTGTGAAATTTTATCACGCATCAACGTCTGAGCTTTACGGCAGAGTACTAGAGGTACCTCAGAATGAGAAAACACCATTCTATCCTCGTTCCCCTTATGGTAATTAGCTATTCAACTATTTTATTTTGTATGTTAAGTACGTTACTTCTGAAGTAGAGCGATTCATATTTCAGCCTGTGCAAAATTGTATAGCTTCTGGATTGTAGTAAATTATAGGGAAGCATACAACATGTTTGCGTGTAATGGAATATTATTTAACCATGAAAGTCCTCGTAGAGGAGAGAATTTTGTTACTAGAAAAGTGACTAGGTCAGTAGCAAAAATACACTTGGGCTTACTTGATTTTCTCGAACTGGGAAATTTAGATGCCAAAAGGGACTGGGGCCATGCAAGAGATTATGTTAAGGTAAAGAGTATAGGTATATAAATCAGCGGCATGTAAGAAATGTTAGAAAATTTTAAAGCAGCGCATTGAATATTTTTCTAGGCAATGTGGCTGATGTTGCAACAGCCTGTTCCAGATGATTATGTGGTAGCGATGGGAGAAACACATAGCGTTAGGGAATTTGTGGAAGTATCTTTCCAATATGTAGGCCGCACAATTAAATGGGAAGGTGAAGGTGTAAACGAGACAGGAAAGGATGCACAAACGGGAGAAGTATTAGTTAAAATAAATCCCAAGTATTTCCGTCCAACAGAAGTAGTACGCATCAATCTTATTTTATAGAATGTAACTACATGTTATAGATTCTTACATAATCAAGAATTATCTTCTTTATTTACCTAGGACGTTTTACTGGGCGATGCTACGAAAGCGAAAGAAAAATTAGGCTGGAAGCCTACAGTTACGTTTAAGGTGGTTATCTTATATCTACATATACGATTACGAGTTGTCATTTTGCTATTAAACGTTTTCATTTTAGGAGCTTGTAAAAGATATGATGGATGCCGACTTGGAATTAATGAGAAGGGATCCAACCGCTTAATACTATTTCTTATCTTTGAAGTAACTCAATGCATTTCTTAAAATACATTCTATGTCTCTACGAGACAGTAGTATATATAATTAAAATATAATTACTACATTAACACAGATCCGTATGTAATTTTGTAAAACTACATTTTCTCGAAATCAGGGATAGACAAATTCTTTAAGTAAATGATTAAGGTGCTAAAAGAATATAGTACTTAATCCGGAATACGTACATTCTTATCAAATTTAATAATGTTGTATATAGTTTGTATTAAACATTTACTGTAATTTCTCTTTAGCAAATGATATGTGTATATCAATACATATATATATATATATATATATATATATATATATATATATATATATATATATATATATATTAATATATATACTCTTATGTATTAATATATATAGTCAAATAATAACTCTCCGTTATTTTGTTAATATTATTAGTTACAGATTTTAAGAAATTTGCGAACAAAGATAAAAAAATACGTTTTTAATCGAAAAGGAATTGACTAAATTAAAAATTTTTAAACATAATTGATCTACGTTTGACCATTTTTATTTTTGGACAAACAGCACAAGATTAGTAAAATAATTCATATATACAAATGTCTTCCTTCTATGTGCGTTAGTTAATTCATAATTTTGTATACAATATTTCGGAGTAATGGTTAAATGGAATTTTGAAGTTTATATACCTACGTCCAATGTATAAAATGCAAAGATTTCTGTAATAAATAATGGGGACATTAAGAAGATAATTTTTATTACTTTATGCTTCCTTTAGGTTTTATCAGTATCGGAAAATTTTTATTTTATTTCAGTTAAATGCATCGCCGAAGTATTAATATGTAGGGTGTCTGATGTAACCAAGGTTTTTTGGATGTTACTTCAAACATACTTTTAAGTAAACCTATTTCTTAATCGCAAGTGATTTTATAAAAATATAAAGTTTCATTTACGAAACAAAACTTGACTTTTCTATCTTTCAAATTATTAATATTTAGTATAAAAAGATATTCGCTTATGCTAGGTTTTAAATAAATTTTATTCCTTATTAATTTACATAGGAGAAACTTACATGAGACACCCTGTATGTATATTACGAATTCCATAAGTGATGTCAGAGAAAAACAAATTTTTGTGATTTCTCAAAAAGTGAAAATTAATAACACGATTCGTCGAATACGAAGAGCTAATTGTAAGTGGCAGGTTCGTGGGTAGATTTCCGTAAGATATTCTCGATAGTGAACATCATTGATTTCACACAGTGTCCTTGAGTTTTCGCGTATTTCACTTTCGTGGTCTGTGCTTCTTCTTCGTCTTCGTTCTTCGCTCTGACTATTTTATATTCACTCTTCCTTTCTCGCCTCTTCAAATTAGGAAGTTGTTCCGGCGAAACCTGAAGAACCAAGACATAGTTATACATTTTAAATAATATTCACCTAAAATCGAATTAATAATTATTTCCAAGCTATATTTATATTATTTACTTACAAAATCAAGAGATAGTATTTTTTAAGGGGGAAGCTGACAACTTGATAATTATTTTCAGATTTTGTGTTTTTTTATTTCTTCTAAACGCTTGAAACGAACGATTTCGTTTTGAAATGTAAAAATTAAACAACTAAAATGAGTAAGAATCTATCTATTTTCTGTGAACATGAATGCATGACTGCTAAACAAGTATGTACATGTCGATTCCTTTTTCTTTTACTATAAGACTATAAGTAAATATATCACCCTTTCTAAGACATTGTTTTTACTTTCTACGTTTCATACTACTTAAATGCAAGCTTCATTTCTGATATTAGGTACATGTTCATAGAACTATCGTCTTCGTTTACCGGAAGGATCGGATGATTCTGTTCTTGCTTATCCTGCGTGAATCCTCTCTGTTTCCTCATTCTCCTTCTCCTATAATTCCCGTGCTCGAACATTTCGCTGGCTGATGGATCCAGGGTCCAGTAGCTACCTTTCCCAACCTGATCCTCCTCATTGTCCTCCCCGACGACTTTGTCCCTCGGTATCTTCACGAAGCAGTCGTTCAAGCTAAGGTTGTGCCTGATGCTGTTTTGCCAACCTTGCCGGTTCTCTCTGTAATAAGGAAATCTGTCCATGATGAATCTGTAAATCCCGGAGAGGGTGAGCCTCTGCTTAGGCGAGGAATTGATAGCCATGGCGATTAGAGCGATATAAGAATACGGCGGCTTCTCGTATCGAGGTTGGGGCTTGTATCTTATCAGAGGGAAGTTCCAGGAAAATGGCAGTGTCCTCGAGTTGAATATGTCCGGTACCAGACTGTAGTAACTCGGCAGAGGGCACATGGTTGGGAAGATCTCTTCTGGACTCCATAATTCGTAATTTCTTCGCAGATCGCAACCGTAGGCCTTGGAGATGTTGCAAGGATAGTCTTGGCAGCTGCTACTTGGCTCCATTGGTTGGTGGTTACAGCATGCGGCTGTGAACTCAATGTACTTCGTCGCTTGTATCTTTGCGATCGGTATCTGTCAGTGTAGCTGAGAAGTGCAGTCCTGTAGAGTTGCTGACAAAGTAAACGTTAACAAATTGTGACCCCCTCAGGCTGCCAAGAAAGAAGACGTTGACAAATGTTAGTTACACAATTTTCTATCCTCGAAAGTCTTCTTCCTTTTGCGAATTAGTTTGGAGGCTTGAGTTGCTTCAAGGATCACCAGATTCTTATTCTCCTTTCATCCATTTGTAGAATTCTACTACACTCTGTAGTATTTAACGATCAGAACACTATATCACACTGTACATTTGGTCATAGTAGAACTAACATTAAATCGGCCATCGAACACAGTTTTACGAAACAGGGGTTGGAAGGCTGAGTGTCCACTTCGTTTCAAGCGAACGTGAGAACCGCAATTGCAGACAGAGCTATCGCTTCATTGTGAACAGACACGTATCGAGACAACCAGATTCAACGAGATTCGCTGTTTAAATGTCAGAACGAATCTCTCAGATCGTTCGGAGGGAAGTCGTGGCCATCGTCGAAGATGCTCGAGGACCGTTTTCGATGGCGGGACTAAAATTTCCTCGGACTAGTTCGCGTTCGGTACCGCGGAGAACTGAATTCTCAGTACGATTTGCGGCTAGTAGGAGTAATTCTTTAACGAAGGGTGTTTAATTTGACACGGACGATCCGGAGGATGGTCCAGCTCCGCCCATCCTGCCTTTCCGGAGATCTCCCGTTTGCGTGTTACCACGCGAGGGAGGCGGTTACCTATACGGGAGCCGGTGGTGCGTGTTTTATTGCTGTTTACACATATGCTGTTCTAACACCCACGCCGGCAGTAAACGAGCCGATACGTAAACAAAGTTGCGGTAATTATACCGAAACCGTGCCGCTTCTCGGAACCGCTTTCGTCTTCCTCTTCGGCCCGCCTTACGCCTCGTCTGACACCTACCCCGTCACTTTCGAGAAATATCGAACTACCCCCCAACACCCCAACTAATTATTAGTATAATTATGAGTTGATTTGTACCCTACTCTGCCGCACGGAAGTACTGAATTATTTTTCGAAATTTCATTGCCGGATATGTGCAGCAAAAAGTCGGGTATATTAGAGAATTCGTTGGAGGAGTTTTCAAGTTCACGGGGCCCCACTCAACTATTTATTAACTATCTATTAACTATTACATTTGTGGATTTAGATGGAATTTTACCATCTCACTAACGTTTCTATTAGATTTACGTAGTCTGGAATGTCTCACGAAAATGTCGAGAATTTAAAAAATGAATTTGAAAAATATTTCTCGTACGAGTCAGGCTCATTTAAAGAGATTTCGTCTTTTCCTGGTAAATTGTGTGTTCGGTCTTTGAACGCGAACAGGATTCGAAACTTTTGATGTTGCGAACAGAAGAAAGATTAAGGGAAGGAGCGGTATTTGTTTGTGCGCCGTTTCTGCCGCTGTCGTTCGTAGTCGGACGACGTCTTGAAATAATAAGAAACAAATCATGGTGGATTTTCGGTGGAAGGAACCAGCGGATTAGTTGTCGTGTGAGTATTTAGACGGCGGCACTTAGGTCCGGATGCAACGTCCTCGGAATGTTCTTCGAAAATACGGGTCTTGAATCCTGCGCTCCTGTTTCGCGTTCCTCAAATCGTTTCGTCTGGTACAACTAAGAACAACATTTACAGAAGGTCGAGCAGATGGTAAAAATAATTTTAACCGCTCTCTCGCAGCGGTTCCGGTATTCGGGTACTAAACGCTTTTTATTGATTTTCATATTCACTTAAAATACATATATAGTACCTTCGAACATCCTAAATTGAGAATATTACTATGGTTTTGACAAATGTTGAAATATTTGGTATTGTAAATTAGTATGAAGCAAAATACGGGAATTTTACAAACAGTTCGTTCGGACGCTAATGGCCCCCCTTTGTAGTTGAAGGATTCAGTTATATGAACGCGTATTGCATCCCGAGATAATCGAGATTGTACTCTACCATTCGAGCGGCAACAGAGTCGAAAACCGGTTGGAAAATCGGCGCAATATGTTTTTTTTCGTAGCTGCGAAGAAAGTTTCTCGCTAGTTTTATTTACGAGCCCGTGGAACCGCAGAAGCCTTTGCTCTTCGCGAGCGAAATGCCTCGTCAGCGCAGGCGGTCTTGTTTGCGGATCGTTCCGTTTTACTGCCTCGTATCCGGCCGAATGTAAACAATCGTTCCTTATTGACAAAATCGGCGGCCGTCTGCGGGCCACGGTTTTTCGGATTGTTGCTTCTACGGCGTTTTACGAGTGTGGGAAAATTCACTGCGGCCGCAGACCACCGACACCCATACGGTAAACTGTTCCGCCGCCATTGATGCTCGCGGATCGACTAGATCGCGCAAAACAAACCGACGATCCTCGTAAAACCGCATGTTTCTCGGAAACAACGAGGACCGCGCGTTCTACACGACTCGCGACATTAACAGGGAACATGATTAGCCTGCCCGAATCTATTTCTTCGCGGGGAAGTATGTAGCAGCGAGATTCAGCCCATATAACGTAAATGTTCAAACACACTTTAACCCTCATACGCCCCTCAGAAATAGTTGCATAAAAGATTCTATGATATTTTCTCACCCATTATTGCTTCACACTTTAAACTAATAGACTTTGCTTCATTTGTCACTTGACATTTTAGAGAAATACATCTCACAACACAGATAAAGAGAGACCAATCATTTTATACTATATAAAATAGTATAAAAAAATAGTAAATGGGTGAATTTTCACCCTGAGGAACGTATGAGGGTTAAATCACTAGATTCATTAGTAACTGTGATTCTTAGACTTCTAGAGAAGTGTGAATATCATTTTATTTTTTGGGAATGTAAACTTGGAATTATTGGAATCTAATTGGAAGATTTTATTTATGTGGTGGGGTTAGATGTTTTAGAAGAAGAAAATTAATGCAAAATTAGAAGTCTAAATATCCATACACATTTTAGTTACGTCGATTGACCAGAAGCTAGTAAATATAAGTTTTTGGGTTAATCTCTATACCGCGACTATTAATTAGCAAATTTCTTCAAGATTTGTGCCATTGCAGCCGGATTATCCTTGGGAACCTGGAAAATAGGAGAATCAATGAAAACTTTCTTGTCTTCTCATTCAGATTACGCGACATAGATGAATAAAAAATATCACTACCATGTGTCCTGCTCGATTGACCCAATAGAAGGAGAAGTTTCCAAAAGATTTCACGTATCCCTCGATCATTCCTTGCGAGGTCAAAGGCTCTCTCTTAGTATTCAACCACCAGTTAGAGCCTCTCCATTTCATCTTCTCAACCCAGACAAGCGTACCTGAAGCGTTGTATCAATAGAAAACAATCGGCACTCGAAAGTGGTAGGAAACTATCGCTATATTGCAAACTGGTGTTGTATATTTGGCAAATGGAAAATGAATTACTAAATTACTTTACCAACAATAATTCCATTAACTGTTATCTAAAACCGAATTTTAGAATAATTGAAAATATAAAATCATATAGTTACTGTAATTTGCGCGTACAATTCTAAAGAGGAATGCAAAATGAGCTATTTCTTAGAAATGAGGCGTACGTACCTGGAGTGTCCACGATGAGGTCCAGTTGTCCAGTGAGCACCACCACCTTCAAGTTTGTTTGATTCAGCAAAAGCTCCACTGCGAAAAAATTGACACCAGCATTATTTGCATTCTCACCTTGCCAAATAAAACCGTCGAATCTCATTCTGCTAGAAAATACCTTTGTCGATAACGGGTTTCATGAAGTCCTCTTGCAGTTTGTTAAACACTGTTCCAGACTGAGTGCTATGAGTCGACGTCAAATTAAGCGCTCGTTTCACTGGACCATTCATTAAATTGTTTAGATTAACGTCGTAGGTGCTCATCACATCTCCTAAAACGATTCACAACAATCAATATTGCATACGAAAACGAATTGATCAATAGCAGTTTGATATATTATGTATGTGTATTATGCTATTACTAGATAAACTAAAAATTGTATACGTCAATTGAAAGATATTTTACTATGGTGAACATAATATATTCTTAAATTTTTTTAATCTTTCTACTGTTTTATTCATTTTTGTCATAAATGCATAAAACTCGCGGTCTAGTTGTAACGTATTCTGTTCAGAGTTGGACAAAAATTTAATCAGCGATTGACGAATAAATTTCTACTTCAATCGTTTTTTAATCACAATTAACAATTAACAATTAATCTCCTACTTTAGTCGTTGATTACATTCTTTTCAATTGTAATCGTCAATCTATCATTAATCAAATAATGATTAATGATTAACTGCTGAAATTTCGAAATAGAATACGGAATCAAAACTGTATGCATACTGAAAAGAATGTAAACTAAATTTAGATATATTGTAATTTGGTCTATAATACGGATCTCTATGTGCCTACTTATTACAATTTATAGATAGACCGTGTGGCGATTAACTTCTACAATAATCGATTAAATCAGTCTCCGATTTTCCGATGATCTTTTTTTTTAATCAACTATTGACGATTAACTTCATCAATTGATTGAATCAATCGTCGATTTTTCAATGATTACCTTTTTTAATCGTGCACAATAGTACACATTAATCAATCAATCTTGAATCTTGATCAAAATTTTAATCGATTAATGCCCAACTCTGATTCTGTTACCTCTGCTAAGCGTTGGCTCCGACAGAAGCCTCACTGCACTAGAGTCTTTGATGTAGACGGGATTCGTCTTCGTCAGGATATTGTAAAAGTCGATGTTACTGGTGGCTTCTAAAATCACGTTCTCGGTGTAACTCCAGAGGTTGGTGGATTCCTTCCACTTTCCGGTGTTCACGGCTCTCTTCGTCGCGTTCGCCGCTTCGTGGATCTGCCTGTAACCGGCTGTGTCGACCATTCCCTATGAAATAATTTTTTCCTTCAACGAAAGCACAGCTCTTAATCTAAAATTATCACGCTCGACACCGCGAACGCTCTTAACTGCCTATCTTCATTAAGGACCAGGGGTTCTAAGCTTTATGATTTCCGGAAAGGATTTCATTTTCAGAAGCGACGAATTTTTACCGAGGGCGCAGCAAATAACGAACAGTTTAATCATAGCAGTGTATTATTTTACTTGCCACTCTCTTGGTCACCGCTTTTGAAATATAAAGTTAAACAATATTTAGGAATAGAACACCGGTTTCCACTCATTCCTCTTCACACGTGTCTTCTATTGTATTTACCATCTTATCTATTGCACATTTTTCTATCCACAAAGTTAAAAATTTATCTAACCAGAATCTTGTGCGCACTACTGGAATATTGACGTTTTAATGCTGAAAATATTACCGTCTCGAGTAAGAAGGGTGCCCAAGTCATCACGGAGTCAATGGGGGAGATCCAGGCATCGCCGAGGGCGACTCCCTTCAACTTGCTTTTAATGGTCCCTGCCTTCTGTGCCTGCATTTTCAACAAACACGTTAAAACATTAATGTTCGGGACGGCGAACTGTTCGTTTCTGTTTTGTAACAATTTTCTTCGTCAATCCCATGTAGGGAGATTACTTTTAATCGCTTCAATACCTTTTTCTGGAGGTGTTTACCGTCTTCTATTGTATCTAATTATTTTTGTCATGTCAAAATCCGCAATCTAGTAATTGCAAATTTTCAATGAAGTCACGATTTTAGTTAGATTCGGGACTCTCACCTTGTACCAAGCAAGAGCGAACTCTGCGCCCATTTTTCCACCATAGGACTCGGTCGTGATGTAAGTGGAGACATTCGCGAATTTCGGCAGCTGTTTCAAGAAACCCTTCATACATTCTACGAGATCGCTGGCGATCTGTGCGTTTGTTGTTGCGTAGGCGTTTGCCGTTGTGGCGTAGCTGAAGCCTGTACCAACTGGGTTGTCGATGAAGAGGACATTGTAGTCTTTCACCTGTAGAAGTATCGATCAATAGTTGATAAAGAAAGTCAACACCTCGAAGCTTATCAGTCATTCATTTTCCATTCCTCAAGTGATTTATGTACACGACAAGTTTCTATTGTTACGACTTCAGAAGCCAATCGGTGTAAACTTAATTTTCTCAATTTATTTGAACCATAGCCGTTTAGTTTCATTCTTTTCTACTTAACCCTGAAGCGGTGTACCGTTTCCTTAGTCCAAGAAGTAGCGCACTGGAATCTTCATAAAAATTCAGTTAACATTTCCTGAAATACTTTTAAGTATATAGTTTTAGATTAGAAAGCCCAAATGTTCAAAACAAGTTAACCCTCGGACAACGGACGATTTTTATAGCTATATAATAAATTTTATAGCTAATTAATAATTTCTAAAAATTTACTTTTGATGATATCTCGTGTATTTACATTAGTCTTTCCAATATGCTCAATGAAACAGCTATTCAGTTAGGTTAATTGCCACAAATTGAGTACTTAAATGACAATTTGGATTGGCGGTTTGATTCTCGGTCAAAAATGACTCTGATTTTCTTGCAATACTGATACGAAAATCAGCATATATAGCATATTTTACCAGGGTCATGAAGGGTCCCAGGACACTATTACATTTGTCATCTACTTATGAATACGTTTTTATAACTAAATGTTAAAAGACTTAGATGTTAAAGAACTAAATGTTAAAGATTATCTCAGTTTTCAAGGATTTACATTGTTTGGCTTGTGGGCCCTCAATTTGCAATCCCTAGTCAAGACCGACCTAAGTCTCCACCGTACAAGGGCCAATTATTACTTTTGAAATGTTTTTTGTTTGGATTAACTGTTTGACACCGTTGTTTCTCAGTTGTATCGAGCGATTTTTCGTTATGTATTGGATCGCTTCCGTACCCAGGAGTAATTCCTCGGCTTCAAGTCTATGTCGAGGGGTCCGAGCTCTTCGAAGTTTCCGTAGGAAGTGGACGATGCACCCGGTCCACCTTGTAGCCAGATCACCAACGGCTTATTATAATACGAGGAAACATTTGCCGTCGTATAATAAAGCCACCAGAACATGTTCGCGTTCGGTCGTACTTTCACGTAGCCCCATTCTTGCTCGCCAGGACCGAATCCTTTTTTCGCTGTTAAGTAAAAGTAGTATTCAAGTGGCAACTAACTCTTCAAAATGCAGCATGTGTTAAAAGAAAGTGCAAACATCGAAACGCCTAGATTGTACGTGTAGGGCGTGGACAGAGAAAATGTTGAAATGGAGATGTTCAATGTCCGGATGAAAACAGACGAGGGTCACATTAACTAACAATGATTATTATAAAACATAGGTATCTGTAGGATTAGTAATTCTGACTGTAAGCATTAAAAGTTGCATCAATGTCCACGTATATTTAAAATCGTGGAATGTTATGTTAATTTCCAGTATTTGCAGAAGCATTAGTGCCATTGTTAAACGAGATATTTCCTGCGAGGAGTTTCTGATCGACGTCCAAACGAAAGTTAGCACAGTAAAGACAAGTAGCTCAAACAACGCGTGTTTCAGCTCGGACGTCTAGGTATATTTGACGAGTTTTAAAATTGGAATCGAGAAATTCTTCGGTGTATAACGACGTATAACCTATGGATTACACTTGCGCGCTTTGTTTGCGAAATTTCTACGGCAATAGTTCCGAAATGGAACGATCCCAATGTCTTCATAATTGAACTTTCTTGTGTGCAAATACCATTAAAATCGAAAGATTTATATGTATTGTTTTCAATCGCGATTATTTAGCCAAAACCCGGAAACAGTAATGTCAATATTTATTTCTCGCACATAAATTTCTAGTATTTTGTACCCTACTGAATTCTGTGTTATTTATTATCGCTTATTTATCACCACATCGTTCACATCTGTTGTGAAACACAATCTAGTATTTTGGCAACTAATCTCTGCAATCGTATCGTAATATTTTAACTAGCTTCCTTTATGTAAGGTTTTATGTACTAAAACCAAATAGAAACATTTGTTTCTCCTTTTAACAATATTAAGTTGATGGTACTGTATCGCTACCCTTAATCCTTTGCGGTCGTATGTCTACTTTCAGCCACACAATGGAGAACTATAAAATATAATTTTTACATAAAATTAAAACATATTATTGTGTTACATATATCTAAAGTTTAAAGAAAAATGAATTTTTGTTTTTCCTTCATAATCTTGCATATTATGTATCACTGTTCGTTCAACGAAAATTAATTCCGACCAGCAAGACACCTATGTATAAACTTAATACGACCGCGAAGGGTTAAACATATATTAGATATATAATAAATTCATAAAATCCGTATAATTTTCAATGAAACAGGTCTTTATATATATTTTTGCGGTCAAACTCGATGGTCCGATGAACATTTTGGTTTCCGACTGTGAGGCCATCATTTAGTTTTCCCTTACCTGTTATTATTTATTCGTCTGCCATAAAATTCGACCCGTTTTTGCAACAAATCGCGATTAGACAATCTCCGAAACGCTCTTTAGAAATGTAGTTGTGCTTACCGTGGGCTCCAGACGCGAGGCAAATCGCCAAGAGGAGGAACACCGAGAAACCCGTCATTGTCACCGGAATCAGAAGTACTAACAAAGACTAAACGATCGTGCTGTCGTACAGGGCAGCGTCTTATCTGTTGGTAAAGAACGAGCGATTAGATTCATATGTTAATGTTACGGCGAGTCACGTGTTTCCTGTATAGTATTTTCGTGCAATTTTCGAGGCGAGTGAAGGGACTCCGTTCGAGTATAATTTCAACTAATCAATCAAGTGTTCTACTCTCGTTAGTTGTTTAAAAAGAATTATCGAAGCAGAAAGTACGGCTTTAATTAAAAACGAAAGCAATCGATCAAAAGTACAATACTCCAGGAACTATAAAATGATATTGATCAATTGGGAATCTTACTCTCATTATTTGTTTAAAAAGAATGATGAAAACAGAAAGTGGAACTTCAAAATGATAGAAGTGAATTACAAACTTTCCACAATGCTGTGGATCAAAAGTAACACACGATCGTAAAGAGCACTTCAGGGACTATTCGACGAATTGAATAATTATTCAGTTCAGAAATTAGTACGAAATAATATATGGAAAAACTTATGACTCACCGTATAGAATTGCCTATTGATTTCTTTCATCGGGATTTCTCAATTTTGCGGTGCCTGTGGCAATCGCGTTGCCGCAATCGAAAGACGGATACGATTGTTCCTTGTTAATTATTTTTCAATCGGAAGACGTTAGAAAATAATTAAAGACCTCGCTCGTATATCTTCGATATCGCAATCCTCTTTTTCTGTGTATGCTATCTTCCAGTCTCCCGCCGCGCCGAGAAAAATACAAATGGATGCCCGAGCTTTCGTACGGCTTGAAGCTGAGGACAGTAGCCGAAGGAAAATTGCAGAACTGTACATACTCGTGGAACAATAGACCCCGTTTGCTTTCATTCTCTTTCTCTGTGAAGAGTTCGTGAAATAATGAGAAGGCTTTCCTTGAAACTTGATGCGAGTTTATCGCGAGTTTGGGGAATTACACTTGCCAATAAACATTACGCAATATAAATTAATTTGTAATGGTAACTATCATCGTCAAATTCGAATCAATGTACTCTTATTTTTATGAGTCGACCACCCAAGATGCTGTAATATTTCTTCCTTATTTACGCAATAAGCTGTTTTATCTCTAGTTAAACGAGTTAAAAATAAATGAGTGTTTAACAGCCATATAAGAGGATGCGCTTGTCTGTAATGAACATTAGTTCCTTAATTTAACGAAGCTTCGAACGTAAAGTGAATGCTTCTGTTAATTAAACGAACTATGTACCTACGTAATTTCTATTGGCCATAGCGCATAGATTTTTCAGCCAGAAGTTATTCTCGGTTTTCGATGCTTTCGAAAACATTTAAAACCGAAGAAAAAGAGAAAGAGACTTTCACAAGTGAAAAGCCTGTCATTGGGACGCGTTCGATCATTTTTCTTCGATTGAAGTTCGACCACCGCGCCGACTGCGTGGACATCTTTGGCTGTTAGTTTTTGCTCGCGACCGTAATTCAATCGGATCGGTAAATCGTGAATGACAAATTACCGGTTTCCTGGACGTTTATGTGGACTACCGGAGTCGCGAGGCGATGATCGATCGTCGCGATTGACAAATCGGCCTTGTATAAGATCGTGAAACCGGGAAGGTCAAGTTTGCGGAAAGTTCTGAGACAACTTCTTTCTCGTCGCAGGTGATGTTAACATAATCAAGAGACTTCGAGAAAATGTGCCGATCGAGAATTTTGATACGAAATGCTAATGAGATGTTAATGAACCACCTGTGCAAGTTAGAACAACATAACTCGACTTGCAAGAAGCATCACATATTTCATACAATTTTACGATGTTTATAATTCTGAATATTTCGATAAGAAAAGATAAAGTTTCATATTTTTCATTTGGAGAATAATTATGTCATTCTAGAGAAAATTGAGTTCGAGAATTAGCAGTCTTTAGCAACTACAGGTTTATACATGAGTGGTCGTTTTTCAGATTAATTAAAAATTCCTACAATGTTTACCGAATAATTTAGGTAACTCGAAAATTTAATTTCTTAATCAAGGATCGTGTCGAATTACATTTTGAAGATTTTTTTACTCGCGTTCGATGTCTTAATCTCGAAGTACTATAATTAATTTTCTGTCATGCTGAACAAGTTTTTACTAGCTTGTGTAGATTGGTTGATTACTTCGAATATTAATCAATTTATCAATAGATTTATCAATATCAGGCGCGCAATTAACTTACTATCGCCGAGCACAGAGGTGTACAATTGATAATCAATCTGGACAGATTGTTCGACACTTTTATCGCCATATTACCGTGAACGAGACAAATAATATTTGTAATTCCACGAGTTCGACACTTTCCATGAAGTGGCTTATCGCTTATCAGACAATGATAGTGTGCATTGTTTATCTCTAGAATTGTCAGGCATCGAACTGTGATTACCTTGTCGAACAATCAACTTATTTCGATCATTTCATCAGAGTTTCTTGAAAAGGTGAAATATAGCTTAGGAACAAATTCCACATATTGAAATGAAAGGAATTTATGTAACTGCATGTACATAACATATATTTGTGTTACACACAAATTCTGGCTCAGGAACATTTGTCAATGTGAAAATAAAAAAATGTAACTCTGATTGAATTATTCTTAGAATCCTGACACCGGTCAGGATGTCATTCCGATGTCATTCCATGAAAATCAGATAGAAGTCATCACGTGACATTCCGGAATTCCTCTCCGAGTATACGAATAAATCTGTTTGACTGTCATTTTCGTGGTGATTTGGATACACGGTGGCCCCGGGTGACCGACTTCCAGCCGAATTGTCCGCGTTACGGGACATGCAAATGCGAAACGGGAATAAAAAAATGGTTTTCACTTTATCGCTATCTTTTATTCTATTCTTTATTTATTTCCCGTCCCGTCGGAACTTCCCAAGGTGGGAGCACACCGGCCACTGTGTGCGAAAGTGACCGAGACAAACGCACTAATTAACACGTCTGTGATGACTTCAGTGAAATCTCGTTTCCTGTTCTTCACCTTGTCACAGGGAAATGGAACGCTCCGTGACGGGCCACTACGGAAACCAATTTAATGCACACGAGTGACACTTTTTACATGGTTTAGATTCCAGTCGAGTGGAGATATGATATCGCGTTTAAGTTACGCCCCTTTCAAAAGACCTGCGTTTCCTGATTTTATAATTAGTTAATGTATTTTTATAAATCAAATATTTATGCATCATTTGTAAGAGAATTAAATGGGAATTTATTTTTTTCTTTGGTTAATAATATATGCTTATATTCTTCTAATATTTTTATGATGTTTCACTTATATATACATTTTTGTCAGAGATGCATAAAGTCTGCAATCTAATATAATAAGCAGACAGCTTATAAAGGATCTTTATGCAAAATAAAAATCTTTTTACCAGAATTGCAACAAACTGCAACAAACTTTCTTAATATGTTTAATAGGTTTTAAATTACACCTACTCGTTTTTTTCATGCGTGCATGCAATCCGCTGTCTAATAATAAGTATTCAGTGCAGCAAGGTTTCCATTTAACGATTGACTGAACGTTGCATATAAAATCATTTACCCTTTGGACTCGAAGCAATCTTAATTCGAAAATCAAGACATTTCTTTCAACCCAGATGATTTCTATTCTACGTAATCTCTCCTACATTATGCAAATCGAATTGAACCTGTTTTCTCATACAACAGTTGAGCTTTTTACAATTTATAGAATACAGATGAGTTTAGTAACATTAAAACTGTTTTGAATAATGGTATGGCAATTGTTACTGACGCCTCAGAGTCGCCACTCGAGTGCAAAGGGTTAATCTATGTGTTTCTAACAATTCGATCATGCACTGTGCTCTCACGCAAGGAGACAGAGAGGTTCAAGGTTGCAGAAAATTTCGCCGCGTCTTTCCAATACAGATTCTGTGCATTTATCCGCGTTTCTATTGGGACAACCTGTGACCCGTTGTCGCCCGTCCACAATATAGACGACGCCTGGTAATAAATTACACAATCGCGTGTTACGAAGTCGAAAGAAATGAGGCACGGCCGCGTCGCGTCGTCGTAGGAATCCAAGTCACGAACATCCTTCTGACCCGTTGCCACGGAATGCAATCCTTCCTTCCTACTTCGGCGTAGTGTGGCAATTCACCTGAACCATGTAATCTTCTCGACAGATTCGAAACGGCATATTTCATAGTTTCAAACCTTTTTTATTTTTTTCTACCTGCGGCACTACTATTCCCCTCCCGAGGCTGTCCTTCGGACGCCGCGCTCTGACAAAGGAAAGTGAAAGCTGTTGTCGGCCACCTAAAATCTAATAACACAGAATTCGAAATAGAAATTACTGAATGTGTTTTCCAATATATTACCAGGCGTAATCCGTTGAAGCGCTTGGTCCTCAATAACTAGAGAATGAATCTGTCAATGGAAACACCTTATCTTGTTCTGTTGCTCCACTTTTGAATAATAAAACTATTTTCACTGTTGGTTGCGGACGGTCGACTAATACGTACTAATCGACTTATGTACATAAAGCATTAGCTAAGAAATATAAATGTTGTGTGTTTAAATAAAATTAATATTTCCTTGGTATTTTTCTTTGGGAAGCACAGATATATTGATTTTCAAAGTATCATTTGAAATATTCATATAATCTAATGTGAAGATAATATCTTCCTTTCTTAATACATCGCTTAAAGTATATTAAAAATGTCAAATATTATTTATATATTTATTTCTCTTAATAATTTATATCTGTGCAGCTTTTATTATACAGCTCCTGAAATATCTGTTACGCTTTACGCGAGAACGCTTTTGGAAGAACGTTCCTTAAAATTGTCGTAGGAATTGCAAGTTCGAATTTTCTCTAAAAACGAAAAATCATCGGACAAAGTATCACGGTATTACAAGAATAAGAAGAACAATAAAAATTATATAAAAGTAAATGCAAGTGATTATCGTTACGTGCATCCTCATTGCAGTGGTTTCTCTGTAATCCGAACGCACGAGAAGGTAAACGCTCGCGTTCGCAAAAGTCATCGTTCCGATAATGATCGGTGCTCGATTCCTATGTACTAAAATAATGCACATTCAAAAGGCTGGTTAATTTCGCTCATCGGACAAGGCCTGTTGGTAATTTCCTCTTTAAGTAGAGTCATCGCGACGATCGTGATCAACGATAATCTCCAGTCGCCGATCGCTTTCTGTTAAATCGTATAAATTAATAGTTAACGGCGGCGAAATGCTCTCTATTGCGCGCCAAACGCGTACGTACGCTGAAAGTGAAAAAATAGTTACGAAGGAGAAAGTGACAGCGTCATCGGTTGAGCATTCGTCGATGAGGTGGCGTTAAAAAAAAATGTTTCTCAATGATCGTCGTACATGTGTAGGAGATGTGTTTAATAGAACCAGCTCAAACGGTCGTATTCCATTTCCATCGTGAAAAATGCGATTGCGTTGCCGTTTAATTGACGCAATCAACAATTCACCCTTTCAGCAGGCTAATTTAGATAACCAACGAGCGTATACGGAAGATTATAATCATTACAATTTAGATTAACTATGAAAATCGGGCACGAACTTATGCAATCATCTAATATAATAGGGAGATCGTAGGAGAACATTTATTAGAATTTGTGATCAGTGATGATTCAGATGAGTGTCACGATAACGGCAATATATCGCTAGATTTTCTGCTCCATTTTTTGAAATTTTTCAATACTTATCTTTGCTGGAGATTTTAACACCTGTATTTAAAGTGACGCGTTTATGTCTCTTTCGATAGGAGCTATTCTAAGCGCAAAGTGGATAACAATGTACGCCTTTGACCACGGCCACTGTTTGATTGTGTTTGCTGCTGAATTTTTAGTTTCTTCGACACGTGTGCGACTCGGTTATACAGAACTTGAACGGATTCCTTTTTCATTCATTCTTTTGTGTTCAATCTCTAACAATCTCTACGGGTGTTATCACGTTCCTTGACGATACTTGCGCTTGTGAATTTGTTCTTAGAACTAGTCACGTCTTCAAATAAAACCTCATGCTTCATTTAAAAACTTTGGAAAACGCTCGTTTAATATAAATATCCTGAGTTGATTAGAAAATGTGACTTTTGGTCAAGTTTGTACTGGCGTATAGAATTGATAATAAAGTAGAATCAATCATATTAAAAAACATTTGGTCACAAACAGTTCGATAATATTTCACTTAATAGAACGAAGCTTATCTTGAAACTTTCTAAAAAAAAATGCGAGAAGAATTTTGGAAAGATTATCACGTGTGTAAATAAATGAAAAATGTAAAACACCTTTTTCTTGAAAGAGAATGTGGACTTCGAACATCTTATTGTACATTGTACGTATTCGGGCGTGTCCGTAGCAAGTAGAAGCAGTCTATAATGATCAGACACGCCAGCCATATTCAGTGCGAAGCTACACCGAATTGAAAATTGATTTTTAACTATTTTCTAAAAACAAATACTTTTGCATAATTTCTAACTCGTCATGTCTCTAGTCATAACTTCGTTAATTTTGCAAGTTCAGCTATAAGAATTTGCGCATGTATCTTTGAAACTTCTTTGCGAAAATAGTGAAAAAAATTGAGATTTTTTTAAAGGTTCTCATTTGAGTTGCCTTTTAGAAAAGTGTACAAGGTGACCAGGCACAATGATAACACGGAGTCATCGGCGAGATCGATTCGATATCGGCGTCGGTAATTAGAAAGATCGATCAAAGCTTGAGCGTTCCATTCGGATGAGTCCAAGTAGTAGAGATAATGGAGAATAATGGTTGGCAGGATGCGACGATCGAGATAACAGGTGCCGGGTGATAATGAGGGACGAGTCGCGATCTCGAGGATCGTGAGATGGAATTCTGCGTGTTCCTGGATGCGACCGTCATGCGTAAATGTCGATTCTTTCAGAATCGAATTAAGGGTGAGAGCAAGGGCGATATTGTATGCATATTCTCAATTAAATTAATCGCTGTCGCGTGATCAAGGTGACTCAAAGTTATTAAAAGGTCGGTGTCTACAACCACAATACCGTTTGTAGCAAACCTATGAATACGTCAATAAAATGATCTCGATTTGACTTGGAGCAACTGAACCCTTCCGTGGGCTCACCTTTCAATTCTCTCAAAGGGAAGGCGGAGGGATAATTTTTCCGAATTTAACTATAACATTATAGTATTATGGTAGAGACTTAAATAAGCATCTTAGAATTTTTTCCGATTTTTTGGAAGTCGAAAACATTAACAAAGATATGGAAAAATTCTTGAGCTTTAAAAATTGATAACTCCCTCCCTCAGGTAAAATGATATCGAATTTTCTTTTCCTATTCTTAGAACCGTCTTATTTTACAAGTTCTCTCGTTTGATTGTCTCTTTATCTACTTTCGCGTAGCAGCAAAGGAACACTTAAAAGGAAAAGTATGCTTCCGAGGATCTAGAAAAAGAGTGTACGGTAATGTGTTAAGAATAGCATGGAACGTCCAATAAAGCTGTAATTGTAAATGTTAGCGTACAATTGTGAAATCATTGTGTTTCGGTGAAAACGCTTCGTGGATCCGCTCAGAATTTTTGTCGGTCGAGAGAAGTGGTACAACGTTTATCGTCAATTCGAAATTCACCGATGCACGCGAAGCAGCAGTAACAGAAATGTCGGGTCTACATTCCGGCAGCGACTCCTGTATACTTGAACTTTAGCATTTTCTACACGATTTTGAAATGCGGCGGTACACGGATTCTTCATTACGCACTTTCGAAAATGTATTCCACTTGCGTTACCTTGCGTAACGCACTGTATGTTTTTCCTGTATTCTACGCAACTGCGTCGATCAAATATTTGTCTCCCCTCGATTTCCGAATGGGTTACAATATTTGCCGACAATTAAACGATTTCTTTCGAATCCGAAAATCACTTCTCCCCTCCTGTACATGTTCATTTTATTCATACTCGAGCACGACAATGTTCAATTCGCTATTACAAATCTATAAAAATCTGTGAAAAAGATAAATGGTTCAATTTTCACCCTGAGGAACGTGTGGGGGTTGAAGGGAGATCTTTGGAAATATTCGTATGAAAATAAATGACACCTTTTTACAAAGAATTTTTCTAATAAATCCAATTAAATTCAAGATATTTGTGGAACAGAGAGACACAAAATAATAAATGAAAACTGAGCGGTTCGCATGAATTTAGAGTAAAACCCATAAATCCAGCGACCAAAACTGTCGCAACTTTGGTTCAATTGTGATTCCGGTCACGCGAATCGCTTACGTGTGTCCGATCGAATCTGAAATCACGGTACGCGCCGTTTGCACACATCGCGGGCCGCGCGACTTTGCGTGCAAAACAGCGTCCGTGTATATTTCTAACACGTTTCTACGGATTTGCAATAATTATATAACGTCCCGGCGAAACGCGAGACATGGGAAATGGATCAGGGGATCGGCGGGCGATCGATCATGTTCACTTCTCGCCGGTTGTTTTCCCGCACGACGGGATTAAAAATAGTCGTGGGCATCGAAAGTCGCATCGGTTTCCAGTAAACTTATAAACCGGCTGTGTCAACAGTTCGACTTAATCCTCGAAAACTCGGAACAGGATCGCCCGTGTATTTTCGGCGAATTTTAATGACCCGTTTGTTTATTCCGGCCGACGAATGGCGCGGGACCGTTTAGCATCGCGTGCTCCGACAGGCACGCCTTCCGTAGAAACAAAAGCTTGTACAGGGTGTAGCATAACTAGACGTGTCGATTTTTGGGTGTGGTCTCCCGGAAAGGAGAACAGTTGAAAATAATAAAACATTTTAATTCCCATTCTTCATTAAAAATATTCTGCTCCTTACATTTTTACCAGTTCACCACTCTTGAGAATTGAGAATTTTTGTTATTTGATTTGCTTGACGTTACATCTTCGCAAGTATTTAGAACTGAAAAGTCACCCGATCGGCAGGTTAATTCCATCATTTTCTTATTATCTGGTTGGTGGATTCGAGAAGCCTCCTCCGCCATTTTATAATGTTTCTAGAACTAATATTAATCGTACACAGTGGATATTTATGAAAATTTCACAAAATGATCTTCACGATGGAGCTAGTATTAGAAAGAAATTAATTTTGTTGTAAAATATTATCAGATAGCACGTCATCACACAGATGTACAAAGATTTGCATAAGTTATCGACCATCCTCTCAAATATTTACACATAATGCTCAGAATCTTACACGAAGGACAAGTATGAATTATAATTACAATGCTATTTCGTAATAATGAGATGTCTACATACACGCTTCTATATCCGTTTAAGAAAATTCATTTTACAACGAGGTCCAATGCAATAATTTTAGAAAACTCCTTCTAGAATTTGATTTATTGCCTTTTATCGTATCAACAGCCTTCGATATCAACACCGTTGTTACATGGAATCTTTGCTGGAGAATCTTGCCACGAGAGTCGGCAATTATCGCGCGCTAACGCTATTCTTTTATATGCAATAAAGAGCGAGAAAAGGACTCGTACAATGTGCATTACACGCGAACACAATACGCGATAGGGATCGAGTCACTTGCGCTGCGAAACGAGAAAGTGGCTTGAAATTCCATTACACTTCTTCAACATTTTTTCCCACTTCTGATTCACTATTATTCTGCTTGTCGGAAAGTTCTATCGCTTCTTCATACGTAGATGAAAGACGCATGGCTTTTACGAGTGGGTTGCAGGTGTTTATGTGCATTTGCATACTCGGAGGCTTGAAATCCGAAACACGAGCTTCTAAGGAAACGTTATTTGTTTCATCAACACTACTGGACTGTTCCCGATTTTTCCTTTTATAATCACAGAGATTATGAAAACATTAACAGTAGAAACTTTTTAACGAACTTTTTTAATTAAACACGTTTTATAACAAGAGCCATACAAATCCGAATAAAATGAAGGTGGCAATGTGCAGCAGTCACATTTACTGTGTCTAGTTTTATTATTCAATGTAAAAGGACCTTAGTTTAAAGTTTTAAGTAATGTTTCAGTAAAATTTGGAAAATTTGCAAGTGAAAATAAAATTTAAATAGTACAAAAATTTTTATAGTAAACATCGTCTACCAAATGTGGACCTTATTCGTTTCTCTTAGGATGAACAGCTTTCTGAAAATGATTTTATTTGGACATCAGTGACATCACAGATCAGTCTGTAACTCCGCGCGATAAATTTCATCGAGGAAAGAATTTCGAGAAAGGACTTGGCGCTTTAATGGCCAGGAAGACAGAATTAACCGCGTAATGGGTAATTTAAGCAAGAATAAGTGATTAATGTGCGATTAGGCATCTCGCCTCGTTCATCTTAATGAGGCGCATTTACATGAAAGCATAATTGTCCTGGCACGATAAAATGAGCCACCTATGGCCAACCCGCTAATTCCAGCGAGATCCTTAAGTGGTCGTTAGCGCAACAATATTCGCGGTGACACCTCTTCCGCTTTGCCGCTACCGACCCGACGGATGTTACGCCTCCTCTCTCTCGAGAGCCATCCTAAAGACCAGAAGACTAAACGTCGTTTAATAGCACACTACAAAGACGATTAAATAGCCATTTGTTCCCCTTCCCTTGCCAATCTAGTGTACACACAGCTCACGAAAAAATAACTAAATTATTACGTTCGCCAGACCATCTATTTAATATGTTCACATTTAATTCGCGTGCAATTAGATTATAGTTTCACGCAATTGTAATTCACTTGGATGTGCGAAACGCTGCTTTAAATGAACATTTTGGCTAGTATCGCTTAACCCTTGAACTGTGAAGGGGTCATTCGTGTCAAGGTGGTTTCACACGTATAATACACATGTTGTACTTTATTCCATTTACAATATATCATCAAAATCACTGTGACGATATTAACCCTCCGAGTGCTATACCGGAGTAATTTTTGATCGGGAACATCCAAATTGTCATTTAAGTCAACTCAATTTGTGGCAATTCAACTAACTGGATAGCTGTTTCATTGAGCATATCGGAAAGACTAATGTGTCCACACGAGATATCAAAAGTAAATTTTTAAAAATGATTAATTAGAGCTGTGAACGGTCCTAGGCATTGCCAATTATATATGTAGCTATAAAAATCGTCCGTTGTCCGAGGGTTAATTAAAGTATTACATAAATTTTTCCAGATTGTTTAAAGAACTATTGGTCGCTAAAAAATGCATCAGACATGGAAAACTAAGGGTTAAATTTCTCGAGAACTTGGGATTGAGTCTGGTGAGCGTTTGCAGGTGAGAATCGTCTCGGTGTTCGGAACAGGTGACAGAATTCATGCTTCTCGCACGATCGTCGAGTCGGGAAGAATTAAGACAGGAAGCGGGTCGGAGGATTCGTCTAATCAACAATTCCGGGACAATGGCTCGCATTCGTTTGCAAATACGATGGACTACCGTGTATGCATGTGTGCACAACGGACGGGTCGCTGGGTTGCACAACCTGCCAGCAGAATCGCCCGCAGAAACGGCCGATACACGGCGAATCGAAACCGAGCAATCTGTTGAATTCCTCTTGTTTCAACTTCCTAGTTAGATCAGGAACTTTTTTCTTCGAGTTGTACAAGGTGTGCAGGAAATATGCGGACACAACATTCTGAAATATGTTCATTTGCTATCTGAAAATTAACTTTGAAACCAGCTATGCAGAATACCAGAGAATTGTCGAATTAATCAGCATACTACGGCAGTATTTATAACACCATATTATGTCGATTCTACAAAAAGAAATTTAGAATCAGGCGTCGTCCCTGAACGGTTAACGGATGAAACCAAGAATGTACCCGATATTCGCCTAAGCTGACCGAGTGCTACGACTCGGTAATCCTCACCTGATTTGCAAGCCGCAGGAAGCGTGCTCGTAATACTCGCAAATTAATCTTAGCGTCTCTCTCGTCGTGCGAATTGCCAGACGCGATTAATGCCAGGTGAACGCGGAAGGAAAGTGAACGGTTCGCGGTGGCCACTGTTCCGGAGATCTTCTTTCGCGACATTAAATGCATCTGCTGTTAATCCGCTTGCGAACACGTTCGCGATAAACAATTCCTCGCTGGCGGATGCGCCGGAATTTAATAATTCCACACCGGTGAAAGGAGAATGGCAGAAATGGCCATCTTTGTTCCGCGTGGAAACGGCAAATTCATGCAAGACATTCAATTCGTACACGATTCATTCAGCCGTCGCATCTTGTGTTCTTCCAGAGTTGCCAGACGCGGGGAATTGACTCGAATTGAGGGGAAAAAGTTACCCTCTCTCTGCCAGTACCTGATCAGTGGGGACACAAGTCTTAAGATCAACAACGAGTAAGTAAAAGATGCGTACAAATCTGTTTAGAACATTTGGATTGCTTAGTATTAATTAGAAAATTTTTACAGACGTTTAGAAAGGTCCCAAAGACATCGTAACTTGAGTAAACATTGTACCACTTAAGGGCTAAAATTGTTTGAATGAAAATAAATAGAATTGTCTACATTAATTGCAAGATACAGGAGTTACATAGACACTTATTTCTTCTCGTAATAATTTTAACCCTTTGCACTCGGAGCCATTTTAACTCCTAACATTTCTTCCTACTTAGAATATTTCCATGATCTTTTCTTGTGTAGATGGAAGCACTGATACAATTTATTCGTACAGTATTCAAATCTTTAATAATTGATTAAATACGAAAACATTGTATAATTGCTGGTGGGAAGAATGTTTTTAATAATGGTGTAGCACTTTTTAGTGACGCCTCAGAGTCGTCATTTGAGTGCTAAGGGTTAATCGATTGAAAATAATACAATAATACTTCCAAGTTATTTAAATGCTTTAACTGTTTCGCATATGACCTACCGATTTTTATCATAAAAGCATAAAATCCACAGTCTAGTTAAGAATACTCGTATAAAAACTATGGATCACTCTGTACATTGTTAAAAGGAATGTTACATAAGACGTCTATTTCGAGACTATAAAGAAAGAAATTGAAATTGCAGAACAAGACGAATCGGCCCGTCAGGATTTTTGCAAAATTATTTGTCGATAGAAAGTATCGAATTTCTTTCGTGGTAGATACCAGGTAAAAAATAGTGTCATATGTAAAATACTTTTTTTCATATTCTCCTGTCGTCGAAATGACGTTGCGTGGACATCAAAAATAGGATTAGTTAAAAGTTACTTTCTCCGATCGTTTCGCAGCTTCTAGCGGTGCTTGACGTCGATCAAAGGCTCCTTTATCGACCATAAGCGAATATTATGTATATATGGTAATACCATTGCGGAGAAGAAGAAACACTCAAAATTCTTTACCTTTTTTTCTTGGTTTCGTTCGTGAAGGAATTACGAGTTTCTATTGCGAATTCAAAAGTGGATTTTGGGGATTAGTCACTCTATTGCAAGCTATAAATTTTTATTAGATTTCGGAAGACAAAATTCCGAAATATTTTTCGATAATTTATTGCTTCAGCTATTTTTAGACGGAGTCTAAAATCCACTTTTATATTTAGTCAAACTTTCCAAGTGTCTTCAACTTGTCCGTAGTCTTTCGCCGAAGGAAATTCTCTTTCTGGTTCTGTTGGAAAGCTGTGTTCCGTGTGCGCACATATTTTTGCGGAGAGTGAATTTCACAAATGGCGCACGAAAAGCAATGATTCAAAAGCGATGTGTGTAATACATCGAACGAGCGTCCACTTTGTATATAGGACAGTGATTAATCGGAGAATAAATTTTAAGTTACCATTTGTCACGGTGCCAATTATTTTTCGAGAAGCTGCACGTAGGTACTTCTTCATTTTATGAAATGTTTTCGTCAGCTTGTTAGGTATCGGAAATTATAAAACGGCGATAAAACAACCCGCGAGACGAAGTTCCGCCCTTTAAGAAATTCAAACAATTATAAGAGAAAATCATTATTGTTACGAAACAGCGCGGATATGGTATGCCGTGATAATAGTTATTGAAAAGTGAAAACGAATATAAATGACGAGTTAATAGTTTAGTAGAAGTGAAAATGCATTTATACCGAGTGCAGATAATATTGATTAAAATAAATGCAGACTCCGTTCTTTCTGTTAAAAAATAAATTCATTTATCGTGGCACGCAACGAACTCGTAATTAATCTCCATTAAATTGTGGATCTGCAAACTAGCTCATTAAATGATCAAAATAAGATGAAATAAGAGTCTCACCGGAATTCAATAAAGTTCCAGATCATTTTCAATTTTAATTGTCATTTAAGTTTACTAAAAACGAGTCGAGCCATTACTTTCATAGCTCGAAAGTGGAACTTGAAACGGTCTTTCAGCAGCTAATAGATATTACGCGTTTCGTAATCGTTGCGTCACATATAATCGATCAAACTATCAAACCGAAAGGAAGAATCGTTAGTTACGTTCCACCGCGCCTGCCGAAATCATTTTTTTTTTGACATCGACGCAAGAAAGAAAAGAAAAAAACGAACGAGATTGTAAATAATTAATCTTATTTCTTTTCTTCGGGAAAAGAAGCGCTCAACTACGAAGAACGATGATTTCTCGGTTGTTTCGCAAAATGATTCAAACGCTACTGTCAATCGTACGCGCTCCAGGCACAGTGAAAGTAACCAACGCCATTATCCTTTGGAATATAAAATGCGGAGAAGACAGCTGCAACCCTAAATCAAAAGAAAGTCAAACTGGCCCGATCATAAACGGTAATGACAACTTTCAGCGGCGAGCGGTGTGCATTTCATACTGAACTCCGAAACTAATTCGCCTAATTCTTAACCCTAAGGTAAGTAAGGTTTAATAACACATAAATAGTAAGGTGGGGTCTCTCACACAAATCGCGTCTCTCTGACAAATAAATTTCATAAATAGCCTCGTTTTTAATAAATTTGGGATAAAGAATAACACAGGACAAAAAGTAAACAAACAGATTTAATTTTATTCGTATAGAAATTCTTTTGAAAAATCTGAAGCTGGGGTCTCTGAGACCCCACACATTACCTTGCGGAGGTTAAGATTACTCGTCACCATTTATTATATTCTTTACGATGTTGACGGTTGACTCCTTTATTTTTATAAAATATCCCATACAATCTACTAAATATACATTATTATTAACAAATTGATTTATGTACACTATTTAAATAGCAAAATCATATAAAATGTTATATGATCAAAAATATAAAAGGTGGTTTAGCAAAACTCATTAGCGGATTTTTACATGATCATAAATAAATGGATGGCTTGGCAAAACGCATTAGTGTAAGAAACACGGCGCGTCTATGTAAGACATTAGCGGAGCCGGCTTAATTAGAATTTTCTATGAACCAGGAATAAGTAATACTTCATATCTTCACTTTCACTAGAAATTTGATGCGCGAGCGGGTATCCCACGGTGTGTTCTTCGTACGACATGAAGATGATCGCAGGGTCAACGGTACTTTTATCGGTAGCGAGAAACTCGCGTTATTATTCTGCGCTGTTTTCTCTGTCGGCGCATCGGGATACGACTCGGAGGTCAATAATACACCTCCAACAAGTTTCCTAGGGAAAAAAGGCAGGTTCGTGACCTAGAATCGCCGAATTGATCTTCCTCCGACAGGTGGTTTATGGTTCTACGTCAAATTGAAAGCGATGCAGGCTTCGAGCCTATTAAGCTGTCTTGCGATCTTTATGATTGTCTTTTCGGGCTCGATTGCAATCATTCTCTGCTGCCTTATTATCCTTTTCATTCTCCTTGACTTCTTCCGCCATTTTTATTATTTCGCCTACAGGAAGTCTATCGATGAGCTTTTGCTTAAAGAACATGTAGCTGTAGGGACACTCTACTTTAATCCTTAAGTATTTCGTTTTAAACCATGTGCATTATTTTCGTGACACAAATAACATTCAATTATGAGAAAGATTTGCCTCTTAACTCACGCACAATGTATACAAACTGTGGATATTAAAATACTGTATATATTTCAGCAAGGATAATTGCAATTAAAAGCAACGATTTGCTTTTGGATCAATAACATTCATATTTTTCATATTTAAAAGAATATGTTTGTAGTCTTGATTTATTTAAAATTTTCAATTGTGCGCACATTTCTTTTTACTAACAATGACACAGTAAAATCGTTGCCATCGCATTCGTACAAAAGCGTCCCGACGACCGAGCTACTCAATTGGTTGCAAATTGCTTCTCGTATCGAAACCGAACCCACTCACGACCGATTCTGCGTTGATGCGACGATCTGTATTCGATCGACAGGTCGCCAGCGACTTCCGGTGCCGTTCTAACAATTGCGGAAGCGGAGGATGGCACGGTGAAAGGTATCAAATCGATGCTCGTAACAGGCCCGACTGGAATCGAAAGAAAGTCAAAGTGACTCTGCAACCGGTAAAACCGAGTCGATGTACCACGCATCTTTTTTCCCGCGCATCACGATGCATTTCACCGCTCCGACGCGCGACGGGTCCCGGCACACCTCCGCGGCTGCTTTTACCTACATTCTGCGGCTGGCAAATGCACTTCCAGGTTGCAGGTTCCAGTACACTTCTTTGACACTAAATGTAAAAGATCATCGTACTCTGAAGAACATACCTTTCTTTAAATTGATTCTACGCTCCGCTGCCACGAAAATTTATCTGCTTCCCGAATACAGTAAAACCTCGCTCGTTGCACGACACGACATCGAGAACGCGAGCAAAAATCGAGGTTGTGCAACGAACGACCAATCATAGTGATTCGTAGACCTTCTTTTTTCTGTGTTTCTACGTAGCCAATCCCCACCATGAGGTCCAGAACCTTGAACGTGGTGGGAGTTGCTAGTATGCAATAAACGAGGTTGCAACTAACGAGGTTCTGCCGTACCTTGAAATGTTTCATTTCTTTCTAGATGAATTGTAATCTAATCATAATCATACATCTATTCAAATTTTTGTGTATGGTATATATATATATTATTTTATAGGACTTTATTTCATGTTATTTCAATAGCAGCTAGCTAATGTGCCATTATTTGCTTATTTTCATGCAAATTAAAAATGTTCTGCATCAATTGCAAGAGGCAGGGACCAGTCAAACTTTCATCCCTTTTTCAATGATTTCAAGAAGTTGTAAATAATGGATAGTCTTAGATTCTATTAATCTTCCATTTTTCTCATCATTGCATTCGCAGTCTAGTCATTACATGCTTAGTCTCAAAATTTCTGCAGCAACTAGATGTCTGTTTCTTACAACAGCAATATTCTTCGAGTTTGCCTCGCGGCAGCCTTGTGATCAGGCGTATCATAATCCGTCACGTTTCTCCGAAAACGGTAATGGTCCACGGTGCGCCATAAAAGTGCAGAAACGCATTCTTTCACCACTTCGAAGGTGAGAGGCAGCTCAATTAATGCACATGCCATACCGGAGCAACTCTAACAATAATGCCAATAAAAAGAACGCCGTGTCGGCCGTGAAACCGGGCATTCATCGTGCGTATTTTCTAATTCCCAGGAAGAGATTGTGAAAGAGCAGCATCGTAGGAGAAAGAAGAAAGGACCGATGGCTGCCGGGTCCAGGCAGTAGGTCATCCAGGGAAGTTGGACTCACGCTCATAAATAATCAACGACCCCGGCTAATTAGTAGGCGGTATTCATTCATTTATCCTCGAAATCGGCGCTTGTCGATTACTAACCAAGTGTTATCGCGCCATTACCATTCGCTTTACATAAATTACAATAATCTAAGGCTCAATCGAATCACCGGCTATGGGGGAATATTGACGACGACAATACGTAGGCGACAATGATGGCTATCGCATTGAAGTATCCCGGTTTTTCGTGTGTCGGACAAATTGTCGAGACCCGGAGAGACCCGGCCAGGACCGTTCGTAAATCAAATTTAATTCAGCCGCGACACGAATACCACCGTCGTTGGCGACAATTTCTCCGTCTATGCGCGGCCGGGCCCCGGCTGGCTCTCTCTCTTTTCTCTATCAAGGATCTTCTTCTCAAAGCCGAATCCGAAGTTTCACCGCAAAACTGCGCAGAGTGGGCCGTTCCTATAAAATCGGTGGAATTCAGTCAAGAATTTTCATGCCACGAAATAGGCTAAAACTAGCTCTTCTCGTAAACTAATACTCGAATCAGATAGACCGAAAAGGACACGGATTCATATCTGGTCTCATTTGTTAAACGAATAATTTAATGGCGGTTCATAATAAATAAAATAACAGGAGAAAAATTAAAATAATTGAAGTATAAAAATATCCAAGAATGAATCAAATGTGCATCTAGCTCGCATCCCTTGTAATTTGTAATTGATGAACTGCAGAAAAGTTTGCATAAAAATCTGCAGGCTACTTATAACTGTATAATCGAGGATGTTTAGAACCATTCATTGCGTTAGTTGTCAATTTTCTAAAACATATTTTTGGAGGCATTTCTTTTAGAGACGGCTGTTCAAGTGAATTCAAAATATAAAATAGGAGAAAATTGTTGAACGAGTTGAGAGAAGGTGGTGTGACGCAACTAACGAGACTGAATAAAATAGTCTCGCTTCGGGAGCCAAGTACTATGCGACAATCCCGCTCACGATCTCCGTGGCGAGCAAGCAAATTTCGCGAGCGTGCGTCCATTAATATTTCACACCTGCTACCGATCGTATCGTCCCCATTCCTCGTTCACGGGGAAACTCTCGCATTGCACCTAATCTCCTCTGTTGCCACCTTGTTGCGTAATCCGTGCAGGCCCTGGGCGATCCAGTTGGGCAATGTACAAAAACCGATCCCGACACGTGGACCCAACAGAACGTATAGAGACGTGATTTGACAAATGTCCGTGATTACAGAAATTCGAACACCTGGGCGAGTGGACAAGTTCGAACAATCCAGCCGAGGAATTTCTCGGGGAACAAATTTATTCCAGCTTATAGAGGGAGGCTGAGCAACTCATCTGCGTACATAAATGTTTATTCCTGAGATCGTTTTCTAAAAATAGTAATTTTTATGAAGCAGAAATAATCCCTAATCTTTGACCTCTTCTTTGCCCAATTTTTTAACAATTTTATCATAATTGTTCCCTTTTCTCGACATTTCTGACAGCATTTTCATTTTTTAACATAATTATGTTACTTAATAATGATATATTCCTCGTGGATGCATCTTTACAATCTCAACGATTATGAATTAAAAATATTAAAACCCGTCATTTTGACGGATCCCGTAAACCTAGTGTTAAAGAAAGTCTGGGAAAATTGCTGCTGTGTTTCTCCTCATTTCCCCAACAATCTTGGTAGAATAAGCAACTCCTAAGTAGCTTCTATTTCTTGCAACAGAAAATGTTTATTTTACGTAAAGCGACGTTTCGTTATTCAAAGAATGGGTACGTTGAACGCCGTGCTCGTTATCATCGACAGGTTAGAGTAGACGGGGCATCGGCGAAGTTAGGAGATACAGGAACATTAGAGAGTCGGTTTCAATTAACTCCTCAGATTGAATCGTTTTCGTCCGATAAGGAGAATGGAAGCGACACGCAGGCTATCGGAAACGAGACGAGTATCAAGCTTGTAATGGCGGATCCTTTTAACGCTTTCCCGGAATAACATGCAAATCCAAGATCCACTGTCTAGCGTACGATTGCATAAAATTCTATAACCGTGCTGCCAGTGAAAGCAAACCGCGTTTTAGAGTGCTTACGGGTGGATACCAGCATTTCTGGATGATATAGACCATATGGGGATTCAATAACCACATACTTATGTATCTCATTAAACTAACAAAACTTGAAATTAGTCTATAAAGCCGCAAAATTGCTGTATGCTGTATCGTTTAATCAAGACTCGAATATATCGAATATAATTAAAAATGTTGTGTAGTTTTAGTCCTTAAAATAAAGTACCTTAAAATTTTCTTGGAATTCTCTCAACCACTAATTTTGTTCAAGGATTCTCGTCGTCCATGTAACCATAACTTCAACGACGGAAGTGCATGCGCTCTGCAAACCATCGACATAGCAAACAATCGCACAATCTCTTCTCCCTCGGGATTATATAAAGAGACCTCATAATTATTCGAGAAGGAAAGTGATTCTCCCGTGGGAACAGGAAAATCGTCTAATGACGGTCCGAAAAGCTTCGGCTCACAATTTTCACGAGTAAAATCGACCCTCGGGCCGGCGTTCTAACAAATTCCATTAGAAAAAAGGAAAGGAAAGGATCCACGTGTGTAACAGCTCCTTAAATGCACGTTTGAGAGCCGTCGAGGTGTCTACTATGCGATCGTGGTCCCCACCAGAGGAGAGTTCAGGATGTAGTCGCTGGGACCCCCATATAGCGTCGCGATGCCGCTCATGGTGCCCCCCCACGAAATGCTTCTATGCTTAGGGCAACTAGCCGCTTAGACGGAGGAGGATTCGCTATAAAAGGCCCCGTGGCCACGAGGAATTCGTCAGAGAAGTGACAAACCGTGAACAACGTGAAAAAAATCCGAAAAGGCGGCGGCCTCTGCCGTTTATCTTCGTTTCGAGCGGTGATCGAGACCCCCTAAAAAGCCGGAAGATGCGGTCTAGCCTGGTCAGTGTACAAGCGAATCCTGATATCCCATCAACGAACACGTGTGTCCGTGGTGCATCTGTGAACTGTAGTGATCATCTTCGTTTTTCGCGCGTCGGACCCAGTGATCGGGCCCGGTGGTGATTCCGCGAAATATTTTAGGTCCGCCCAAACCAAACTGCCTTTATCTACTGTCGTCGGTTTCACGCGTTTATGGCACGCACGGACACGTGGATCGATCCAAGTTACTTCTCGTTCCGATTTTCGCTGATTCCTTAGTCACAGGATTTAGGCTTTCGATTTTGCTGTTGAGTACATCGTGGCCCGGAACCACGTGCTCCACTGTGATACATAGATCCGGGATCATTGCCTTGGAGGACGTAGTGAAATTAGTGGAATTAGATTTTCCGTTTCGAGACGGAGTTTTCGTTGATGTCGTACCACCACCGGGCTGGGGTTACTGGGAAACCTAAGTGAACTGGTCCATGTTTCGTCCTTGGGTTACACTGTGGCTCTCATTTCGCATTCGCGTGGTCAATGATCAAGTTGTGAAACTAGAGGACCTCAACGAAATTTCCCTTTTTACGTAGAAGTTGAAGATGTTTAATCACAAGAATTGTTTTCTTCATCTTCCTGGTCCTTGGAAGCTTGAATAAGATTTTTATAGTCAAACAAAATTTAGTTAAATTAATTTTCATTTCAAAGCTACAAATTGTTTCATCCACACATACATGACGCATTATAACAGATCGATTTACTCTTAATGGATTGCCTTACAATTTCGTAGCGATATAAAATATTTTTACAGTATTGCAATGAAAATGAATTATTTGAAAGAAGCGAGGTAAAGTGACGCGGTTTCATAATAAAAATCAGTACTTAACCCTGGTCAGAAAGTTCCTGCAGTATTACTTGTTCTATTCTTTCACTGCCTTTATCGCACGGGAAATGAGTTTCGATGCAGGTTTTCTAGATCCAGAAATCAACAAGGTAGACCTGTTGCTGCTCGCCAGTGTAGAATGGAAAGTCGAGCAGTGTGCTCTTGCCACGAATAATCACGTTTTGTGAAACTATACCATTGATTTTATAAACTCAATTATCCGCCTCGTGTAACGTAACCACTGTGGTTCTAGATTACCGAGCTACCGACAATGAACTTCTTTCGGGGTCATAGGAACATATTTTCAAAAATATCAGAGACGTCGCTATCAATTTCTAAAACTAAATATACTGAAAAACAATATCTTCAGAATCTCTAATATTTCAAATAGCAAATTGGCAACTACAGTAAAAAAAGTTCATGCACCATTTTAAACAGTACAACTTATCATAAAATAGTTTAATTTACTTCAGTTTTTTAAAGATGTTAAACGGATTAATCTACTAGCTAAGATATGACAAAAATTTTCGTACATGTGTCCACTCTCGAAGACCAGTCTAACACACCGAACATCGCGCCACACTTTTCCTTTTGCGTCGTCTTAAATAAAAATTAATATCGCCGGGAGCCGCTTTCTATCGATTCCTCGATCCTTCGTGGATCCTGGTCGCCTAAACTCGTTCCAGTACGTTAGATGGTCAACGACGATAGGCCGCTCGACAAGCGTATAACGAGGATCGGAAGGCCACGTATCGATGTTCCCATCTACATTCGGTCCTTGATCTTGACACCTGGATCGCCGGTGGTCGTTCTGTCGGAAGCGGAATGGCAGCGGGCGGTCGAAATAATTAAAAAGGGAAACGAAATCGAGAGGACCACTTTCGCGCTAACGGTTAACACGCGACCCTGAAACGAGTTTTGCGAGGGGCCCCCGCTTCGGGAAAGAAAACAGGGAACGCTATCGACCCAATTCGCGGGGAAATTTTACGTTTTACGCTTGTCCGGCGCGGCGCAGCGGTTCGCACGCGGACACTTTCATTTTTTAGAGACGCGCTCGTAAACCGGAAAGATGTCGATGGGAAAGAGTGGTTCTGAGACATTCGTTCCAAACTTGGCCTCTTCGTTTTCTCTCTACGCTTCCGTTTTTATCGCGGAAGGCTCGGTACCATTTCCAGGAAATGACGAATGGATCATTCGTTCCCTTTTGCACGAAAGAAAATGAGACGTGTAAAAATTATTTATCTAGAAACCATATATTATGTAAATGCTGTGCAAAAAGGGATCCAAGAGTAGTTGTTTCTAATTTGTATAATTTTTTTCAGCAATCTGTCATCTCTTTCTCATGTTGCACTTTTTGCCAATTATACCAGAATTAGATTTAATAACGGTGATTATTCGTTAAATTCCATCTTTCCATTTGTCATTATACTACGGATGCTTGTGTAATTCCCTATTTTCAAAAATTAATTGATTATACAACGCGGAAGATAATAAAGATGATAGAAAGCTATTGTCTTCGTAGAGACTTTTTATATAAATAGTACGAAATGTGTTCTGGAACTGTGCGAGTATACACAGTCTACTTATTCAGTTAATTCTGTCGATTTTTGTGTCTAATTAGACAGTATGTGGGTAAGATGCGGTAGCGAGTCTGTTCACGCTTAGGCGATTCACGGAATCGAGTTTAAGTTTTTCATTTTCAATTTCTAAATATCATAACACGTTTATTTATTAAAATTAAACATCATTTATTATTTAAAGTAGAAAGCAATAATGATGGTATTACTCTAGGATCTTTCGCGCAATGTGACATTATAAGTGATACATAGTTTTTGGTTAAAATTGGTTAAATTCTAAAGCAAAAATGGACCAACTGTTATCCTGGAAATCTTCACGCAACAGTTTCTGAATAGCACACGAGGGTTAAGTAGCGGGTAACTAACTTAAAGAGGGTTAACTAGAGAATAAAAAGCGCACAAAGGATAAGTAATTAGCAATCGAACCTAACCAAACGGTTAAAAATAAAACGCAGCATTGTAACTCGATCTTCCTGTTCAATCTGATAAGGTGGATCTCGAGTTGCCAGGAACTATCTCCGGATCTCCGCAATTGCGAACGCAGGACACGCGAGGTATAGTTCATGTACAAGTTCGTAGCGAGCGGAAAGTTAGATAACGGGTGAAGGCCGTGCGTAGTATAGATCGGAATCGGGATTTAATAATTAGTATAATGCTCGTGTATGAAGCGCTACTTCGGTTGGAATACAAGAGATCGTATCGCGGCGTTCACGGAATTCCTGGCCAGGTACTGTGTTACTAGGTAGTTACGGAGCTGTGGCAGTCACCTACATGACCAGCGTGCCATGATCGTCTCATTTGCATTTCTGGCTGGTTGAACAGCGTGTTTTCTTCCGGCAACTGGTATCGGGTTCATCCCAAAGGGACTATTGTCGTTGGGATGGGACAAATGTCCCATCTTATTCCTATCAACTGGTAACATGGTTCTCATCTGACATACTTTCTTCTCCTCTCTGTTAACTCAACGACTTTCGTTGGCGATGTCAAACATCTTTCTATCGTGTATAGAAAGAATGCTGAGGTTTCATGTTACAAGCAATTAAGATTGGTTGTTAACTCCGAGAGCAGTACAGCTGGCTTGAAGAGTGAAAAGGGTCAATGTTGTTGATAAGATTCATACAATTATTTATTGCGTACAAGGTATTTCTTACGTGTCAATTTGACAGAGTGATAAATTCCGAATGAATTCATTTTATTCATTTTGTACGCAATATTTATGGTATTTTTTTCGGGGGAGAAGGCATTTCATTGTCCCATTCTTATTACTTCAGATGTGTACACGCATATATATTCAAATTATAACACGTCTGCCCGTTCTTTTTTTCAGTTAATATTGGGTTGCTTCCTTTCCGTCTCCGTTCTTGGAGATCCCATAAGGACGAAGAAAGAGTGAGTATACTTAACCCGTGCATGCTCCTATACATATGAATCAAGAAGCCATAAAAACAGTGCTGAACATAGGCTAAAAATTTCAGAGCACCATTAAGTCCACCTCCTTTGAATCAACATGGTCCACCATCAGCGTCCTACGGAGTACCAAACGTAGGAAGTTCTTATAGCGCACCATCGAACTCTTATGGCGCTCCTGCGGCAGCGCCATCTTCGTCTTACGGCGCACCGTCGAGTTCTTACGGTGCCCCATCAGCACCGTCTTCCTCGTACGGCGCACCAGCACCATCCTCTTCCTATGGCGCACCATCAGCACCATCCTCTTCCTACGGTGCACCAGCACCATCCTCTTCTTATGGCGCGCCATCAGCACCATCCTCTTCCTACGGCGCACCATCAGCGCCATCTTCCTCCTACGGTGCTCCATCAGCACCGTCTTCCTCCTACGGCGCTCCATCAGCTCCGTCCTCCTCCTATGGAGCACCATCGGCTCCGTCTTCCTCGTACGGGACTCCTTCGTCGAGCTACGGTGCCCCATCGGGTCATGGATCCTTCGGCGGTGACTCTGGCTACAGCAGCGGAGGATCATTCGGTGATGATCATGGCGGACATGGTGGTGGAGGTGGTGGTCATGGATCATTCGGTGGCGGAGATGGTCACGGATCATTCGGAGGCGGAGATGGTCACGGATCATTCGGAGGTGGAGATGGTCATGGATCCTTCGGAGGAGGAGGAGGAGGAGGAGGTCACGATACCGGATTATCGAGTTCTTACGGCCCACCGTCGCAATCCTATGGTCCCCCGGCCCAGTCTTATGGACCCCCTGCTCAATCTTATGGGCCGCCGCAGCCCCAAGGCAGATATGAGAAGAAGTTGACGTGGAAGCCTGAATGGAAGCAGATCTGGAAGACGGAGAAGAAGCTAGCTTGGAAGCAGGAATGGAAGAAGATCCAAGTCCCGGTGTGGAAGGAGGTCCAGGTCCCAGCGTGGAAGGAGGTGAAGGTGCCAGTCTGGAAGAAGGTGCAGAAGCCAGTCTGGAAGGAGGTCCAAGTGCCAGCATGGAAGGAGGTCCAGGTTCCGGCATGGAAGAAGGTCTGGAAGCCGGTATGGAAGGAGATCCAGGTACCAGCTTGGAAGGAGGTCCAAGTGCCCGACTGGAAGAAGGTCTGGGTACCGGAATGGGTTAAGATCGGAATCCCCGGAGAACAATACGTCGGCAAGGATCAACACGGCTGGCAGTACACGAGTCACGACCTCTGGAAGAAGAAACTGGTCTGGAAGCCGGTGTGGAAGAAGATCTGGCGCACGGAGAAGAAGCAGGTCTGGGTGAACGACAAGAAGCTAGAGTGGAAGGCCGAGTGGAAGCAAATCTGGAAGACCGAAAAGAAGCAGGTGTGGGTGAGCGACAAGAAGCTAATCTGGAAGGAGGAGTCGGTGCAGGTCTGGGTGCCGGAGAAGAAGCAGATTTGGGTCACGCAGAAGAAGCAGGTGTGGAAGGACGAGTGGAAGAGCAAGTGGGTGCCGATTTGGAAAGAGGTGCAGGTACCCGCGTGGAAGAAGATCTGGAAGCCCGTCTGGGAGAAAGTTTGGGTACCCGCGGAGCCCCACCACGACGAGCATCACGGCTACAAGTAAATTCCTGCCGTGAGATCTTGCTCGATCCCCCTCGTCCGGGCGGCGAACCGTCGTTGTCGTTGTCGTTGTTCCGTTTCCCCCGTGTGTATCGTCTGCGGAACAAGTACAGTGACTTTCTAGGTCCCCCCTGCGAGCCCGTACCTCCTGCAGGTAATCGCCGCCGAAATTGCTTTTCGGGAAAGCGGTGCGTCGCGTTCTGCTGGCTCGTTAAGGCTGATAGGGCTGTGACGTTTTGCTCGTGCATTGCCTCGTTACAGTAGACCCAGCAAGAAAAGGGATCAAGGCAGCACACTGGCTGACAGCAATGCTACATCGCCTGTTTACTTGAGGACTCGTTTATTTCTAGGGCACGGGACATAGCAAACTCGTACAATTAGCTAAATCTCATAGTGGAATAAATAGAAGACCTAATGAGGCTTCCATCCACCTGGACCAACTTCAAGATTATCCTGTGAAAATTGCTCAATAAAATTGTACAAGTTTCCAACGCCTTGTCCACCAACTACAAAAGCTATAGAGGCACTGTACTTGTTTCACCTACGGTACACATGGGTTGGGGATCGGAGATCGACTTGGAAATTCGCCGCACAATCCAGAACACGATCTTCGCTGGAATGGAGCCCGAGTGTCGCGAAACCGTGGGATAATAGTAATCGAACGGCGACCGATGGTCGGGAACACCATGGAAGAAGAAACAATTGAAAGAGAGACAGAGAAAGAGAGAGAGACGTCTTCGTGGCACGCCGGGAAGTAGCGTAGATTAAAAATGAGGAGAGAGTTCTCTCTTCTGCCGGCGATGAGAGCCACGAACTCGATAATCGTGACAGCGAGTCCATTTTCTTTATTCTTGAAGAGCCCGCTGTACGTCGATCGTGCTACACGTCTGCACCGTGGACAATCCGTTTACGACTCGACGAATGTAATTAGCTCCCACTTGTAAATAACCGTTGTTCAGAGGTACACGCCTATCGATATTTTTGTACGATGTTTATGTATGTTGTCGTAATAAAATACTGTATTTTTTTTTATTTATACTCGCCCAGTTAATCCGGTTGTCCAAATATCATTATTTAGTCCTTATATAAATTTTATGTTAAGCCTTTATATAAGCTCTTATGTTGGCAATACCTGGGTACCAGTTTACTATAATTTTCTATGCTCTTTAGAAAGTATCGTAAAATCGTTCGAGTAGGTACGTCCATTCTTTGGACACCATTATATCGACTCATAGTACTCGGTTACCAACGTAAGGATTCAGACATTACAAACAAATCAATGTCCACTTCACAGTTGTGGTCGCTAGACTAAAAGATAAAGCGTATCCACAAAGAATAGAATCGAGGAAATATGAAATAAAAAAGAGCAAAAGTAGCGAAGCAAAAATAAGACAGCGATCAAGAACGAAAGGTATTGAAATGAAGTAGTTGACGTAATTACTTGTAATTATGACTAAAGCGTTGTTAAAGTTAATCGCGAAGATTGAAGAACTCCTGGAGGCGGTAATAGGTATTAAAGTAATATTCATTTCCCAGGATCGCGCGATGCGATCGAAGTTCTCAGCCTCGGTTCCCGACTGTGCCGTCAAATTAGTCGAAGTAAAAGTGCGACAACCGTGTTTCCTCGTGATCCGGGGAATAGAGGCGCCATAAACACGTAGGAGTCACTCGTCGCCTTGGGCAGTCATTAATTCACAGATGAAAGCGCGGTTTCTATGAAGGAAGATGCTTTCTAGGGATAAGACGAGACTCAAGGGAAAGACACACCGTGTCCCAGGGTCTTCAGGGTCGCGGCTCTCGCACTCGCGACCTTTACTTTCTCCATTTTCCGTGCACGAAAAAGTGTGGGACGAGAGGTGAACGCGCTCGCGTAAATGAACAAACCGGTGAATAGAAGAGGAATACCGGAAACGACATAGGGCCAGTCAATCACTCGGCATTTGGCGAAGCGTGCGTAAACGAAAATAACGAGAAGGAAAGTTCCCAAGGCTGATTAATCGAGCAGACATATGTGTGTCCCACGCGGAAGAAGATCGATCGAGGAAGAAGTCACGATCGCGCTGAAGAGCCCATGTAACGAGAAGAAAGTTCCACGACGAAGAACACATCGTCCGCAGAGGATTCCGCTGTCGGCGCCGTTCCATCTTGATCGATCGATCGTTTGTACGTTTTTATCACCGAATAGGATGAGGCTTTAATCATTTTATCCCGTTGAATTGATCATTTGGACATTTTAGCTGCCGAACAGGAAGCGGATTCCAGTCATTCCGGATGCACGTTTTGTTATTTCAATGACTGAGATTCTATGCTTCCCTTAAATTTTAGAAGCTGACTTCGAAGGAATAAACTGAGCAAACTAAATTTCAGTAATATTTATCAGACGCATAAATTCTGGTTTCGATTTTTCGAAGGTCGATGTACAAAATGTTTACAATAATCGCATTTTCAATCCTCTGTGGAATATAATAAAATCATTCAAAGGTCGTGCTCGATGAAAAGCCTGAAAAGAAGTAATTTTCGCGCGAAACAAGTTTCCAGGTAATTCATTTGCATAAAAACCGTGCATACCCGCATTGTAAATCATAAAGGTATAAATCCACGGTCTAGCGACTCGTCGATTCCTCGTTTTCTAGAAAAAATAACAAAGGATCGCATTGATGCAGCTTTATCGGCAAGATGGTCGGAGGATTAATGCGTGATCTGCGGTTAGAGGTAAATAGAAGTCGGTCATGAAGACGAGCGCACTCCTCTCTATCTTCCTTATTACCTCGACCTTAATAACGAACATCGGTTCCCCTACTTTCTTCCGCCACAATCTCACGGCAACTTTAATTCACGATGCCCGCGCGTGAGATAAGGAAATCCGCTTTCGATCGTCCGCCTACAGGTGGTAGCAGCGACTTGAAACACCTCGACATCGGCTAAACATTTGCAGTAGGTAATGGTCACTTCAATTTGCTAAATCCGTTACATTTAAGGGGATATTCTGATTTTCGAGACTGCTTTTGCACCAATTTGAATTTCTTTCAGGAGAACTATCTAATTTTTTGTATTGACATTTTGCACACATATTTATTGTTGTTTGAAGTACTTGTGTGATTTTTTAAAAGTACAAATACTCGAAATGTCTTTTATAGATATAATAATCAAATAGTTTTTTATAGTTTTATACCCATATAAAACATGGGTCAGACACGACAGCCACGAATATGAATGTAATAGTTATGGCCCGAATAAAAAAATCAATTTCACCCTTTGGCAAATCAAATTCCACCTCTTGCAAATAAAGTATTTTTAAGTAAGTTTTTATAGAAAAAATCAAATCATGATTTAGAGATTGATAACAATAGGATCGGTTTCTTCGTGTTGATCTATGAAGAAAACTTTTCGATTAAGCCAGGGACCAATTCGCGTAATAGTTTGAGACGATTTAAAGAAAACTATGGGCAAAGTTACGAATTCTTTTGTTGCTTAACGAACAGTTGTCGACAACTGTTGGGAGGGAACCTGTGGACAACTTAGAGAGTTACATAAATCATGGTTAATAGCGTCCATATTAAGCATTAGTACCGCTTGGACCACCATTATCGAATAAGAAATTTATGAATAAAAGGTGTTGACAGCTTCGTAACCAGAAGCTCGTAAACGTCCGCTGAATTGCTTAGATATTTAAATTTCTAAGGTGACAAAACTTTCTAGGTAGGGGGAAGTACTTGAACGAGAGGCAACGGAGAAAACAATGCGATTGTCACGTTGTATTTATATCACGCAGGTGCTATGAGTACGGAATTTCCTGAAAATTCCGTTTATGTGAAAATCCGAATATTTTGTAAAATTCAACAGACCTAATATGTTGACTCATAATTCTTCAATTTTTATCCGTTTTCCTTGACTAATATTCTCGCTCAAGAAACTTTAAAAATATTTTATCAATATTCTGTTAACAGAAATTTATTTTTCAAAGCATTTTATGAAACGACTTTAGTGTAATTTGAAAATATTTTTATATCAAAATGGTCAAAAGGTAATAAGCAATATTTTTATATCGAAATGGTATAATAAGCAAGGCTACTACGATAACAATGAATAAAACATTGCAGCTCTTTTCTTTGATTCTATAAATTATTTCGAACATTGCTAACATAGAATATTATTTGTGTTTAAATTATTCATTAACGTTACCTGCATCGAAAAACACTCTTGGTCAATGGTATATCATTAATATGATTAGTACATCATTAACGGTATTAGTAATAGCTCTATTGCGATGAATCGAGTGTCCTTGCACCCTCGGTCTATTCGTAGCGAGTCGAATGATCGAAAGTTGTTCATGCTTTATGTATGCCGCGCCTCTGGGGCATATACGATCACATGTATTACCCAATAGAAAGTGAATCGCTCGTACGATTTGCAGCAACTTGTAATCCACAGACATCATTAATGGAGTTATGACCAGACCAGACAATGCTCGTCGTCGTCCAGGGGTTTCGATTGTTCTACGTTATTGATCAATTAATTCGTCAAGCATTCGATAAGAACAGTAATCTTTGTAAACTTCTCCGTTATTATGAAATTAATAGCTTTATAATACTCGATTATATAGTTCGTCATTTTCTACGATGTTTGAGTTGTAACATTCAGTTCTGAGTTTATCGTAGCAAACACGAGTTTTCTAGTGCTTCGAATTCTTTAGCAATGATGCAGCCATCTGAATCTATTCGATTTGCAGAATATTAATCGATAATTCGCATACTTTCTCGGTCTACACCTCTATCACTGCACGGTGTGACCAGGAATTGGCCGAATGCTTCCGTCGAAAGTCGGAGATTACCATGTCGTTTTTTAAATGATTGGCCATTTTTCGGAGCGTCTATGCAGAAGGCCACTTTCACGTGAAGATTGCCACGAAGACGAGCACAAGGTTCAACTATGCCTCTGTCAATCTATTTTTTGCTTCGCCGTGAATTTCTCCTTTAGTTCGTGACTCTATTCACCTTTTTTCTACCTTCCGTATTTCTAGAAATCCAACATTAATTTCGCAGTTCCGGTTTCGTGAGCGATTAAGGTTTTATTTGCAAGAAGAGTGTGCATAGCCTTCTGCAAATGCACTGCAAAATACATTGTGAAAATGCTAAATATTTTAGGGTTTTATTTGTTGAGAACATGTAAAAACGATGTATGCAGAAAGGGCTTGAGGTAATGTGTTCAATTGTGCTTCACAAGTTTAGACTTTGGAATTTTACAATTCTGGAGTCATGCAATTTTTTAGGATCTTAGAATCAGAGTTCTAAAGTTCCAGAATCTTAGAATTCTGGAGGACTAGACCTCTAGAGTTTCAGAAAATTTTCGAATTCAAAATTTCAATTTGATACGCACTCATGCATCGCAACGGTTAGGCGAAGGGTATAGAAGTGTTACGTGAGCGGCGAAGCGAATAACACGCTATTTGCTTTTACACGGTACATAACATGAAATCATCTGTAACGTGAATGAAACATGCAGGTCAATGTGTCGGATAATGACGGCCTCGGAACGCCGCCTATTAGAAACGTAATTTCACCTAGATAACGCGCATCGTTGGATGCGGACCGAAACAATTTTCACTTTCGAATTGGGATCGAACGCATCTTGCCTGGCCACTCATGTGCTGCTGTCACGGCACTCGTTTCTCATCCTGCACCTGTTATTAGGTTTTTACATCGATATTATACACCTAACCCATACCGTGCAGTATTACGTACTGTGCCCATGCAATAGGCAGTGAACTTCAACTAGTTTCTTTGCATTTCTTTTCTACTTTGTTTACTTGTGCTTTATATTTATTAAACGTCGACTATCAACAGTTTGCATAAAATCGTCATCATCCTCAAAAAGAGGAAATTTTATTGGTTCGCTGTATTCTAACATAAATAAAAAGACTATAGCCATTACTAATACGAGGCAGCAGATTATAAATTTCATCGGAGTGCCATTAAATAATAATGATTTTATTTAAAGCTTAGTAGTCTGAGTCTGTTAGATTGAATTGAGTGTAATAAGTACGTCATCTTCAATGAAAGCGAAAAATGACTGGCGAAGAACGTTCCTCGAGCGCCCCAAGATTTCCAGCGAAGCCTTTCGCAAAATTTCGCGACATGCAAACACTCGATCCGATCAGAATTTCTAGATCAAACCCATTAATCGATGGACGTCCCGTGACATCGAATCGAGCATCGAGATTTCACTGGTCGCGCGGGACCATCATTGATTACAGAGTCGAGAGTTTCACTTTCGAATTAGAGTCGTCTCGAATGCATCGTCCGCGGACGATGGGTACTCGCGCGGCTCTCCAACTATACTCATCCGCATCGGTACCGGAAGTCCTCGACTTCCTAGCCGGTGTCTTCAAAAATTGGCCCGAGATGGACAACAGAAAAAAATCACCACGGGAAAATTCACAGAGCCCGTGGAAGAGTTTCCGGCTTGACAGGCCGACATCGTGCACGTCGTTATATAAGTAATCCGCGGATTTATAATCTTGCGGGAACATGAGAAAAAAGCCTGCGTCCGCTTGCAAATCACGCGAAGCTTATGCATTATTAATGAGCGCCTTCCAGAGAAAGCGATCTTTTGTCCCCGGTCTTTTTTCGGAAATTCTGGCCCCTATGCTCTGATAACCTCTGATAAACTTCAAAGGGAGATGGGCACTCATTTTTTCGGTGACTCCGAGTTATGCAACGATCCAACTGCATCTATTCGATCCATAGATCACATTTCTCCGCTGTTTCCACTCAAGTAAGCGTTCTGATAAGAATGATATATTAAGCAATTGGATGACAGTAGAATATCTTTGGAAAGATTGTATTAACAATCAATTTATCATCAATTTTCTAAAGCATATTTTTGAAGGTACTTTTTGTAAATACGTTAATCTTTCTACTGCTTTTGTGGATCTTCATGCAAAATTAAAATTTTCTGTATCAATTAGAAGTTGAAGATACACGATTGAAGATTCATTGTTACAAATGCATGTGAGAATGCATTAAGTAATTCTCGTTACAAATGCATGAAATCCGCAGCCTATAGATGTCTCTCCCGTTTATAGATATCAAGATCAACCTCTGATTAACACATCAGAATGCAGAATAACTCGTTCAGCGGCTTGGAGGTCTGGCAAATCTGAATTGGAAATCCGTTATGGTAGGTTCCTCTGGAAAAATTGATTTAAAGAAGCTCGTACACCCGCATGAGCATTCTCAGCGCGTCTTAATTGGCTCGATCAGGCGGCTGCATCGAAAAGTAGTTTCACTCCCGACCCAAAAGGTTCGTCTCCGATGCATCTTCCAGCTCTCTACTCGTTCGTTACAGCGGAAGCATGGTCGTGCGCTTTACAAGTCGGTAACCCATTGCTCGTGTATCGGTCGCCTTCTCCTGCACTTGCATCCTCGTGGCTAAAGGATGCACACGCACAGGGTGTTCAATTTTACATAAGACATCTCAAAACACGAGTGTTATTAACTTCCTTTAAAGAAATTTCATTTTAAAACTTTTTTCTTCCGTGTTGCCAATATTGACAACAAATACAATAAATGTAAATTTTCGTTTTTCTTTTATGAAATGATTAAGCTATATACAAAGAAAATCATACTGCAAGAGATTAATAAATTTCGTCAAGTTCAGAAATGTTTTGTTTTGTATTTTACAGATCATTTTTCTAATACTAATATTTTGCTTGTCACGAAAATGATGTATAACAGGGAATATAAGAAGGGAAATCAATGTATCAAATAATAATAGTAGCAATGATCTATAAGATTAATCATAATCTTTTTCAAAGTGTGTAATCGTGAAATATAAAACAGACATGACTTGACATGACGCAGGCTTTGCTGTATAATTAAATCGTCAAGATCGCCTCAAGACGATGCCTTTAACGAAGTAATTAAATTTCTACGGAGCAACAAGGAAGTTCCTCAGGGTCGTGCGTTTTACATCGTCGAGTTTACTTCGAATTGCGTTTAGGACTTGCAATTTTCGTTGAAGCGACTTTCACGGATACGCGTCCATCATAATCGACGATTATGGAGATATTCGGAGTGCACATTTCAACCGGGACACTGTGTACATGATGCACCGCGACCATGACTTTCCCGTGAAGGAAGTCTTGCAGCTCAGGAACCAGGAAAGAAGGGACCAAAGGAGTCGCACGGGGAAAGAGCGTTCCGGTGATCTTGATGACCTCGAGGATGCAGAGAATTCCTTCCGTCGCGTCGGTCCGTTATTTTCTTGTTTGCACAAGAATTTCGAGAACGCGAAAGATAAATATTTTAATGATGTTTTATACAAGTTCCCCTTTATTGTATTCTCAAAATTCATGCAACTTTTACCGGAGAAACGGAGGTTTCTCTGTCCGCGCCTCGTTTTTGTCAACTCGACTATCAAAATGCCATAAACATCCCGCAGTCTACGCTGTAATGTTCCGTTTTTTGTAAATAATCCTTATCTCGATGTAAAAAACTCAACTTCGGATGTCGCCTATTTCACAATTACCATATTCATGCGAGACGATGTTTAAACGGGAATTTTACAAAGAGCGATACTTACGTTGTCCACGAAGATGAAATATCTCGATATCGTGGGAGGAGAGTGTATCACCTATCACCGATCGCTTCCCGTCTGTAATATATTCTACACGTTGTACGAAATGTCAAGGGGTAAGGTAGAAATTCTCGATCCGCGAGCTGGAAAATTTATGTCTGCCGATGAATTATGGTTCTTGCCGCGGTGTTTTGAGTCCAATAAATATTCTTCTGACGCCTACTTAATTAACAAGATTTGCACCGAGATACCGGTGTTACGCTTTAATTAAAAGCGACTTCGACAGCTTCCACTAACAAACGAAAAAGTACAGTTACACCTGTATTAAATAGTGGATTAACTTTATCCAGAGATAATTGAAAAATAATCACCCCACTTATAAATCATATATATTCTTAATTGTTCAAACATGACAATTTTCTATTTATATTATTCACTTTTCAACTCGTTGGAGATTTGTCGAAATAAAATGGTGGAAACATTCGAAACCGAGAATGATCGATGCGGTCCGCCATTTTGGTTCCGTACTCGAATTCGCAGAATAATTAGAAAAACCGATGAAAATCAGCCGAGGTACACTAAACAGCAGATATCCCACAGCGATTTGAATAAAGTTTCCTGCTCAGTGAGAACGTTCTAGCAATCATAGAGTCGTTATAATGTGAGAAAGTTAATGCCTGCGCACCGGGTCTGGCGATTAGTGTATCCTAACACTCTCCAGCGTGAACTTTGACAATTTCGTCTTCCGGCCTACGCCGTCGCTTCTCTTTGTTCATTCCGCGTCCGATGCACGAGATCTCATCTTCCTTGAAATCCTTCCGTGATCCTCACAAACCACTTCCGTTTTCGCGTGCATCCGACTGCCACATACGTGAGGGCCATTGTGTTTATGGTACCTACGCAACGCCGCGTCGCGCGCCGCGCGCCGCGCGCCGTGCCAAGAATTCGAAGCGAACATGTGCAAGCTGGTGCCATATACCCGAAGAAAATCCAAGCAATTCACTTTCAAACGAGGATGTGACAATCAACGGTTAACACTTTCTAACAGGAGTGAAGGATCAATCGTTGCACAAGTAATAATAAGTTTTTTAAGTTTATTTTAAAAATCATTTCTTTATTTTTACCGTACGGAATTACTTTTTCAATCAAATTGCATCATTCTGGACTTTTGTAAAATAGTTTATGAATAGTTGTATAAAGCTCCACAGTATAATAATGATAAGGAATTCTTTACTTAGTGAAATTGGCCTCAGTCTGGTTTTCATAAAATAATCTGTAAAAGTAAAAATTTGCAAGATGCACACTAACATTCATCAGTTTTTATTTTTAATGATCGACGTTATAGCCATTATAGTCATTAACTTTCTGTACTGTACGTTTACAAATGCATGTAATTCTGATTCCAAGTGTTTATTTAACAAATTCAATTTGTCTGTCTCGGAAAGAAGTACTTTTTTTTCCTCGACGTATTAAAATTTATCTGGGTGCATTGACGCGGATAACATTAAACGTTTATGGTAGCTATACACGTCTCTAACAAGCGTTGAAAGTGAAAGTTATTCTAAAATTTATAAGATCTGACAGCGCGGAGCTTCTTAACAGTTATCCAATTGTACACGCTTCTTTCAATTAACTAGAATGACTTCGAGAATTCTAAATACTGTCTTACGATTTTCTCTATTTTGTACATCTTTCTCTCTCGAACTTCGAACTTTAACATACAGGGTGTTGTATTCAATTCTATTATCCATAAATTAATGCATAAAAATCAATATTATAATAATTAAAGTTGAAGATATTATTTTCTGGAGAAGTGAAAACCGGTTTCAGTCAGATGCTTATCAACCGAATTTTTAAGGTCGATTTCTTCAAAATGTCCGATTGTATCGCCATCGGAACGACATCCTGTATTTTTCTGCTTGATGCCACGGATTCCGGAGATGAACGGGCTGAACGGGCGAATGCCTTTCACCGACGCGCCCACTTATTAATAGCGAGCAATTCATTCTGTTTCGAGAGGGAGGAGGCGTCGCGATCCTAAATGGGATGACGGAGACCAAAGTCCAGAGCGAGGCTGTTACATCAATTGGCTCGCGAGTACTCGTTACTTTCACTTGAACTCCGAAACCAAACGGATGTCCCGAGGTACCGGGGCTCGGCTGTAACATGTGTAGACGCAGGCGAAATGGATTCCCGGGAGCATTAATTGGCGAAAACTGTGAAAAGGAGTTGATTGTCGATGGACGGCGAGTGGTGGCGATTAGGTAACACGATAGCGTTTGTTTATATGGTCATGCGAACGTGCGTGTACACGCGTAGGTACGTGTGTTCCGACGAAATCGCTCCGGGCGCCTTTCACTTGCGCGAAATTACGCGGGCAAGAAGTTTGAGGCTTTCAAAAAACGGCTTTGAAGAATTACCGATTAGCTGCGTTTATGCAGATACAGGGTTTCATGGACTCGCGAACGGAAGCTGGGAACATAACAGGCACTCACTTAAGAAAACAAAACAAAAATCTTATTTGATTAACTGCCCTTCTGATGATTTTATCACTGCTACGAATAGATTCAAACTCAATTTTGCATCAAGCTATTCTGTTTGACTGTATTACCACGCTTATATTAACTTGTCGTGTTGTTGTATGCGTCAAATCTTGTAATCGAATTTTAAACCACTTCGCATAGTCCAATCTTGCTGAAATTTGCCGAAGTGTATACACGCTTGCTTCCGATGACAATATTTGCCGCCATACTCGTGGGATCAAAAATGAAAGTAAACGAAAAACAAACAAACAAACTTACAAAGAATGAAATAATAAGGAAAATGGAAAAACGGGATAATAAATTACCTAACCATGACACAATATTTTCCCTTTTACAAAAGATCTTGGTTGAAGTGGTAATTAAAATCGATTACAAGATATGTAGACTAAAAAGTAGAAAATAAAATATATAAAAAAAATCTTTTTAAAAACCACGCTTACATCGATTGTAATCGATTTTAATTACCACTTAATAAAACTTAGAAAGTTTTTTCATATATTTTTTTTAACCTGTTTTGAAGCTGATCCTTTCGCAATTGGAGTGCCACTCTTTTTACGGTTCAGATGCCCTCAACTGTAGCAGGTGTTATAATAGTTTTTATGGTAGAAAGTGAAATGCCAGGTCCATTCGTGATGCAAGAGGGAACCGCGGTCGCAGGAGATCTGTATCGCGGGCAGAATAGACAAGATAAAACTTTCTTTTGTACACCCGCTTGCTTCACAGATTTTTGTCTCGGCAAGGTGAAATTTTGCAGTTCCACCTCGCGTGGGCTGTTCGCGAATCATATCTGCATGAACATGCAATCGTCCCGAATATAACAAGCAATGTACAAGCTGTTTCATAATAAGCGAACATGACGTCGGAAATTAATGAGTCACGGGAAGATCTCCTGAGTCACGTGTTTATGCTGTTTCGCTGCTACTGAGATTCTGCGATTCGTGCATCTCCGTACGCATTAATATCCAACGAGTCCCCTTAATTTCGCATGTTAATTCGTGCGATTTAAAAGCGCGGATCCCAGCAACTGCTAAGAACACGATGATTCTTAATGAAGTTATTAATGTAACTATATTGCGCTTTGTTGTCAATGTTCACGTTCTAGTTCTGAAGTCAGTAGACTCGTTTTTCCAGGATTGAAAGGGTGCGGGATTCGCGTTCTCATTTCTCGGATCCCACACATTACCAAAGTAAATATAAAAAGAAACGTTTAGCTTTTGCAAAAAAATATGTGAATAAGCCATTATCATTTTGGAAAAATATTATATGGAGTGACGAGAGCAAATTTGAGATATTAAATGATCGCACCCTTAAAATTCTGGAAACGAGTCTACCGCCTTAACCATTATCTAACAAGGAAATGTTTCTTTGTTCTCGGATGTGACCTAAATATCGAGGGAAAAGGTTCGAAAAGCAGAATCGGCAGGTATGTCGAGGACCGAGTCCTGTAGAAAGCGAACCGCAGGTACTGTGCCGAATAACTGGAGTGCAAACACCAACTTCTCGAATGTCTTCGTCTTTTATTTGCCGTCACGCCTTTGAAATATTTCAAACGCTAGTCTGTCAAGTTCGGCCCACACAAACATTCGTCTTGTGTCACACAGTAAACACACATTGTTTCATTTCTATCCGTTTACGTTTCTACATAGCTATCCGGCGCCAACTGGCCGTCCTTTTTTACAGGGCGACTCAAAACTTGCATCCAATCACTTAAGGCATTTATGATAAATGGAGTGTCGATTTTTGTGCATTTGTAGAAAATGTATTATATATTATACATTCTTGAAGAATAATATTGTCGCAATTATATTATAACCAATTATAGCAATTCTAACCTAAATCAAACCTAAAGAAAACAATACTACGCAGTAAAAAAAGTTGAAAAGATTTTCAAAGGAATCGTCTGGTTGGAGAAAGAAATTTTTTCCTGAATTGATTATTATAAAATAGTCTACAAAAATTGTGAAAACTTATTGAAAAATCCGCAGACTAACAACAAAGATAATCACATGACAATCATTCGACTGCAATTAATTATAATATACAACTTCAGCAATGGATTCTATGGATTTATTAGAAAACCGAGTGGGTGAAATCTAAAATAGTGAAAATATTGAACGAATATCGATATACTATTTTCGAAAATAGAACTGAGATGCAAGATTTGTATTTTGTCTAAAGTTCCACAGTCTATTCATGGGCGTAGATTCACGACGGAGGATAAACGGTAAGCGGAATTCGAGGAATCGAGACTTTCAGGAGGCGTCTAATCCTTTCGCCGGAGGGAAATAGTTATGTCAGGTGGAAATATCCCGGATACGATGGAAGGTGAAACGTCCACGACTGGCCCGGATCGTTCGGGCCCCTTGAATTCGAAAATCTGGAGCACCCGGTCGGATGATTTACGCGCCAGAATGGCGGCGAACGTATCCTGATGGTTTCATGGACACCCAGACGTCTGGCTCTCTAGCGTACAGCAAAGAATTCACTTTCATCCGCAAACACGTATGCGTGTGTCGATGAAATTTAGCAACTTAACGCTCCTACGTCGACCAACACACTCGAGAAAGAGCTTTGTTCCCTTGCGACCAACGCGCAACGGGACAAACACCGAAGCCATTCTTCAGCTTTCTATCTTTTTACAAATAACTTTTAGGTTAGCTTTAACCGCTTTACTTCGAAGCAGATCACTGATTTTCACGACAAATAAAAATTTTCTAGATTAACTGCGAGATGCTGGAGACGTTTATATCTCTTCTTGATCATTGATCACCATAATACAACAGTTTTTGTGAATCCTTTAAACATGCTTACAGTTTTGTTTTTGGTCTATTCACTTTTTAAATAACTGCATAAAATCCGCAGTCTAAAAATCACTTTACTTTGTTAAATAATAATTAATTACATCTTGTATATGCTCTATTTTGTTTCGCATTTTAATACATTTCACCGCCAATCATCAACAAGTAAATGCCCAATCTTTAAAATTACTCCGGCATCTTTGCATAATATAAACAACAAGGAAGAATGTGTTAAGTCAACACAGAAAGTAATACCTGTGAAACAGTAGCACGATTATTAATGTAATCGGCACGCAGAGCCGTCCTGGTCGTCCTGGATTCCGCTTATAGCGATTCTACTTCGATTTCCAATGAGATTCAATTTTTTAGTAACCTCTGCGGTAAAAGTGCACGAGGCTTCAGTATTTCTGCTGCAAATTTTCTTCTTGTCGGCTATCGTGCTTTCACTCGTACAGGCATCTACAATTTACGAGCTTTTCAAGTAGAACCCGGCGTCGGTTGTAACCTCCTTGTTGCGTCGTTCAAGACGATTCAATCTCGCGAAAGTTTCCAGGATCGGTGTAGCAGCTCCTGATCGACAAACTTGGACTCTACCGATACTCCGAGGATTTGCATTTTCTTCGCACGGAAATCGGTTAATTCCGTATAAGCACGCCATCCTATGCGCCGCGATTATGGAGGGTCACGCGATTTTACGCGATCGTTCCGACGTAAACGGTAACTGTAATAAGTCGACCTAAAGTTTATGTAAATATGCATTCTTACGGGGAACACTTACAGTGGCCGGAATTAATATTCGAAAGAGTCTAAAAAAGACGATAACTTTTTTAATATTGTACTATACGATTTGAACTTTCTTGGGAAGTTAGAGCAATTAGTTTACTACAGGATGTGAAAAGAAATTTTTTCAAAAATTGCAATAGATCGGAATTGTAGAAAAAAATACTAAAAGTTGCATTTTACAATTTTTTTATGTGGGCCTATATTGAAAATTTAAAAAATACGTTTTGTCGCTCCTTTGATTTCGCCTATATTTCATAGGTTTCAAACCGCATGCCTCAAATTCTTTCTTCCAGGATCAGCGTAATCGGACTACGACGATCTTGATGACAAAGATTATGCAAGGGATTACGCGTCCCCGTGTAAAAATCAACGAGCATTTAACGAGCAATAAAATTGCTGGGATGGAATCGCGCGCGTTTCAGTCGGAAGCTATCGTACGCATGGGCTGTCCGAATGTGTAATTAATGAAAGGCGCGCCGTTAGAAATCCTACGAACGATAGAAATTTATTTCCATTCGGGCGCCGCGCGCCTGTGATTAGAAGCAGCAATTAGTTCCGTGAGTTTTTGCATAGCACGGTTCGGGACTCGAGGTGTTTTTGTACGGACACTTTCGTTACCGTGAAGTTCGTTTCTCCGTTTAATTGGAATCGGGGCTTCGTGTGTAGGACGCGCCGAAGAAAAGATAGTTCTTCTTCCGATTCATTAAAAGTGCCAGAAAATTTTCTTCCCGTGTTGCAGTCATTTTTCAGACGGTAACTGTTGATTTTTATGAATTTATGGTAAATACCAAACTGTGTAGTCATTAGAAGAAATACATTTTAATTCAACCCCTGTTTCTTATAGTTGATGTGGATCATTTTTGTATTGCGGAGCACATAGTGTACTCTAACATATGTAGAAGAAGAACGTGTACAGATTTATAGAAATTAAGAGGACATCTACTTTATTTTCACTGCTATGAATAAATAAAATTATCGATGTAGTAAATCGACCCGAGAAACCATAAGAAGTGAAGTTTCACATCAGCGCATAAATATTGGGTCGTTCGGAAAATCATTTCGTTTTCTCAAGAGAAAATGAAAGCTAATTTTTTACCATTTAGAATAAGTTTTATGACATTTTGTTCTATGGTCTCTTGCGATTTTTCAGGCAAGAGATTAAAGATCCCATGCTTGTAGAATTTCTGATTTTTATTAGCAAAATATTGAGTTATATGACTCTTCGCGACTTTATTTGAAATGAAATACCAAGCACCGCATAAAAAATGTTGAAAAAAGCGAAAAAACAGCGCACAACTTTTTCTTTCGTGCACTACACTTTTACCCTTGCGGTAATAAAAAAGCAAAAGGTGATGGAAATGCGTACTTTGATTTTGCATATTTGATGTGATGATGAAAACATACTTGAAAGATTAGAAAGCACTACAAGGTAGGAAATTACGTCCGAAGCGATTTTGCGATTTAAAATAAGGTTATTAATAACAAATGGAAGCAATGCCATCTCCGCACGAAAAACGAAATCACTTTCCGAACGACCCAATAGCAAAATATTAAAGATATCCTGTTTCTTTAGAGCGGTTAAACAGATTATTTACGGTCGCTCGAGAGTCAAAGAGTTCGATAGAAACGGGGAGATTATATCTCGCGAAAAAAAGTGCTAAAAGTAGGCGACTCAGTCAGTATGCAAATAAGAAGCTTACTTCCGAGGCTCCACCGAGAGTTATACAACTTTCTGCAGTTCCGTGTCCGATTCCGGCGGCCATTGACATCGCTCGATTTCTTATCTATTTATTTACTTTAGCAATAACTTCGATCGGAATTCGCGGGCGCAAATGGTGAACAAAATTTCACCATCGCTTACGAAACAGGCTGTGACACCAGGCGTACTGTAAGTCAGCCATCAGGAACGATACATTGAATTTTCTCCTCGTTATCGCTCCGGGGTATTTTTGGGGGTCAATTGCTGCACGGAGAGGGCGCGCGTGAAAGGAAAAGCGACGATGGTCCAGCCCTGGAGGCCATCCGGAAGAGAAACTGCGGCAGACCAACACTCGTTCAGAAATCGATTAAAATGTTCGGGAGATGAGAAGAAAGAAATTTGGACAGAGAACAAATCTTCGGACACCGGTGGGTCACCGTTTCGATTTCTTTCCGACTATCAGCAATCCTCGTGCTCTGATCTGGAGCACGAGAAGTATAGTATAACCTTGATGCATAACCTTGCCGTATCATGAACTTCGCCTTCGCCGGACAGGCTCGCGTAAATACCCACGGGCCCACGGGGAACGAAACCGCTTGACTCGCTCGACCGGATCGCGTTCCCGATCACTTTCTCCGGAACGATGGGCCGCCAAGGTATAAAGAAAGATCGTCCAGGTTCGTAGGAGGTGGACACTGCCGCGGAGGAAGGAGAGCGGCCCCAGCGATGGGACCGAGTTTCTCGTGATCCCTGAGCAAGTCAATGTCGTCCTTAAGAACAGTCTGATGAAATGTCTAGGTCCTCATTTATTCTGGAAAATCTTCCCGAAAAATGGAGTGGCAGTTTCATGTGGAAAAAGAGCTATCGTAGCGATGAGAGCAATTTCCTTGTAGAATAACAACCTTCCTAGAAATGTAAATATATGTCTTCTTTGAAAAATCTTAATTTCTCGAGGAAGAAGAGAACCGATTATACCTCGTGGTCCCCAATCAAGACAATATTGTTCTCAAGAACAGCGTAGCTGCTGAGCTAGGTCCTAATTCCTTCTGGAAAATTTTTTAGAAAAATAAAATGTCAATTTCTCGAGGAAGAAGAGGACCACCTCGTGGTCCCTAATTAAGACAATATTGTCCTCAAGAACAACCTAGTTGCTAAAATGTCTAGGTCCTAATATTTTCTTGGAAAATTTTGTATTACTACTTAGGAAAGAGGAAATAAATCGATTTATGTACAAAAATTTAATTTTTGAATAATATATAGTTATAAACATTCCATAGATAAGATCGTTATTTTATGTAGCACTGTTGCGTAGTTTCCTTCATCCAATTAATTCGAACAGTATAATGATCATTATTGTTTGATGAATAAATTCAGCTAGGTGATCATAGCTGGTATACACATTTGCATTTCGAGTATACATTTCTTTTCGCGTAAAACACAAATCAGGAATGTCGCGTATTTCTCCGAACCTTACACGGCAGACGGCGCCATTCATTTGCATGAAATACTGGATAGAAAAATTACCTAATAAATATTACAGTTTAGTGTGCCCAACCTCTGATTTCGGATATCATTTAAGTATATGTATAATTGAATCAGAATATTTACGATTCTAAATTTCTCTTACATCTTAATCTCGTCAAGATCCGGCATTTGAAGTTCACACTGACGAATATTTGGTATAGTAGATCTTCGCATTCCATAATAAAAATGGTGAAATAATACATAATAACTAAATAATACATAATACTAAAATTATATTACAATTATTTTATTTAACGGTGATTAAACCCACGAGGTGTCAAACCAAAGAGACGAATATTGACCTACACCACTTTCGCATTAAATTTTTTGACTGCGTTGCGCGGGGGTCTAATCTCACCTGTTAATTGAACAAGTGTTTTAGCTGGGCCCGAATCGGACCCATCGCTACGCAACGCAGGTACGAGGTTTCCGTAACGCACGTCCGCTGTGACCGCCACCACCATCACCGTCTTCTCCGAGCGTGCCTCCTCCACTTGGTCAATTTTACCACCACCTTCACCACCTGGCCCGGGCACACCACTAGCAACCTTCCCAACCGGGGGAGAATACGCGCCTATATAACTACGGCGTTCCGCTGATTGGACGAAGTAAGATACGTTTTCCTGCACTTAGGGAACAAGAGTACGCGGCCCGAGCCCGACGGGCGGCATTGCGAAAAATATGAAGATCCGCTCGGGATGCGCGGTCAGTTCACTATACTCAAATAAGTTTTTTCAACAATCGTTCTCGATTATTCCGTTCGCGAATCATTTCTGTCATCATCCGCGTCCACGTGCTCGCTCCTCGAACGCGAAGCGAACACTCCTAGTACCATTTATCGGTACCGTCCTGGCACGCGGAACACGGTGAAGCTTCGGGACATTGTATCTGGAGTAAGTAATGTCTCGATATATGTGAGAAACCACGGAACCGAAATGTCACTTATATCGTGTACTATTTCTTGAAAGGGGATAGCAAGTAAACAAAACACTAGACACTAGAGTATCTGCGAGACACTACTAATCATTAAAGACGAAGCTAATTATTATTTTTGTGACGCTTTTACCAATATTTGCTTGTTTAATTCGCGACACAGCGGAACCTCGATCATCCGAAACATTCAGTGGAATTTTAGTACAGTGCTAAATTAAATCTTTACTGATTTGTATAATGTCGTATGTGGACATGTAATAATTCAGAATTTAGATATCATCGGTTTGGATACGAGGACTTACCGAATCATTGATTGAACAAGCAAATGTGTTGAGTAGTAAAAGTATCACAGACAAATAATTAAACACAAAAAACTTTTCTCATCAGACTAGCCTTGTCTCATTGATATGTCTTGTTTTTTTTTATCTTGTTACACTTTTCGGCCACTTTTGGTCGCTTTAAGGTAACTTAATTTTTCACAAATATCGTGCACATATGGAGACATTACTGTAAAAACTGACCCGATCGACAAGTGGCTCATGGTTCTGTCGATGTCCCCGCTTGGAAATGGTACCTTTATCATTCTCCCAATTCGCCGGGTACTCCAGATACTTTGTTCGAAGAAATGGTATACGAATACAGTTATATTTGTTCTTTATAATAATCTTATTTTTCATTGAATTTTCAGGACACAGTTACCATTTGTTGCCATTTTTATTTCGCTTCGTTTATCCATTCGTTTATCCAGTGTTTGTTAGGAACTGAAACGATTATCAGGGAATTCTGCAATTCCAATTTCAATTCTAGAGTTGTCAATTATCATTTTTTTGTATTCTAGTTTTGACGCAACATTTGTCAATTGTCTTTTCACAGTGGTTGGACACAGTGGTAACTTCTTGATACTCTCTGACGAGTACATTTGTTATTCCAGCATCATTCTGTTCCGATTACCTACATCAGAGTTTCCTTATTCGAGGACAAACGTATCTCCCCGTGTTTCTTGAGGGCAGTCGTGATACAAATATATTAACACAAATCGGTGAAACCCGTTGCGAAAATTTGGAGGTCGGACTACTGTATTTCGTTCACGAACGACCACGGGACCGTTCCAAATCGAAAGTCTCTCTGTTTTTGAAAACTGCTCCTCCGCGGAGAATCGTAAACGCCATTAATGCGCGAAAGTACTCGCTTTCTTTTACTTTAAATTCCAAACTTTTTATGTAGACCGTGTCACACCGTAATAGAATTCTTTTTTGTAAGCATTTCTAAATGTTGATGGTTAAACAGACTTATCCCATTTTTGAGGATCACGGGCAATTTTCGCTTGCACTAAACTTTATCGAAAATTAAAACATTCTCTTCTATAATATTTGTATACATACTTCTTTGTGACTTTCATTCTTGTACGCTACAATTTGAGTCTTTAAAAAATTCAAAATTCTTCAATAGTATCATGTAGTAACTTAGACATTCAGGAAAACTTATTAAATTGGACAGGTAATATAAATTGTTTGTCTTTTAGTCATTGCTTTAACTTCAAGAATTTCTCTTCAGCATGTTTGACACGTGTTCGGATATTTTTAAAATTGTTCGTAATGTTTTCAAGTTTGAAATCTCTAGGAAAATTGTTTCTAGCCGTAGACCAGAAATGAGGCAAGCGGCCGAGAGTGGAACTGCAAGGTTCATTGTGGCCCGCTGTTTATCGTCAAACGTATAACTTGATTATCGATCAACAGCGAGTTTCGAAAGCGACGAGCCGCGAGCGTAGCTCGCTTCCAACTGTTTCAATAAAAGAGAGTGATTCTTTCGACTGGTGCAAATAAACTCGTGTGCAGAGGCTCAATATATACACGCGCGTTCGATTTGTCAACACCGTTGCCAAAGAAAAGCTGATGGTGCTAAACACCTCGTGTGTGTATTGTCACTCGTTTGTCGTTCAACAGCAAAACCCTACAACCTTCACGCAATTATGTTCACAGGCTGCACTAGTTGTGCTACTGCAGGCCGTTCTCGTGGCGAGCAAAGCGTTAGACCAGAATCAGTTGCAGCAGCAGTCTCAGCAACAGTCTCAACAGCAAGTACCGTACGTATCCTTCGTTAATTAAAGATCGACATGTACGTAATTACAGTGAGGTGTCCATAATTTCGCGAGAAACGCATTGAAACTTCGAGACGTTCTCACATTTGCTGGCATCGCGTTGCTTATGGTAGTTGTATAGCAGACATTCGTCTGTTTGTTTTATTAGAGGAAAATATATTGGTCTGAGTCTTCATTGTTTGCGAAATCAAATTCTTTTGGGAAGTTTACGTCGATTCACGTACGAGGTGAACAAAGGAGCGAATACTCGAGTTAATTAACTTCTCACTGTCTTAATTAGCGCGGGAAAGGCTGAGACAATAAACAATTTGTCTTTGCAGATATCCACTGGGTCAGGTTATAAATAATTTTCGTTTTAGTACAGTAATTTTGTTTATAGACGAAATAAATAAGTTAATTATACATTCGCTGTTATTTATAACCGATCGTTACTCTGCTTTTCAGATATGGAACAGCGGCCCAGAAGAGATGGGGCGATGACTTGGGTGGCGGCCATGGCGGTGGTGATCTTGGCGGCTACGGTGGCGACTTAGGAGGTGGACACGGCGGTGGCGACTTGGGTGGTGGCCATGGCGGTGGTGACCTTGGCGGTTACGGTGGCGACTTAGGGGGTGGACACGGCGGTGGCGACTTGGGTGGCCACGGTGGTGGCTTTGGCCATTCCGGTGGCGGTGACATCGGTGGTGGTTTCGGCCATTCCGGTGGCAGCGACCTCGGCGGTGGTTTTGGTCATTCTGGTGGCGGCGACATCGGTGGTGGTTTTGGTCACTCTGGTGGCGGCATCCTCGGCGGTGATATAGGCCATTCCGGTGGCGGAGATATCAGCGCGTTAGGTCATTCCGGTGGCGGAGACCTCGGCGGTGGTTATGGTCCTTCGGGTGGCAGTGGTGGCGGCGGAGGCCTCGAAGAACATCACGACGATCATCATCATCATGATCACCACGACCAGGGCTATTGGAAGAAGAAGCTGATCTGGAAGCCAGGCTGGAAGAAGATCTGGAAGCCGGCGAAGAAACAGATCTGGAAGCCCGCGTGGAAGAAGATCTGGAAGCCGATCTGGGTGCCGACGCAGAAGGCGGTGTGGAAGGAGATCCAGGTGCCAGTCTGGAAGAAGTACTGGAAGCCAGTGTGGAAAGAGATCCAGGTGCCTGTATGGAAGGAGATTCAAGTACCAGCTTGGAAGAAGATCTGGAAACCGGTCTGGAAGCCTATCCAGGTGCCGGCGTGGAAGGACATACAGGTACCCGCGTGGAAGAAGATCTGGAAGCCGATCTGGAAGGAGATCCAAGTTCCCGCGTGGAAAGAGATTCAAGTACCGGCCTGGAAAAAGATCTGGATCCCGGAATGGGTCAAGGTCGGCATTCCTGGCGAACATTACCACGGTAAAGATCACCACGGGTGGGAGTACACGAGCCACGATCTCTGGAAGAAGAAGCTGATTTGGAAACCGCTGTGGAAGAAATACTGGAAGCCCGCGAAGAAGCAGATCTGGGTGCCTGACAAGAAGCTGGAGTGGGCGCCAGCCTGGAAACAGATTTGGAAGCCGGCTAAGAAGCAGATTTGGGTGGATGACAAGAAGTTGGTCTGGAAAGAGGAGTGGAAGCAGATTTGGAAGCCATCGAAGAAACAGATCTGGGTGCCTGACAAGAAGCTCGAGTGGAAAGAGGCTTGGAAGCAGATCTGGAAGACGGACAAGAAGCAGGAGTGGGTCCCCGATAAGAAGCTTGAGTGGAAGGAGGCCTGGAAGCAAATCTGGGTGCCAGCCTGGAAGGAGATCTGGGTGCCCGCCTGGAAGAAGATCTGGAAGCCAGTTTGGATTTCGGAATGGTTCCCGTCCGAGGACCATCATCATCATCACGGATGGGAGGATCGGAAGGATAACCAGGTTCAAGGTTCGCAACTTGTTCCGAACAGTCCGGAGGCAATCTCGAAGCAAAACGGCGCGGCCCGACAGCGTCAAGTAGACGAGAACAAAGTTAGGTGGGACAGATCATCGAAACCCAGCGACAAAAGCCCCGGTCTCAGCCAGGACCTGGTTCCGCCGCCGTTAACGACTAAACAAAATGGCACGCCGGCGAATTTCGCGTTCCCCAATCATTAAACACATCATCGCCCCCCATAGGATGCTTGTACAAAAGATTTGTCCGAGATAGTATTGTATAATAAGCCGCTGTATATATTACCGTAGGTCTACGATAAGTTCTAGAGACTTAAGCGTTCCTCTTCGATTAATCGACTGACACGACCCTTTCGCTATCCCCTTCGACGAGGTCGCCTCGTATCTAACGTATCCTTTATGTATAGTCTTCTTTTTATACGATGTTGTTGTTATCCTACTTTGTTAACCGATGCCGTTGAGAATAAAGTTGGTGAATATTTTGTTAAACGCTGTGTTCCTTCGCGTGTCCATCTTCGTCGAGCAAAAGCGATCTTCTTGAACTCTTCAGGGACGACGCTCGGATAGAAGCAAGAGGTCAACGAAAACAAAATGTCTTCACTGAAACCTGTACATAAGATTATTCGTTATGAATAAGAAGCAGAAGAAATTGTTGGAAGTCACTTGCTGGTAACATCGTTGCTACACATTTACTAAATCGTATCGTATAATGAAAGAGTTGGACTCTAAACAGCAGATATCTTCAACAGACTCTTTTAGGTCCCTTTGCGAAAACATTCCTTTGGACTGTTCAAACCTTTTTGCATTAAGCGAAGCATACCTTTAAGACACAAGATAGGCTGAATTAAAATACTTTATGAGACGAAGGAAGTTCCGGTTTCTACGGATTCATTGTCGACAACTTTCTTCTCGTTTCACCGGTCGCCGCGATTCGAGCCATTACCAGCATTAACATCGCCGACCGGCTAATCTCCGGTGTTACGAGCAACCGGTGATAATAAATTCGTTAACACCTTCGCATTATTATTTCGTCTAGTCATCGTGGTGCCCACGCTCGACATGACGCAACGCGGGTCCGGCCGCGAAACCGGAGAAAGTTGAGATTTGTTCCGTGGAAGGAAGCCGAGCTCGTATATGGGGAGACCTAGGCCACGGAGAAAGTGTCCGTACACCTACACATAAACACGGGTGCCATTGGCATAAATTAATTCGTGCTGGTGTAACCAGTGATGGGATCAAGCGCGCGTCTTAGAAATGGGAAGGATGCTCCATCGAGCACATCGACTGATCCGAACAAAAATGATCACTGAAAGTATAATTGCTATTCAGAATAATATGGATGTCTTTCAAGTTGGTCATCAACGCTGGACTACTGCTAGGTCTTCAAAATAGAATCTAATTTTTTGGTGAGCTCCTGTGCTCTGAATAATGCGATTCCAGAATGTATCAGAATATTTTTGTAATAACAAAAACATAGTGAAGCGAAGTGCGAAGACATTGTGAAGTGAGTGGCAAGCCTAGGTAGAACTTCCATTTAAAGGAACTTCTGTAGAATTTTCTACAGAACTATGCATGGGTGATCCAAGAAAGTCACCAGGCTGGATGGAGCAAGTCAAGCCTTTACGTTTTTCGAATTAATTATGGAACAGGATTGATACAGGACTTATCTTTTTGCGAGTGATCGAACAAAACTTGGTCCCATCGCTAGGCGCAACCTCGCGGCGTCAAACGGCTGATCGTGTGCGGATTCGCGACAGAATCGGCTGCGAAGTCCGACAAGAGAGAAACTGTGCCCGATCTAGCCGTCGGGGGTCAGACTTTTCATCACGGAGTACCTATCGTTCGATCAAGAAACAGCCGGAGAAATGTCGTATGTGTATTTTCTAATCGACCCTGTCGATTGCGGTTTTCACTTTCCTAGTGGTCCTCTTTCTCTCCGCGCGTTTCGTCTTTCGTCACACTTTCCGCGGTTCCTACCACCTAGCGGCTGGATCCTAGGCCATCAAATTGTTCGGCACAGATAATTTTGGGCCTTCGTCGCCCACAAAAACGTTCTAGTTTAGACTCGAAGGTTGAAACTCAGAAAATTCTAGAGTAGAAATTCTAGTTGCGTCACGAATGTTCCAGTAGAAGCTCCAGGGTTCTTGATCTAGCTTGTACAGGGTGTATAAAAAGGGTCATCCGTTCTAGGGGTGAATCTACATCTATGGATCGGTGGGCATTTGTAAGAGAAACTTGCCGCAAAATTGTTTATAACAAAGAAAATTGTTGTTAAAGTTTTTTTCTACATCAACACCTTCCACTCATCCAGAAGAAAAAAGTTTGAAAGAAACAAATAGTTGCAAACAAATAGTTCTTGAGATATAAGCTGTTAAAGTTCTTGCAAAATTTGATTGTGTGGTGTACTTCCACTGTACGTGGAAGCTTTAAGATTCTTGAAACTTGTATAAATTCTAGTTAAGTGACCAGAGTGTCAGTTAAAGCTTCAAGCTTCTTCAACCTTGAGTCAATTGGAAGCCTGGAAGTCTGAATGTAAATCTACTTGAGACCATTAAGTTCCGAAAGAGAAATTAATTGCATCGGTAACCGTCCGTAACAGCGAGTCTGTGGACTACAATTAAATTCTGCTGGCGTTTACGACCGCGCAGGCTTCGTTAGACGCGTCAAACGATTCACTCGCCTTTTCTTTCCACGTTCATGATTTTCTCTTTGCCGCGATGGTCCGCGCGTTCAAGGTCGTTTCTCTCCCGAGAAAATTCTTTTCTATGCGGCTTCATGCGTGCGCACATTCAAATGGAAATCCTGCGTGTTGAATGCGCCGACGATTACCACGATAACGATCAATTTTACACTTTAACAGCGGGTTCTGACGCATGAAATGAGGGTCGTACGCGAGCCAACAATGCGCAATTAGAGTCGCTTTAATCCTTTAATCGCAGCCGGGGTCAGCTCGCGCGGATTCGATACTGACCGGTCAAAACGAATGCGATTCTCTACCATACAATATTGTAGCATTAGAAAGCGACAATAATCGAATAATAATAGCTTGTTGTCCCAATGGACCGATTTATCGTACTTCTTACAATGGCAATCGCATGCGAAATTAAACAGTAATGAACAGTATTAATTACAAGCTCGTGAATTAGAAGTCAAATTATGGAGAGAATGGATTTAGACGATTTGCGTTCCATCAAGTTTACTTATCGTTCGAAATTAGTTTATAATTAGGGGTGTGCGAGTACCCGAAATCTCGGGTTCGGGTCGGGCCGGGAAATTTGTTCGGGATCGAGTCGGGATCCCGAAAGTTTATAAAGTTCGGCTATCCGAAATGGTAATCGAAATAGAAAGTTTGCAATATTCGGGTTTAATAAACTCAAAGTTAAAGTTGGGGCAAATCTGCGATCAAATCAGCGATAAATAACTCTGTGCATATAACGATGTCTTGCTTGAAACCGAAGTTTGATAACCCTTGTTCTGGCTCTGCTTATTGTTTGTAACATTTTCCTTTTAGGAGATGATTTATTAAATTTTCTACGAGCACCAGTAAAGTGTGATAAACAATTCGGTATCGTCGACAAATATCAAATAAAGAAGGAAGAGATCGTCTCGTCTACAACTTTCGAAAACGAAAGAGGAGATGAAGATGCTCCGTCGGATATCGAGAGTTTCGCGTTAGGGAAGGTCAACAATAGCACGAAAATAAATCACGAGGCATGCCGGACGCAATAATTAATGATCCAGCCGCCGTTGAACTTGCGGGATCGCTACGATTTCCCTTCAGGTTCACTGAAAAGCGATACCAGTCCGGTCGGATCACTTCCCATCGTTCAGCCGCAACCAGGAAATAATCTCCAAACCGCTTCGAAAGCGTTGTTCTTATCGTGCCGCGCCTGGTCAAACTGGATTTTTCTTTTTTTTCTCGCGACGCTTTTTTCCGTCGACATCGATCGATAAGATTCCGGGAAAGGCCTGCAACAAAGTCGCTGGATAATCAATCGTGATTTCTAATTAGTCTGCTAATTTCGAACGAATCATGTTTTACGGTATATCAAATTGAAGCAATCCTACACTAAAGATTTTTAAACGATTCTTCTGTCGCGAAATATTCATAATCCTGTTTGTTAAACGAGCTGTTTTTTTAGTTTTCTCTCGCTTAGTGGCTTAGTTTATTATTTTGCATAACTGTAGAACTTATCTTTTACTTTTTTAAATCTCGGTTTTGCATAGTCTTCGATCGGAGCCATAATCGTCGCACTCAACCGGAAGTCCATCTTCTGATGAAGTGAAATTTCTAGTATGCAAAAGAGTTCCGCATTATTCCGGTCATTGTTTCATGCATTGTATATTCTAGACAGAAATTGCACAGTGAATAAGCAAAGCTTGCATGCGAATGAGCAAATTAATACCGAGAAAATTAAAGATGTTTCGCAATGGTGCCGTGTGTCCAAACTTTTACCATAACCTCCTCGTGAAATTCGTTGCTATTATAATGTTCCTTCAACTAGCAATTATTCTAGTGTTATTCTACACATATTAAATAAATATTCGAATTTTCAAATTTATTTCAATATTAATTTTGAGCTTCCGACCGAAGAGTATAAAATCCATCATTCGAATTTCGGTGAATCGTAGCCTCATAGTAAAAAAAGAAGATGGAGAGTTCTGTAACATGGCTGGCAAGCAAGAATAGTTCTATGAAAAGGATGTCCCACACAAAAAGATATTTTTGTCGGAGGCCATGGGTGTCAAGCCGATAATATCACAGAGTGGCACCAGAAACGTTTTTGTTACCATACGTATATATGACTGGTACAGTAACCGAAGCCACGAAGTGAAGTATCAGTGCATCCGAAGATGTTGTACGTGACGATCTCTCTTCTTTTCCTTCTGCTCTGTGTCTTCTGCGTTTACGATTGCCTCAAGCCGCGCCATTTTCCACCGGGTGCGTCGACGTGCTGTGAATTTGCAACAAATTGACTCGCAGAACAATTCAAATCCATTATTACATCGTTATACACCTTAATTTTTTAGTGGAGAAACTATTCCTTGAACAATGAATTTATAATATTATTCTTTAGCAAATGTCCTTTGGATAAACATTCATTCATTGCTCAGTATACCGTAAATATTCAGTAAAATATTTGACTATTGGTTGAGGAGGACGAGAGTAACCCAATTTCATTTTCAAAAAGTAAATTCTCTTGAAACATAATTTTAGTATTTTTTAGTAAAAACGTTCGGATTTAAGGATTGAGATTGTTTTTATTGTTACTAAAGAATACAATCTCTAGCCTCGAGCTATCTCAATTCTCCTAAAAAATAATTGCACTAAAAATTATCAGGTGATGTTTCGCCTATTTTCATTTTATACTTTGATTCAAAGAATATCGTTCTATCCACCATTTTATATTTTTATATTTAATTTAATTAAATAGTTAGATAATGTAACTATCTGTATAATATTTAGTATGATTTTTAGTTATGGCCATAGGCAAATGGTATGGCAAAAGGTGTTTTTCATGTTCATGTCATGTTGTTTAACATTCGGGTAGGTCCAAAATGGCTACCGTTCTTCGGCTGCTTCCTCACGTTCCAACGATTGAAAAGGAAACACGGATACGGTTACCTGGCGTTCCGTGAGCTGGCGAAGACGTACGGCCCGATTTTAGGCCTGAAATTAGGAAACCAGAAGGTGGTTGTGATTTCAACGCACGATCTGGTGAAGAAAGCTCTCCTCCGGGACGAGTTCAATGGCAGACCGAGCGGATTCTTCTTCAGGGTTCGCGCGTTCGGAAAAAACAAAGGTTCTCGCTACAGAATTTCTTCCCTAAAGAATCCATGCCGGTTACCAAACGAATTTTTGTTAGACGAATTCAGTATACGATAATAATCTGTATCTCTTGTGCCAGGTATATTGTTCGCGGAAGGCCTGTCATGGTCCCAGAATCGTCGTTTCACGATGCGCCATCTTAGAGCTTTCGGATTCGGACAAACGATCATGAAAAAGCATACAAGAATCGAGGCGGAGTGCTTGGTTACTTCCCTCCGTCATGCAAATGGGAAAGGTCCAGCTCTGATGCACACGGCCTTCGACGTTGCAGTTGTGAATGCACTTTGGTGCATGTTCGCGGGCCACAGGTTCGACTACGAAAACGAGAAGCTGAAGGAGATTCTTGACACTGTCCATGAAGCGTTCAGGTAAACGAAGAACACAAGTTTTATTAATATACTGTAGAGCCAAGAATGATTAATATAGACTGCAGATTTTATGCATTTATGACAAATATGAGTAAGCGCAATTTAAAGCAGTGGATATATTAAAGAAATTTAAAAATATCAATGCGTTAGTTTCAGCTTATTGAAATGATTAAAGAATGAGACTTCTATTAACCCCTTGCTTTACGATTTATTTTACGATTTCACTGATTAAAACTATTTTTATAATTCTCAATTTCCTAAAAAACGAGAAACTTTATATCTATCGCACGCCTATATGTTCCCCAATAGCTGAAAATATTAAAGGAAATTAATAGCGTACATATTTATTAGACTCTGTTCAAACTCTTCATCACGAGTCTGACACGATATTGTAAGGCAAGGGGTTAATTAATCATTCTGTTTCTGTTGCAGATTGATGGACACAATGGGCGGAATAATTTCGCAGATGCCGTTCCTGCGTTTCATAATACCGGAGTCATCGGGTTACAATGATCTGATGAAAATCCTTCGGAAGCTCTGGAGCTTCTTCGACGAGGAGATCAGCGAGCACGAGAAGCGACTGACCGGAAATCAGCCGCAGGACCTGATCGACGCTTTCCTCTTGGAGATTTCGGCCAACAATGGCGGTCGTGACGACACGATCTTCGATCGTGAGCAATTTTATAGTATCTCTATTGTAAATCATTGGAACGATAAAAAAGAGAATTTCAATATTACCAGGAGAAAGTCTGCTTGTCCTGTGCTTGGACCTCTTTCTAGCCGGATCGAAAACCACCACTGACACATTGGCGTTTATGATGTTGTTCTCGTCGTTGCATCCGGAATGGATTAAAATACTGCAGGAGGAAATGGATAACGTTGTTGGGAGATCGCGATTTCCAGCGCTGGAGGATCTGACGTCGTTGCCGATGATGGAAGCATTTATAGCGGAGGTAGCCGAACACGTGAATTCGTTCGTTCAGTTTTTCTAATTTTAACACTAGGTTTAGCCATCCTTTTTAGAAATATATACCCAAAGAAATACATTTGTTGAATAAATCATGGATGCATCGTTACAATCTCAATAATCGCAAAGCAAAAATATTAGAACCCGTAATTTGAATTAAAAATTTGTTAGATACAACGGTATTTGATCCTAACGCCTCACGGTTTGCCACACAACACAACGAAAGACGCAACTCTCAATGGATACCACATTCCTAAGGTATGTGTCACTCGAAAATAAATGTTGACCGACAAAATAGTACTGTTTTGATGTTAAATATTCATGTATTCGCTGTTTCAGGACACGGTCATTCTCCTCGATTTAAGCAGCGCGAGCTACGATCCAGCTTACTGGGATGATCCAAAGGTATTTCGACCGCAACGATTTCTAGATGAAACTGGCAAGTTCGCGCAAAACAACGCGACCATACCTTTCAGTTTAGGTAAATTTTTCGATACTTTAATCATTCTGAAAAGAAATTAAAACCGTTTCAGTCATCAACCCTCCTCATATAAGGACATACTAAATAAATGCAAACATTTACATTTTCAAAGAACTGCTTAGCAAAGCCATGATTTTTTTCCAGGAATAAATAATTCCTGACCGAAAGGGTTAATCTGTCTTTTAAACTGTTTTCAACTTGTCAAAATGGTTAAAAAACGAAATTCACTTTTGTCTAATTGCTGTGACTCACAGTGGGCTTAGGAAATGTTTGTTTTGCATAAAGATCCGCAGCATAGTCATTAGTGGACTGCGGATCATTATGCATTTATAGCTTGTAAAAATTTCCAAAAAATGCTGGAGCATCAAATTCGACAGAATGTATTTATTTTTTATCTAAAAAATGTGTCTACAGAACTTGAAATTTGCATAAACATCCGCAGTCTAGTCATTAGGCAACCGGCGTTTATGCGATAATCGATGCAAATGTGAAACGCGTAAAACATTTTTGCCATGAAACGTTTCCAAGAAGATACTAGCTGTCTGATTCATGTATCGTAAATTATTTCGAGGCGGATTTGAATAATAATTTATCCTGGAACGTTCCCCCGCATATTTTCACATAAACGTGTCCTAAAACGTTTAAAATACAGAAGTCTGTTCTTTCTTCAGGCAAAAGACGATGTCCAGGAGAAATGCTGGCCCGCAGTACCATATTTCTATTCTTCGCCTACGTTATACATTACTTCGACGTCGAAACTTCTCCGGAGCATGGCGAACCTGACCCGGATGGTTACGATGGTTTTGCTATTTCGCCGAAACCGTACTATTTGAAACTCACGAAGAGATCGGACATTCCATATTCGGATAACACGTAAACGGAACTCGTTTGGCGATAGTTGTGAGTACATATTACAAATTACTGTTCTAAATTGATTCGTCGAAAACGCTTTTAACCATATTCTATGGTACCAGATGTAACGTACCGTGGATTTTTATGCAGTTTACGAAGTAATTTTCTTTGACGTGAATATGTGTTATCGTTTCTTTATTCGACGTCAGTGTTTTCTGATTGTATAATATGTATTGTCAACACACTTTGTGTGGACATTTAACAGTGGCGTGTTGTCTGTTTTCCAGCTTCAAGGAATTATTTACAAATCGAAGCTCGGGACCAATGTAAAAGGACGGTACGTGGCCACGTGGCGCGCCGACCGAACGTACATTTGGACTTCCGCGAAACGAGATGATTTCGACGAACACGTAAAACGACTTTCACGCGGCAGAAACAATAAACAATATCAGAGAGAAAAATTTGTTGAAGTTAAACAAGCAGGCGTCTATCTGCGGCCGAAGCTACTTCGACCCGTGAACTTAGGGTACACGGAGACACAGAAACATTGGTGTTTCGAGGAGCATTGCCACCGATTAAGTACACACCTTCGCACCAATTGTGTCCGCGAATAAACCTCATAAAATCATAGGCTGATCAAAAATAATTTTGGTTATCGGAAGTAAAAGTAATTTCGGTTTTTATTTTTCAAGTTTGTGTCTTTTTATTTTCCGATACTTGTGACGAAAATTATTTATAACTAGACTGCGGATGTTTATGCAATTTGCAATTTTTGTAGATGAATTTTAACATACCCGAATAAAATAAGATCGTATTTTCCGTGGTAGTAGCCTTTTTAGATCTGAAGGAAATTAAAATCGCATTAAATTCTGTCGTATTTTATATCCTAAGCAGTCTATTTATGACACAATATTTTTTAGAAATGATTAAAAGCAATACAAAATTTTGTGCGACGCGACTAATGTTATGTTCCAAACATGGTTTACGGCATCAATAAATAAATAATTAATTAATTAACTAATATGATGTTGAAATTGCATAATTGAAGTTATGGATTAGATATTGAAGACAATTGCTCGGGGAAGGAAGTGTTTTATTTAGTAATAACGACTGGTAATCCAGTATTTAAACGCTAATAATCAAAACGTAGTCGATATTCTAGTATATATTTAAACTATATTAATTTTTGGTTTTATATGTCTAACTTTATTAGAGTCTTCAGAAAACATTTCACAAAAGGATGTTCTAGAGATTTTAGTGGAGATATGTAGAAACATTACTTGAGAAAATATTTTATTTAGATGCAAATAGATGACATCTACAATTGGCTAAGTTGTTTTTATGACAATATCATCGTGGCACAAGTAATACATCATAAGGTTTCGGCGATATTGCAAGACCAGGAACAATTTCTATGGAATTCAGCTCCTGGCCAGGGGGAGATAGTAGAGTAAACTTCTGCATCACACCGGCGAATAGCATAAAGGTCGCAGATCTGGCGAGAACTTCACCTGGACATCGTCTTTTTCCTGCAAACGATTATAATATTACACAATTTTCTGGAAAGTTATTTGTACAACACAGAGTAACAGAATTCAGCCGTTTGGTAACGTTTTATTACTTCCTCCGGAAAATTCTATTCGTGAATCTTTTTTTCGTAACCAGTGATTACGCGTTCAATCGCGAAGTCAGCAAACGACAGGACCAATTAACGAGTTCAACGACATTTACTCTCGCGTGATGTTTCCGGCTTTCCTAAGGATATCCGGAAATGAACGACGACAAGGTGTCATTCTACCGAGGTTGTTGCAGTGCAATGGCACTTTAATGAAGCGACATTCGCGCGTACAAACGATTCCGACACGTATCGACCATTCTTGGTTCGATAAACTGGTTACCTCGATACTCGCGATCCGTTCAGATCAAGTTTCTTGGTTTCACGGTATTGATCGTATTCAGAGTATTATTATTATTATTATGAGATCAGCAATTTTTATTTTGTGGTTGAATGGTCCTACGATAAGTTTGTTTGTGCAATTAGCATTTACTGGGGTACCTCTGTTCATTGATATAAAATTCCTAATAGCAGCTATAGCCATCAAACATTGTTGTAAGATTTTCACAATCGATTTTGCGAATACTAATTTCAACAGCCATATGCAGCACGTTCATTTCATTTCGCTTGAAATTTGTCAGCTTCGCACATACCTCTTCCGAAAGTTAAAGATTTCGAATCCGGCCCGTAGGTCCCGTCGTTGAAGTACCTTTCGGGATTAAATACATCCGGATCTGGGAACAAGCTTGGATCCCTGTTTACGGAGTAAATGTCCAGTAGGACGGTAGTCTCTTTCGGTATTTTGAAGTGTTCGAGATTCGTGTCTTGCAGAACTCGCCGCGGCCCGATCACAGGGAACACAGGCCACATACGCATCGACTCGTTCATTACAGCCTCCGTATACGGTAGCCTGTAACAATAAAGAATTTCGGCTTTCTCGTGTTTCTCGGGTTCTCGCCTTTCTTTAACCCTGCGCGCACTTCACTGTTACTGCGACACACACCGCCGCGAAATCCAAGCTATACTAATGAGAACGTTAGCGACGCTAAGCCTATCGAGTGCCTGACGCGGATGGAATGTAGCCGGTTGCCTTATAAAAGTGACTGAGTTTACTTGGATCTTGTACGATCTTTATCAGTCGACTGCGGATTTTATGCATTCGTGTCAAGAATTAGTAAATCAAATACAATAATATACCACCTTTTTAAGACGGACTAAAAAGTATAAAATCATTTTTCCTAGCCCCATACAGATAGTCCCGAAAATTTGTGATTGTGAATTTTGAATAGCTATGAAAATACTTGTAAGATTTAAAACGAAAAACGTGGGGCGCAAGATAATAGTAATCTGTTGCATACGCCCCACGTTTTTCGTTACAAGTATTTTCATAGCTATTCAAAATTCACAATCACAAATTTTCAGAACTATGGGTTTAGGAATCTAGAATTAGCAATATATTTATGTTGCACAAAAAATATACGTATTCTATTTTATTCAGAAAATTAATATCATAAAGTAAGAGGTTAAAATAATGTACTATGTTCAACCTAATATCGATGATGTCGTTTCACCGAGAATGCTAATGCTCGCGCGATCATAATTTAGGATTTAATTACTTGAGCTTATCCGGTATGTCCGGGAGTCTATCGGCTGGAATCACCGAGTCGATTTCCTTCTGAAGCTTCCGCTGCACATCTTGATGCACTATCATATTAAGGAACAGGAACTCCAGCGTTATCGTGGTGGTTAGAAAACCAGCAAGGAAGAGATCGACCAGTACCATCACTAATTGGTCCTCTGAAAGTTCAACAGCCTTGTGCTTAAAATAAATCACCGACGATGTCTCTCGATCGTAAATTATGAAATACGAGTAAAGAGAAGTTTGATGTATGTATGTTACATACAAAAGAATTTTGCGTAACTGATACTGTACCTGTATAAACTTTACTGGTTTCTTTCACGTCCAACATCTTCGAGAGAAATTTGTCGATCAAGTCTGCCTCGCAACCCGAGACATAGCTTTCTTTGTGTTCGGCGATGTTTTGCTATGAGAAAGCATTGTGTAACATGATTAGTTGAACTACGAATTCAATCGAACAGTCAATACGATGGTCCACCTAACAGTAGTCACCTAAATATCTCCTTTATTTTTTATGACATAACAAATGTCTTGAATGCAACGTAAATGGTATCACAAGGTGAATGCTTTGCAAATGTTATATTCTTCTCAAGGTCATGTTTTCCGGAGTTTTCAAGGTCATCGATATTTTTTTATTGTAAATGTATATCTTTTTCCTCGCATATTCTAGTCGACATTAAAACGCATTCAGAGATATTAATGACATGACCTTGAAGTGAACTCTGACTTTCATCGAAAGATCGTTACAATCTGACATCGATCGATGAATGCACATCTGTGGAACGATATCATTTTGAAGACAAGGATAACTTACAAATTTAATATTAGCGATTAAACTGTTAGACCTAAGACTTCAGATCTACATATTCTCACTTGTCGCTGCTACTGTCAGAGGTTACTTCATGTTTAATGCCAATTAGAATATGCAAGGAAAAAAACGTGCATTTACAAGAAAAGAGATATCGGAGACCGTGAGAACTCCGGAAAAACACCATTTAACTTCGCATTAAAAACATATGTTATGTCATGGAAAATAAAGGAGATATTTAGGTGGCTACATATAGGTAGCCACCCTGTATATGTATAATCAAATGTTTGAACTAGGAATATTTATGTGTTTTAATCAATCGTACTTTTTCACCAACAATTATGAAAAAGAGAAAGTGGCTCAGGCACTCTAATATCCAGGAGGCAAAGTAGTCGCTGAAATCGGAGGACCTAAAGCAAGCCTTGGGCAATTTGTGGCTTGCGAGCCGCAACAAGCCAAACTCTTGCGGAGTGTAGGAGAAGAACTTTACTGCTAGAAGAAGCGGGGGAGAAGTTGCCCAGGCTTGACCTAGAGCAGGCATTTTTGTTTCAATTGCAGTGTCGCCAGATCGAGGAAATCGAGGGGAATGCAGTTTACCCCCTCTCTGATGACCAGATTAATATGTGACCAGTCCACGGACTTAGTGGGGGTTGTTGGAGTATGCTCATGGTGCTGGAATGGGATGTGGAAGGGGAAAAGGAGGAGAGGAAAAATCGATCAGTTTTAGTCGATTCTGTTCAATTGAGACAAGACCGTCCCCATTATGCAGAATTTTAAAAAATTGGTGTGATTTGATTCTGAAAAATGAATGTATAACAAGCGTATTTGTGTATATTTTGTAACTCGTAGGACATGTCCTGAAGTCTTTTTGTCCGGAACAGATTGTTTCGGTACAGTCCCGCCAATATAACTGTCTCAGGGCTTTGCTACCTCATCATCCTAATATAGCTACGTTACTGTTTTGGCTGCGCTTACGCGTGAAATCTTGCACCTAATAACATCACTGCTCGAGGAGCGTGTTGCATGAAAAGGAGGAGGGTTGGTGGGGGAAGCAGGAGTTTGAGGGGCCCCTACCGTGCCCACCCCTGATCCTAGAGTGTCCTAGAGCAGCGCTCGGAATTATTGACTCGCGATAGCCAATTTTCGAAGACTACGCTCCCACGATCCGACCGACGTGTCTCGCTCCACGTGGCGGCCCTAGGCTATTTGTGGCGCATTAGGGCGACACAGATATGTGGATATGTCCATAGAGACAGAGCGAGGCCCGATTTGATGCGTCAAGCACCACCACGGGAGCAATACAAACAGTAGGTCCCCCGGTTTAGTATCGGGCGCAGAGGAGAAAAGGGTCTATGGCCTTGGGCGGTGGGGCTTTTAGTGGGTATGGGCAGGGATTTAAGTCCTGTTTCCCTCAAATACCAGCTTAGAAGGTGCCGAGTCCCACACTACCCCCCCTCCATCATCTTAGGGGGGATGTGCGTAACAATATTTACCACCCTAAAACAAAAAAAAAAGGGCGGCACGGATATGCGAAAGGCATTTAGTATTATTCACGCAGAGAATTTTTCTTTACTGGTCAACTGTTGAATAATAGTATAAAATAGAAGCGGTATTTTATATAGAAGTCTCCTGGTAAAGTTGGTCTTTCTAGTTGACCTCTTAACTTGTCACAAACCGAAGTTTTTTTCTCTGCTTCATTTCAGAACCTGCTACAACACGTGTAATTCAGTTGCATATTCAAATATGCAAATTATTATTGTATAAAGAACCTACGGGCTTGTTCGACGCAAAGAAAATCGTAGTTTAACTTGATTCTCACCAATAAGAAGCCCTTAAGCTCTTTGTTCAGCTCGAGGAGAACGTTGTAGCCGGAGGTCTCGGGTGCAACGTGACGGATCCAAGGGAAAGTGGTGAGAAGGCCGCCGACCATGTCGAAGACATTTGCCCGTCGTTCCATCAAGCCTATAAAATACTGTAACCTGCGGGGCGACGTTCGAAAGACAGCAATTAACGATCACAGCCGAATGAGCATCGAACACATGAGACCTACTTGCGAGTCGCTTCTAAACGCTCGCCGCGGATCGTTAGATTCTGTTTGAGACTTGCCGCGCGTTTCGCGATTCTCGACGCGTATGCTCAACCTGTTGCTGGGATATTGCACGGGTTTCACGAACATGCGCGATCAAATGCAGGAACGTATCTACGTTCTAAGTTTGTGTGGGGAATTATTATTGGTAGGAAAGTACTGGAACAGTTCAGAAGTTTATATATATTATTGTATATTCATATTTCGAAATCAAATCTTTAAAAAATTTTGCGTGGTTATGCGAGGTGACCAAGCTAAAAATTTGACGCTAAAAATTGTCGCACATGCACATGAAACCCGTGCAATATCCCAGCACTGTGTTCAACGTCGTTTTCTTGAGCGTCGAACAAATGGCGGAAACATATTTGGTATTTAGGTGTGTGGGAGATCCCGGGAATTCCCGAAACCCGATGCTTGGGACGAGATGGGATTCCGAAAATGTTCGGGTTCCCCGAGAATCTCTTCGGGATTTCTGATACTGTACGGAATCTTTTAATATTGTTTTTTTAGTAAGAAATCCCGAACATTTTCGGGAAACTCGACCATTCTCAGGAATCCCGAAAGTTTCAAGATCCCGTCCCGTCCCGATCTCGCGCACCTCTGATATTTGGCAAACTCACGGTAATTGGCAATTAAAAAGTGTTATTTCGTGACACTTCTTGATGATAAGAGGTTGTGATATAAAAATTAATTAAATCAATTATTCTCATCTATTTCATAAGAAAAGCGAACATCGTTCGCCAAACGAGCGATCAAATAATTTTCAACGACGATGCACATATGCGATGCATACAATATTCCGAAGAAATATGTTTCTAACGCGTAAAAGTATGCGAGGCAACTATGCTTATCAAGAAAATTCATTTATAGTCCGTCATCCGTAAATTACGAATACATAGTGATCGGAGCTAGCGAGAACAAGTTTAATAGATTGTGGATTTTATGCATTCATGGCAAAAACTTAATTTGCGACAGAAACGTCAAATGTGACAAAACGTACAGGTAGCTGAAATGCAAAACAGCAAAGGCATTAAAAGAATTTTAAGAAACACTGTGGTATAATATTCGAGTTCTTGAAATTTTTGAAAAAATAAATGAATATTTGCGCAGTTCCTTTATCTCGTAATCAACATGCAAGCAATTTTAATTTTGCTAACTGTCAGTACTAACTGTCACTATCACGGACGAGATGATGTAGATTGCTACTGCATAATACTGAAAGTAGAGATTCGCGCGATAATGAACCTGTATCTACTAAAATGAAGTTCTTTTCAGCTTCGTGACCAGGCTTATCTTCAGGATATTCAAATTATTAAATCGCCAGAAATACGGTTTTTCATGCTCATGGTCTGTAATTATACAGATTATACAGATTAATATATATCTAACATAAATATCCATTTGCATATAAAAAAATTTGGAAAAATTTCTAGAATACTTTAGTTACAAAGTTAATGCGCAAACCAAATATTTAAACACTTTTACGACAAAAATGTTGAAAATTACGAAGAAATGGGACTTTCTGCCAGCGTTAAAAATTGAGAATTAAAGTGAAAAAATTTGAGAGAAGTGTAACAATGCATTGGTAAAATGTACAGCGTCAGATAGTTGACAGGTGTGACTGCATAGTCGCAGAGAAATCGCATAAATACCTCGCACCCTCCAAGAAGCGCTTTCCCGTCGACAAACGCCACAGAACGTTTATCACCGCAGGTGCGAATATTGGCTTTAATCGTCTCACACCTCCGCCCTTCAGCTGGTCCAGAACATCGTTCATCTCGTCTATAATCATATCCGACATCGCGCTTTTCCCATAACCGAAGTCCTTCAGATTATAAATCATCCAACCACGCAAATCCTTCCAATCCTGTCCATCGTTCATCGAAATGCCTTGCGAGAAAAATAAGTTCGCGACGATTAATTAAAATATGCAATATGTATTTAGTTATTACTAGACTGCAAAATAAAAATATTCTTCATTTATTGTGGGAAGCAGGAATATTGAATTTTTCTAATCTTTTACTGTTTTATATTTCACGCAACCAATTTCTTCATAAATGCATAGAGATCCACAGTCTAGTTATTACTAGACAGCGGATTTTATGCATTTATGACAAAAATTAATTGGTGTAATTTAAGCAGTAAAAATATTAGAAGAATTTGAAAATACTATTAAATTATTTTCAGAATATTAAACAACTGGCATTAGATCATCCACTTTTCGAGTTCCATTGAAGAACCCGTTGACGTCAGCACGTACCTTGCCTCTTTCCCAAATTACGAATCTTAATGAACTCGTTCCAAGGCCGACCATCGAACGGCTCGTTCTTCAGCACAGAAAGGACCATTTTTTTCCCAGAAACGACTACCACCTTCTCCCTACCCATATGCAAGGTTAGTACGTTCTCACCGTATTCCTTGCAAAGCTCCTGTATTGCCTTATGCAATCCCCCATGTTTCATCGTTAATCGCTTCACTAAGAACCGATTGCCAACAATCGGCCAGGGAAATGGACCTGGAAAATAATTCGAAATTGGAAAGCGGACAATAAAAACGCTAACTTTCTATAGAAAAAATGATCTATGGCTTCTAACAATCAGGACAATTTCACTATTTCCTGTTATTAACGCTAAACCTACCACGAGGGGTCAAATGACCCATTTTAGATTTTTTATTTGACAATTATTGAGATTGTAAAGGTGTTTTCATGGGAATTGATTGAATACATTTTTTGACTCCAGTATATATTATAGTAAAAAACGCAAAATATATAAATAAATTTAATCTTGTTATTTTTATAATACACAATGGTCGGTAGGTTTATTGCTAAACCTACTTTCGTAACTGAAACGGAGGAATATGACCATTCTGTTCACGTTAATCTAATGTTCTGCTAATTTAAAATATTGTCGACAAAGACGGAAAAGAGTTAGAATTTACATTTCATTTTGCATTTTATTATGTTATATTTTTATGTTACATATCGCGTTGGAACATTATACTTATATTCGCTAATGTAATTTATATAAATATCAATATAACATATTAATATAACGCACAATAAATAATTCATGACAGATAAAGAAACTTGCAATTTAACGGAACTTAACTGAACTGACTGGAATATTATTTCAATTAAGATGTTACCATGCTTGTATACATGTAACTTTATAACTGTAAAAAGATAGTCATATTAACAATTTTCGAGGTGCAGTATATCAAATTCCGAGATAATTTCATTTCATTCGTGGAACGTCTCGTAGGCGTTAATTGAAATCCTCCGGGTCCATTGCTGGTTTAATCAAACCGATCGCTATCACTCATTTACAGAACATTGAGGAGTTAATTGTCGCGGAACATCTCCAGTTTGTCTTGTTAGAGCGTTTTCCCAAGCATTTTCCTCAATGGACAAAATTAGCTCTCAGATAACGAAATTTTTAACCCTGATATGGATTATCGTGGCCCATGAACTAATAATTGTTTAATAGCAATTATTCTAATATCGAAAAGCAACATTTACTTCCAATTGGTGCGAACCAGCAATATATAAATTAAGGAAGTTGTTGCATTCTTGAAGTCTACTTTTAAAGTGTTAATAATATTAATATATATTATAATTCTCTCTCATTATGACTATTATGGATTCTAAAATTTTTTCTATAAACCAGTTTCAGTAGGAGGTAATTGTCAGTATTTAAATAAATTTGTTTGCTTTGTAGACACTAAGAATTAAACTATTCTCTCTCTTAATATCCCTGAATATTAGTAGGCGTCTCTGTGTTTAGGAGAAATGTTCTTATTTCTTCGGTGGACCAACGGACGCGTGTGTAGTGTACACGTGGTGGGCCCGTTATAAGACAAACACGAGGCTGTGTCAATAGTATTAGATTAAATGCAATCTTATTTCTCAAACACGATAATGCTTGTTATAATGATAAAGTTTCCCTGACCGTCGATTGCGAAACATACCCTTATTCTAATCTCACTATAAGCTAAGTGAACAAGATAACAAAGAATATTCATTTCAACATCAATCAGACATGAAAAACAAGTGTACAGACTGTATATAATAACTAGACTACTGATACCAAATAAAAATTTCTTTCATTTTTTAGCTTTCAAACGAAGTGCTCGAAGCATTAAACGAAAATCAGTCCTACGTAAAAAATATGATAAAGTGAAATAATAAATCAGTTTTAATGAAATTTGTTGCAACACAAAAATTGATTTTACTTCTTTTTATTCAACTATTTCCATATGTGAGTCTGTTGGCTCCTTCTTTTACGTTGCTTTTTCGTGGTCGTTTGAGGGGTGATACAGGTAATAGAACAAAATTAATTAAGGTGTTGATATTCTTGTTCGATCCTTGTAATGTTTCTACTGTTTAAAATTGCAGTTACTCGTATTTGTCATAAATGCATAAAATCCGCAGTTCGATAATAACACTAGAATTACCGAGAACTCACTAATTTGCATTGCTTTTAAAAAAGACTAAGGTCACATTTATCGAGACATTGCACGATTACGCAAACTATGTAACTTCAAAAAGTGAACGCGCCTAGTAATTAACCTCGGAAACATTTATACATTCTGAACAAATGTACAATGAAGAGGTCGAAATCGATAGTTGTATTTCGTTAATTAGTACATATTTCATTCATACGATACAACGGAACTTAATCGAAAACACGTTGACAATACAGGGTGTTCGCGCTATCACTAGCCAGCATTTTTCTTGTAAATAGTAAATATTAGAAAAAAATGAAACAGGAGAAAGTAGTACTGTTTTTTATGCGTCACACAATGGCGTATGTAATTTTTTTGTGTTTATACTATTTTATTAGATATGACGATGACCTTCATTTTTTTAAATGGAATGTCCTGTTTTTTACACCATAGATCGATAGAGTATCAAATTCTGAGTATAATAGTGTTAACCTTCATATGTCCTAAACCTAATAGTTAACGAGATATTATCCAAAGAAGAAGGAAAATTGTTTCCGATAATGTCTCATTAACTATTAGATTTACGACATATGGAGATCAATACATTTTTACTCAGAATTCGTTGGTCTATCGATTCATGATACAGAAAGTAGGTCTTTCCACTTAAAAAAATCAAGGTGACCTTGAAATCTCATCTATGCCTCCGCTCACGCAGGAAATGTTTGTGTCACAATATGCCCCCCTCTATACCGTGTCAGTTTTGTATACAACATTTTTTCATATTATTCCAAAGACTCCTTTCACACGGACACATAAGAACTCTTCGATTCACGTATCGCAAACTGCATTTCATTGCCGAGCGTGTATTTCATACGCGTGAGAAGGCTCTTAGCAGCTGTAGAACAGTATAATACCGCTTGCAGAGACTTGGCTTGACCGAAGCCGGGTGCTACCTATAGTCCAGCTCGTTATATTGGCCGCGCGTGGTTAATTTGGTAAGAGAGGAAGCACACAAGAGGTACAGCGAAAGGGAGCGAGAAAATAGTCAGTGAATGAAGATCGATGCATTGATCTCATCGAGCGCGTCGGCGACCGATTGCAAAACAGGTGCAACACCGGTGGACGCAGCTTCCGCTTACCTGGGGGTTGATCGTACACACGCATCTTGGCCCGTGTGTAAAGCAGTGTGAAAACCACGATCAGCAGTATCAGTGTCACCGTGATCATTCTGTAGCGTTTCGAACGTAACGAACGAGGTGTCTGTGCTCTCTCGGCTGTGGTTCCTAACGGTTCACCGACGACCTAACGCACGGCTATTGTCGGGCAGCGACGGTCCGAAGCGTTTTAAAGCTCAGCTTGGACTTCCGGCTCCGCGACCGTTTAGATTGATATCGCGTTCGAACCGCTATATAGCCAATAACGCGGCTCCTCCGATAAGCTCGACAGCCACGGGTTACGAGCCGTTTGTCACTCTCTTTTGCTCCCTGGCCATCAACGTCAATGAAAAGAAGAAGACACGAAAGTTGGCGGTGCTTCAATGGCAGATATATATAGTTAGACAACTTTTTCCGGGCTATCACATCGGATTCGGTGTCGATTACAGTCGAGTAATGTTCCCGCGCGCCTCGGCTCTGTCTCTCCACTTCTCATGGTGAAACACCTTTTTCTTACTACAATGCGCCTTATGCATTGAAATGCAAATACAAATTTTTAAAGTAGAAAATTCCACCTCGTTTTTTTCATTTTAATCAGATGTTAGCGCTACGGCTAGTACCCTCGAATTCTTTCGGAATCTCAACCGTTTTGTATTTCACCCGCTCAGGTTTGCTATTGACGCACAAAATCCGCGGATTGAATTCACGTGGAAGAATTATATCCATCGCGTCGTCCGGTTGATACTATTTATTGCAGTAATTTTATAATGTATCATTATAATGAACAACGAGGAGTTAGCATATTAAGAATAGCATAGTAATTAAAATCGTTCGTTTCTTTTTATTTCAAATTGCTCCATTTTTCGAAAAAACGGCAAACGAATGGAATAATCGTAGGTTTGAGTCAAAAGTTATCTCCGTTCACAAAATGATTTATTTTACAGAACAATGTCATAAAGGGGTAAGAATATACGACTCGTCCATATTTACAGGTTTATCTCACTTATTTACAACAATTACCGTCAGCAAAAAGGTATCATAAATACATCATAAAAAATAATGTAATACAGACGTCACAGGGTACTGTGAAGTGTCGTTTCTGCAATATTTTCCTTATTTTACTAAACACTTCATACGATATCTAAACATACGATGATATCTCTTTTTTCGGACGTTTCTTTACCATTTTTTCCCCTCTCATAGTACTCGATTTCCTCTTCCTAGCTTCTTTCTTCTTCTGCTGCCTAGCTATTTTACGTTTCGCAGCCAGCTCGGGATCCGTTACGTACTACAACGGCAAGTATTTCAGTATACACATTATAATTTACAATATTACGATAAATATGAAATAGTACCTGCTGCGTGCGTATCTTCCTCCTTTCGGTTTTTTTGATGTCCAACTTTTGCTGTACACGACTGAGTAACCTAGTGTACTCTTCGTTACCCATGCGTTTCTTTATCATTGTGGCTGCTTCTTTTGCTAATCGCCGTAAAGCGACATTATGCTCTTCAGTCGATGCCATCTCACGTGCGATCGGTGACATTATGCTAAAAAGTACTCCATTCAAATGTTCTATGGGTATGGTTGCCACGATCCCGGCTACCCATTTCAAGAAAGCAGTTCTCTGAAGAACATCATTCGTTAGAATACAATAATAAGAAAATAAAAGAACATAGCATTTCATATACATACCACTGATTTCGATTTAGGAGCCCGCGTTATTTCTACATTCACAGACTTTCTGAATTTTCTAAGCAACCAAGGAAGAGACAACTGGTGCTTGTCTTTTTCTTTCGATTCGTCATCTTTATCGACGATCGCATCATCACATGTATTGACAGATTTTAGAATTCTCGCGATAAAAATTAAATTCTTAACGGTTTGGTCTATCAGTTCTTCAAACGTTGTATCTGGTAACAATTGCGCGATTAAATCTAAACTCAAGCTTCTTATAATACTAGCAGGATCGTAGTACATGTAGCCAGATTCTGCTTTGCATTTATCCGGGTTTTCTAATAAATCTAGGATCTTGTCAATATCAAGGGCGGCTAAAATGAATCCGATCATCTGAGACGCTGCTAGACGAACCCACGCGTGAGGATGCGCCAATAAAGACTGACTGTATTCTGAAATGTATAATAAATTGCATTGATATAAAATATAAATAATAATTAAGTAGTATAATAGACTAGTAAAATAGAGAGCATCGAACTTACCAGCAAATGAGCAAACTGTTTCTTTGTACTGCTCAGTTTTGAGGAATGCTGTACAGTTCGCCGATATTTTCAACAACAATTGTAGAACTTGGAACATGTGATGATCTTTCAGTCTCTCTGGATCTTTGACGTTGGGTTGCCTTTTTAATTCAGCAGCTGTGTGCAATTTCACGAAACGTCCAGGTTCTTCTTTGTCGTCGAACTTCGCGTGAAATTGTTTCAATACAAGAGGTAACACTTCCTTCAGACGAGATTCGAAAGTGTCTTTCTCTACACTGACAAATATTCCGCACAATTGAGCAGCCAGAGAACGGTGCGATACCTAAAACGATCAATTTTACTTGTGACAATAAATCGTAAAACAATATTTGTCAGGATGAATCTCTGGTAATTACCTCGGTATCTCTTAACCACTCTAGAACAATGTCGAAAAGCTTGCTCCTTTTATTGTACGGTATACGAGTAATCATTACTTTAATACATTTGGCGCACAATTTTCGGCAGGTTGGGTCATCGTCGTTCACCAAACTCGGGCTTGCCATTACGAATATGAGACCCGACTTCAGAACCAGAGTTCTCTATTTGAAAATATAAAAAATGATCAAAATAGCTGAAAATCAATTTCGAAACATATTAGAGACTTTACCCACCACTGGAAATCCTGTAACCATGCTGTGAAGCATTTCTAATGCGCTCAGTCGACCAGGTTGCATCTCATAGTTTAACTGCGTCAAATAAAACGCAATGTGTTTGTTCAAGTGTTTTCCAAGAGGATATTCCATTATGTATGAATACAAAACGGAACGAGATTGTTGCCGAACGTGTTCCAATTCGGATGTGATGCTTAATGTGGCAACTTTCTCCATGACAATATAAATTTCTGGGAAATTCATCTTGCGGGTGATTATTGCTTTCAGCAGTCCAAATGCTGTCGCGTGTTTGTCATTGTCGTGAATATCTTGTTCGGCGTACATAATCAGAGCCTTCAGCTGGTCCGTAGTAATTGTATAATGTTTCACATCGCGAACGATTACGGACATACACTTGAAGCCAGCCATAACGAGATCAAAATTGTCTCCTTTGCTCAAACCAGCTGCAGCGTATTTGTGCAGTATATTAAAGATAGATGTACAAATTTCAGTGATTGACTCCTGTATCGATGATAAGTTCATCTTGAGCAGCCAGTTTAAACATTGTAGGGCTAATGTGCTCAACTGCAAAAGAGATTAATAATCGTTAGAAGAGAAAATTACAATTACCACAACTTTTGTATATATTAGTAATAGCAATATCAGATGATCGCAAAAGTTCCCGAAGTCGCAAGCTGTACTGCACGGCAGAGTGTAAAAAGAAAAAATTATGTAGTCACCATTCTCTCCTAATTGTAGAAAAGAATGGTGACTATATAATTGATTAATAAAGCTGTATTCTTTAAAATTTAACCATGGAATTTTATTTTCAAATCCGGCACGAACTAATGCAATCATCTAATATTTGAGGTAACTTACCTTAACATGTTGAGACTTCAAACAATCGCTCGTAATTGGTACAAACGGATCTATGAAAGGTGCAAACGCTTCACCAGATACTTTGTCTCTTTTTAGCAATATATGAAAGAGTTTCAAGCCAAACTCCATAATGATATGTACATTAGTATTTTTCGTTGTTTTTGAAACTGCTTTTACGCCCATTCTATTTTTCGGCTGCCGTGGTATGATATACAAGTCTGGTTTCCGTCTGGCTAACACTTCCGCTTCTTTTTCTGTATATTCTTTCTCCTTCTTCTGTGGCAGCAATTGGGGAATGCTTTCAGAAACTATACCATAAAGAAATATCAACATTTGTTCGAGTGGTATGAAAGCATTATCAGCTAGACCCAATACCACGTTCCTTAAACACTCCACCACTTTCTGAATCGTTTTATGCGAGTGTGCTCTGATTAGTACTTCCTTCAACGGCAAAATCAAGTCTACCAAACATGATTCTGTAATGTACTCTGCTAATATATGAAAAATATCGAAACTTTTCGTAGACTTTGCTTCCGACACATTTTTCACAATTCCGATAACTTCCTTCTCTTCGGCCGCTAAACCGAACAGATCTACTTTACACACCTAATGAAAATAGTAGGTTATTAATACGTTATTAACATTACCGTTTTTGGTAGTACATATGGCACAACTTACAGATAATATGCTCTGAAGGTTTTCGTTGATATCAAGTTTCTGGAAATATGGCTTCAAAGAAACCAACACTGACTGCACTGTATATGCAAGTACATGAACTTGGAAACCTTTTGTTAATAATGTGTTCATTTCTCTTAACAAATAGTGAAGGTACTTTGGACCCAGAGTTACCATGATCTTCTGCAATACCTCGCGAGTAATTCGCCTCACCGATTCTAGGCGCGATTTCAAAAAGGTGCACAATTTCATAAAGATTCTGAAATAACGTGAGTCGTTTTATAACAGCAATTATTTCCTATTAATTTTTACATTATTATTGCAAGTTATGCTGATATTTACCCTGGTAAGTTGGCATTTAAAATAAATTCAGGCAACTTCTGCAATAATTTGACAAATGCAAGTGCAATGGGAACTCTCATCAACTCTTCTTCTTCATTGTCTGCTGCAACCTTCTTTCTGTTAACCTTGTGACTACTCTCACGACTGGTTCTTGTCACAATAGAACGATGAAGCTGAGGCAGTAATTCTTTGGATATACTAAAGACCACCCTTTTTGCTCCTTGTTGCGATAGTATTGTTTGCTTTTCCATCAAAAGTTCCTCTTGTTGTGCTTCCTTTTGCTCTTTTTCTACGATTTCCTCAAAATTCTCCACATTATCAGAATTTAAAGCATCATCTAAGTTTTCTTCTTCGTTAACATTTTTGCTAACGAGTGTTTCGGCAACGTTTTTATCCTTCTCCTGCTCTTCAGAAGAAATAGGTTTATCTTCTGTCATTTCTTTTCTACGTCCTGATCCTAAAGATTCATCTACAAATTTGTACTTCGATAGGTCAAAATGAAAAGAATCTAGAATAGCAACGGTTAGTCTAACGAGTTGCTTCTGATATTCAATAGAATTCCTTAATTTTCCCAAGTAATATTTCAAGATAATTTCGTATTGATGCCAAGGTAGAAGTCTACATACTGTTCCAACTGTTTCTATCGCAGCATCGACAATACTGTTTTTGTGTATAAAAGCTTCATTGCATAAATACGAAGAAGCAAGTGGTAAAATAAATTGTGTTAATGTTCTTGGATTTGGAGCTTTATCCAGCGTTTTTGCTAAGCTGCAAAATTTAAGAAGTGCACGAGCTCTTCTGTGCATTTGTAGATGTTGCATGTTCTCAAAGAAGTCCACCTCTGGATCTATTTTGTTGGTCAAAAGTGATAAATCACGCAAGACAGGATGCGCTTCTGCACACTCCATCGACATGGTTCCCAAAAAACCTATTGAATTAAGTCGTACAGCTTCACTTTTGCTGACAATCCCCTTCTTTATGAGTACTAAAATTGTTTCATCCATTAGATAACGCCTATCTACTGCGTTTTCTCTGTATTTCATTGCCAATTTCGGACCAATATGTTTTAAACACTGTCCTGCGTAATCCCTCATAGCTAGATCTGCATCGGTTTTAAGAAAATAATAACAATTATAAATAACTGCTACTCCAAATTCCAACGTAATTTCATCCTTCTCCACCACACTATTAATCTCAGCGAATGCGTCCAGCCTCTTCTGAAAATCTGGCTGATCAAGCCACCTTCGATCCCATGCATTTAAAGCATTTATTATATTGTAATTTTGCATTAGCGTTTCACGAGACTCTTCTGCAGATCCTTCAACAATGGTCTTGTAGAGGCCCAAGAAAAGTTTGCGTGCAGGAATGGACGAAATTGTACCCAATAGCGGTAAAATTGCACGCAAATGAATTTCTGGTTTTTTAATGTGTTTGATGAGATTTATGACTGTGGTGATTAATTCAATAATCGTTTCCTCTCCGTCTCTAGCGCCGGTTCGCCTAACTAATATTGGTACAACGAGAGTAAGAAGAGTATCGCAAGCGTCGGCGTCTTTCACAAATTCAGAGATGCGTGACAAAATCACCAACTCTGTCTTGTTTACTCCCCTGTTTTTTTTCTCCAGTTTCTTTTTTATATATTCCAAAATACTGAAAACATGAGGTAAAAGTATAGTAGACCCAAAGTTGACACCACTAGACAGAGCTTCCTCGTTTGTTTCTAGTAAATTAGTAAGTATCGGCGTTAAAGGAACCAAGGCCGCATCAGTTTCCATATCATTCTCATTACTTTTTCCATAATCCTGCAACGTTACCATTCTTTCAATCATTTCAAGTATTGCATTAACTACAGATGGATGTGTCTTCGGACCCAATAAAAGACGCATAACATATGGTAGAGGACTGATTGTCTTATTGTCAGCTCGATACTTTATAAATAACGGATAATAACGCGAGTTTTGGCTCCACGTCGTAAACAACTTTAGTAAAGCCGTAGGGCTGTAGATACCATCGATAGGCAACTTTTCTAGCCATGGAAAGACTGCTGTATTAAACAAAGCGTCCATTTCATGTTTACTCCAGTCATAGTTCTCGTAGTGAGCACAGAATCGTACTAATATTAAGATACAACTTTTTCGTACATTTCTAATGGATGGTAAGTAGCCAACATGAACTTTATCTGATCTCTGCAATATTCCAGTTACTTCCGCTAAAATGCATATGACCAAACCAAGTAAATAGGGTAGTAATTTCTGTCCCATTTTACTGCCAAACTGTTCAATTAAAATTCCAAGTAAATTGATAGCACTTTGTAAACGTTTAGGTGGCACTACATTATTCAGATTAACCGAGTTAATAATGTTTTGCGTTAACTCTTCCAAATTAACTTTTTCATCTACTTCAAGCGACATGTACTTATTAAAGGGTCTAAACGCCATTTTTACGAATATGATCATTTCATCTTCTCGAGTGCCAGCTAGGAAACGTAGAATCAATTTTCGTCTTACAAGTCCGCCTCCTTTACCACCAGTTCTCATCCCTATCTTTGATACCATTTTCGCATAAAGTAGTCTCATTAATATGGGTACAATATCTTTACGATGTTCGCTCTGTATCATGCTACTCTCTTCATCTATCTTGAATCGTGTCAACTCGTTTTTCAAATTCTGTTCACTTATTAAACTGACGAGATTATCTTTGTACGGTAGTAAATACTTGTGCTTATAAGTGAGAAGACAATTCAAAGCAGCTTTTTGAATGTCAGGATTCTTCGAGGACAATAAATCTAAGTAAATTTTCTGCATCTCTGATTCCCTATACAGCGTTCTCGGATTTGCTATGTTGCCAAATATCTCTAATTGAGCAATTAAAACCTTCGCCTTGTAAACCCTACTCGGCATAAACATTTGCTTCGACTTTGCGGCTGCTGATTTCGATTTTCTACTTGTAGAAAGAACTTCTTTCTCTTCTGTTTCCATTTTCTGTTCTGCTTCATCCTTCTCGTCCTCGTTTTCTTCAAGTTCAGGATCAATTTCATCATCCTCATCAACTTCCATTTTGCTATCGGGAGTGTCTAGCACTTGTGTCTGTAAGATACTGCAGCAGTTGCCGTCTTCGGAATTTGTCTTGAAGAAATTCTCGTTTACATAATCGATAAATATTCCTGTTATGTCTCTGTTCTTCATTTCATAATAATGCGAGAAATTTCCCATACACTTCCACAACAGGATTGTATGATTTTGATAATCAGGCTTGTCTTTGACTTTCTGTATTTCAACTTCTATTTCAGAAATAATATCACACTCGTACAATGTTTTATAGTCTGGTAAAATCGTGTCATAAGGATGACACGATTTTAATTCTGTTAAGAATACTTGCCAAAATTGCTCGCATTCTTTGTTCGCGTACGTAGCAATGATTTTACTCACATGATCCCATAGTATGGAAAAGTTTATGTACAAACACCCTAATAAATATCTGAGCGGAATATCATTATATTTGGATTTTAAATTCGACAGTGTTGTACCTTCGAATGATAAAGCCTGTAGGTGCAGTAATCTATTTCTGTAAGTTTGAACTGTTATAGGCTCACATTCTGCCAAATACAGAAGTTTCATAGGGCTTTTTTCGGTATCACTTATAGAACCTTTAACTTCTTCGATATTAGAATATAAAGAATACAAATGAGTAACAACCAATCGAATATCGCTGAAAGGAGAACTCAATTTCGATGCAAGACTGTTGTTTATGTTGTCAAAGACAGTAACATTTATATACATTTCTTTATATTCAGACATACTGAAATATGTTATATATAAATCTATTGCATTCAAAATGAATTTATTGTCAGGATATTTAGCTAAAAGATCCGGTATCTTTATAGCCTGTGTTTCCATGAAGTTATGTAAAATTTCAGGCTCTAAAATATGGATTGCTGATTCAGATGCTAATAAAAAACTGAAACATAATTTATTTAAATCATCTTCTGTATTAGCATCATTCAATATCCGTCCGTACAGAGACAATATCCCTTCTTTCAAAACGTCTACGAGCTTTTCTGGTAAAGGTTTCAAATGTGGTAAAACAATTAACATTTGCAATGTGTTGGTTGATACATTATTATCTGATAAACCTTTCAATTCATTCAAGAAGAAGTCAATTGTTTCTGATTTTGCACCTCGAATATCTAAAACATACTTCTGCCATTTGTTCAAATTAATTCCATTTATGCTTAGCGAAACTTTTGTTTTCACTATGCTGGCAAATAATCGTAAGGAATCATTTGTGAATTGATTAGTGATACTATGTCGTAATATGTGCGGTAATATCATTGCTTCAAATGCCGAGTAATCCATCAAACTTTCAACAGCTCTGTATAATAATTTTACATCCTTTACAGTCATAATTTTAAATAATATCTGGCTCGAAGTTTCTTGCATTAATTTAACATTAGCTGTTAAAAGAATAGCAATTGCTACATTTAGAGTCTCTTGCAAAATGTCACTGTCATCTTCGAAAATATCCAGAATATGTACTAATTTTTTTATCAATGGTACTGGTTCTAAGACGAATCTTCCATTTTTATAATTAATAACTGTACACAATAGTTGCATTATGAGAGTCAGACTTTTTTCTTTTCCAGCTGTTGGTTGGAAGCTTTTAATCTTCTCGATAGAAGTACTCATAACATTTAATAGCACGGACCAGAATATTTGACATTTGTGTGGATGTATATTTTGCACAAAGCAATTCGTTATTTCTTTCAATACTTTAAACATTAAATCTTGATTGACATCATCGTTATTCAATGCATTCAAATATAATGAAAGCATTTGTTCTGCACACGAGTGAAATTGTCCTGGTGTGCCAGCAATCGCATAAAATAATAATTTTCCACAGCCTGATACAGCGTTAGGATTTTTTTCCAGGATAGCGATCACAGTATTTAAGAAAGAATCTTTATCTTTAACTTTACGCACTACAAACGCAAAACTTTCAGCTGCAAAATTATTTATATAAGCCGGTTGTGTATCTGCTAATAATGGCAATAGCAGATCCACTATAGTATTAATATTTTTCACCAGGTAACGCCATAGAAATTTGAACAGATATGCCAATGCTGTAAAAGCATACTCTAGCTGTTCTGTGTCTTTGGTTTGCAATAAATCAGCGATGACTGACAAAAACCGAGGGAAATACTCGTAAAAATCTTTCTGCAGATCTTTAGACACAGCTACCACTAATCTACAAAGAAAAATTCATATAAAATACTCATTGAAACAGGTTTATAACTAGACTGCGGATTTTTATGCATTTATGGCTTATGAAAATTTTCAAAAAGGGCTAGAATATGAAATTTAATAGAATTTTGCATAATTTTTATTTGTTTTAGATCTACAAAGGCTGTTCCCATTAAAAATAGGATTTCATTTGATTCCACTTTCTTAAAATTTATCTACAAAAATTGAAAAATGCATAAACATCCGCAGTCTATTTATAACCATATACATATTTTCATCAGTGTGATCGATTGCGTTTTGCTTGTCAACATTATCTTTACGCAATAAATGATTCATTAACACTAGCTGTACAGCGACTGGTCAAATAACCGCTTTTACATTGTTTATTTTTTAATTATTGAAATTATAAAGTTGCTTCCATTAGAAATTATTCAATAAATTTCTTTATTCGAGCAGGTATTATTAAAAAATTTGTGAAAAATGTAAATAAATTCAGTCTTGTCATTTTTATAAAACAATATATAAATATCTGATACATTTTGTACCCGGTACGGTTAGCATTAAATGGTCATTGTACATAGACGATGGTAGAAAAATTAAGAAATGGAGAAATTGCTTACTCTAAAATTGGCTGCAGGAACAGAACATCCTTCTTCTCCAAGTATTGTAATAGCGTGTCAATGACAAACTGTTTCTGATTAATCAACTGAGCAAGCGTGACAATGTCACGAACTTGTTTCTTAAAGCTACAATAACCTTCTGTGAGGTTAAGAAGATTCCATTTCTGAAGAGTCTGATGGAAATATGTTTCGACTTCATCATCTTCCTCGTTTCGATGTGTAACGCGGTGAAATATATCAACGTCAATTTCATTTATCCTTTCGGAAAACGGCTTAAACTATAAAAGAAATAATACTTGATAAACATTTCACAAACAAGGCGGTTGTTGTTTTCATAGGTTAATGTGTATACCTGAAAGGTGTTGCATTCTTTATGACGAATTGGTTTGTTCTTCATGTTGACAAAGTGTACATAAACTTTACGATTATTCAAAAATTAAAAAAAACAAATTGTACTGATGTTCACCGCACTCACGTGTATCACACATTGTCTAACACGTGTAGTACATGACCATAGAATACAGGATGACTAGATATACACACGTGTAAAGCAAAATGCAGAGAAGCAGCACAACTTGCAATTCTATACAGAGAGGTGATTCTCTCTGTTCTATATTTTCCTAGTGTTACTAGATTTATAATTGAAAATAAATCTGGGATCGTAAATGGTATGTAAGTCATTGATTCAATGAGTCGATATAAAAGCTAAAATAAGCATCCTTAGCATTGCAATTTTTTAAAAGTGCGTAGGAAGTACAGTGGTGCCATTATCGGCGTAGAGGTGAACTACAGGTGAAAATATATTATCTGATATTATTCAAGCTGGTTCACCTCGGCACCGACGAGATAACAGTATCTCGTCGGTGACCTCGGGTACAAAGTACCACGGACGAGTTTTAGTACACTAACGCAGTAAATTGAGTTCTAGTCCACGTTAACAGTATCTCGTCGTGTCTTGGCTAAACGTGAGTATAGGATCTGATCCAGGCTAAACGTGGATGTGGGATCTGATCCAGGCTAAAAATTGGTGTGGGGGCAGCACTATATCGGAGGCATCGAAATCCCGGGCATGCCCGTGCTCAGAGCACTCTCATTTCCTCTCTGCTCACGCCCAGGTTTTGACCATGCCCGATATAGTGCTGCCCCCACACAAAATCCTAGCCTGGATCATCTCCTAGACCGGCGGTAGAGCGGACGCTTAGCTGTTCTGTTTCATGCTAAAACTGGTGTGGTAAGTCTCTGTTACGTGGTAAAAGTGGGCTCTACCGCCGGTAGAGCTGTTCCGTGCTAAGCGTGAGCGTGCCAAACAGTGGAGTCAAATTCAGAGATAGGCGTGAGCACTCTCATTTCCTCTCTGGCGGGATGCAGGAGGACACGTAGAAGATCCCTTTTTTCGGTTTTTCGCTTATATCTCGGAAACCATGCATCCTAGCGATAAGACCATTCTATACAAAATTAAAGCTGACAAAATGTGCCACAAAATTGATTCCATTCAGTTTTTCGCTAACTTGCATAATTCCCGAGATATCCGCGCTCAAAATTCACTAATTTTGAAAATTAATTGTAAATACTGCTGTAGGGGCTTGAAAACGGAAGGACGTCGCGACGCGACGCGTCGTTAGTATTAAATGAATAAACACTGGGGCCTTGAATTTGCAATAATTTAATTCGCAAAAATGTCTTACAGTATATAACGCGAAGTATGCGACACGTCGTTGGTGAATTGTTGCTGTTGTTCATGCACCTATATTTTGTTACGTCTCGCGACACCAACCACGCGTGGCATTGCTTCGTTTGTATAATATCTAGTCTTATTGACCAGTCGCGTAGCCGCCGACATTAAACACCAGCGACGCTTATTAAATAATTATTACAACGGTAATGGTAACGAGTAACAATTAAATATACATTATACATTACGAATAAATACTAAAAGTAATCCTCGCAAACTCGGGTGAATAACTGAACGATGCTTTCCGCTCGCGATATATAAATTCATATACAAAGGATTCGGGATACGTGGGTGTGTTGGACAATAGGGGTACGGGGATTCAAGTATTCTTAATCATTCCTAAATCACTTTACACAAAGATACTCTTTTACGAGTGATCGATTATCACATTATTCGATCATCGGTGTCTCGGGGATTTAACAGACTCGCAGTCGACGATTCTTGGTTGCATTTTCTCTATACGAAGGAATCTCGAGGAAGTTAGGACGTTTCCTTCTAGCATTTTGGAAATTCGCGCGATCGACAGAACACTTCGATTCATCATTACTTAATAATTGAGCTTAATAATTTACTTAACGATAGCTTCGTCGAACAAAAAAGACTACAGAAACGAAGAAACAGTATACCGAAGCTTCACGATGGTGTAATCTTTTCTACAAAGAAATGTTTTTTTTTACCAGTTACATTAAATTCTTATCTGTTAAGAAGAAATGCATACTCTCAAAGAAACCACCGTGAAACATTCAAATGCGGTTTCTTGGTTTCTCTTGGGGACAAACGTTTCGAAGTTTTCTTTCGATTCACAGTGAGTTTCCAAAAATGTGATTTTAGTAAGTAATAATAGTGATTATCTGGAGAAGCAAAAGTACCATGTACTTCGGTTTCTTCGTTTCGATTCCATGTGTGCATGAGGAAGTCTTGGTCCGTTGAAAGAAAAAAAAATAGAAGAAAAAAGTATACTCTACGCTGACTAGATTCTACACCCATCCAGTATCGACTCTTAGATTAAATCTAGTCGCTACATGTTTTATCATTACGTTTTCGCGGTATTATCGATGACGTTGTTCATGTGAGAGATCAAAAATCAAAAGTGTTAGAAGCCGTACAAAATTTGTGAAAGAAGAGAGTAATAAACGTTGATTATCGGAAGAAACTTCTTAATAGATTTGTGATAATGAAGCTTTGTTTTGAATGAAGTTTTGTCGTCTGTTTCCTTTTCATTGTGATCACTTATGCTTTACATTTTCGTGGTCCTCGTTAAGAAGAAGAACAAATGGTATCATTTCCCACTGTGTCTTCGCCGTTAATTCATAGAAATGCTTATTCGAAGAGCTTTTTAGCGTAATGCCAAATGCGGAAGAAGTATTCATCTTTTCGGAGAAGCCTCGCCCTTGCGTAAGAATGGATGTCGGCGTCCATGTTGTGTTCTCGAAGCCAAGAACTCGTGTTCTCTGTGCTGTAGCTCACGGATGCGGTTTCACCCTTCTCAGTGGCTTCTGCGATTGGCTCGACCACTGCCAATTCTGAAAAAATCGAGAAAAGATAACTTTACTCTTCCACAGAAATTTTATCGAGTAAAGAGTTTATTCAGGTAAACGATTAAAGTCATGAGTAGACTACGGATTTTGTGCATTTATGACACAAATGGGTAGATCAAATGCAAAATAGTAAAAACATTTAAAGAATTTAGAAGTACCGCTGTATTACTTGCTGCTTATTAAAATGATTAATAAAGGAAATATACATATATCTATGTAACTTCAGCATCTTGAAACGAACGCAGGCAATTGTTATCCTGCATCAAAATACACAGGCTAGTAATGAGTGGATTGCGGACCTTTATGCAAAATGAAAATGGGTTGTGTTGATTGTAAGAAACAGAAGCTAAACGAAAACGTGCTTGTTGTTTTACTAATTTTAATGAGTTGAAAATAATAAAATTAAGAGTTTCCTATTTCAGCTATTCGTTTTTCTCATAAAAGAATAAAACCGCCAATCCAATTCTGAGTTCTTTATGTAAAATAAAAATGGCCACCCCTAATTGCAAGACATAGGAGCCAAACAGATATCTTTTCTTTGAGAAGTTGGATTCTTTTAATTTTTGTACTGTTTCAAATTTTCCCTACATTTTTCTAATAAATGAAAAAAGATAAAGAGAGCCTTTAGGAAAATTGATATATTATTTTCAATTCATTATAATATCGTTAAAGAAAGAAGTAACTTTTTACTTGGCTCTTATTTCTTACAATTGATGTATTACATTTTTATTTTGTATAGATCCGCAGTAAGTTTGGAAAAAATTTTTGTTTCATTATATCTCGTACGTTCTACATGAATAAAACCGTCGTTTTATTATAATGCGAATTAAAAAATGGTACTGGGAGATCTTACCGGAAACAGGTACAATGTTGAAAGGTTCGTCAGATTCCAAAGCCTCACTGAGGCCAATCTCGTTCCTGGCGTAGATCCTGATCAGGTACATGTGATTCTCCTGGAGGTCTCTGATGTTCAGCTTCTGCACATCGGCGTTCACTCTGCCTACCTCCATCCACATTGTCTTCTTTGAGTCCCTGATAGCGATTTTGTAACCTTCCAATGGCGCACCGCCATCGGTTTCCGGTCTGCCCCAGGAAATTACCACTGTGTTTGCTGCAATCTGCCTGATCTCCAATGGTGCCGTTGGTGGGGATGGTACGGCTGTGAAAATGATCGAATTTCGATTTAATAGTTGTTATCAAACATCCAAAAAATGGTTCAACTTCTCAGTTAAGTTACATTAAAAATGCGAAGATGCAAGTCATACCACCAAGAAGCACAGTAATTTTTAGATTAATGTGTGAATCACTAAATATAGAACAAAAGATTTTCTTGTATTAGATAAATAGTATTTTTATTACTGAATATATAGCGAGCGATCAAATTATATTAGAGCCATAGTACGAAACATATTTTTGGTCCATGTGATGCATAATGTTACCAACATTATTTCTAAAGGCATTTTAGTAATTGGCAATCATTGATATTTCATAAAAAATAATAAGATTTCATTGTAGCTAGATTTTTATTCAAAAATTGTTTGTTTTAATGTAACATCTTGTGTTAATGTTAAAATATTCTGTAACTTGATATATTTGTGTTTAGACGATATTAAATGTCTTTTTCGGACTCTTTGCCAAAGTTAAGTCTACACGTAGTTAGAATTTTATCGAATTAGTAGGTCTATCATTATTTATTGTTTTCTTTCCATCTTTTTCGTAGAATCATTATATTGATGTTTCTACTTGTTGCCCTGCTATACATTGTATTTTATAATTATTCAAGTTCTAGTTTAGCTGAAATACTTCTATCTAATGAAATAAAACAAATTGCAAAACAAAATCATTATCGAAAATTGAACTCATCGATAGACTGCGGATCTTTATGCATTTATGAAGAAATTGATTGGATGAAATAGAAAACAGTAAAAGATTTTAAAAATTCAAGAATGTTGTAATGTTGCTTTTAATGTAACAAAGTCGTTAAGGGATGAAATCAATTTTTACGTTATTCCTGCTTCCCACAATCAATGCAAAACATTTTTATTTTGCATAAAGATCCATAGTCTACTCATCGACTTCAAACTTGTTTTGTAATTTTTGCAGCACCAGTTGATCGCTTACAAATAAACAATTAATTTGCACACGAAGTGGAAGTACTTACTGGCATGTGTCTTCAAGGTAACCGGTTCCGAATTCGTTGGTAAGCTGAGCCCTTGGTTATTCTCTGCAAAGATTCTGAAGAGGAATTCGCTTTCCTTCAAATTCTCAACGCAATATTGAAGTGTCATGGCATCCAAAGTAACAATCTTCGTCCATCTTGCGCCTTTGCCAATTAGCGGCCTCTTCTCGATAACGTATCCTATTTAGAGGATAGATATTAGCATCGTGTTTCGATTGTAACAATTTACATTCACAGAGGGTGATTGGTAACTGGCACACAGCGGTTTGGATCGAGAAATTCAGACATTTTGCCTAAAACGAACTTTCTCGTATCGATATCTAATCAATGAACATTGCTTCCGAATTGTCCATGGACCTCGGAAATGAAGAAATTAGTACAATTTAATAAATATTATAGTTGTAATAAACGTTGAAAGTTGGACATTTTAACACTAGGTTTACGGATCTCTAGAAATAACTATTTAACATTGTTTTATAAACATAACAAGTATGTGTCTATCCAAATTTTTGGATAATAATTCATCCAAATAAAAATTTGGGTAATAATAATTTGGATAATTTGGTAAATAATTCCTCAGGGAAGCATCTTTACAATCTTAATAATCGCAAATTAAGAATATTAGAACCCGTCATTTTGTCGGGTTCCGTTAACCTAGCGTTAAGAAGAGTATTTTTCAGGACAAAAATTTCTTCTCTTTGCTTTTTTTTTTAAATTGAAGAGCAGACTTTTGTGATAAAAAATCATATTTTCTATTATCAATTAACGTATATACTCTATTTAAAAAATAACGCGCAATACAGTAAGAAAAATTTGCGAAGTTCTTTCTATTTAAGAGAGTATATCTTTAGAGTTTAGTCGAGTTTAGCATCTAACAAATTGGAATATTTTTAGCACACCTTCCTTTAAATAATCCCACATGTATGATTTCCCTTCGCTCTCCACTTTGTAAATTATGAATTCTTCTTGAATTTCTCGATCCGGAACACTGTGTGGCGGTACCAGCGAAAAGGGGGTGGTACTACATAAAAATATAAGTCGAAAATGTGGAATAAATTTTTTTCACGGGCGGCTTTGTTTCCGAGAATCGGAAATGTAGTGTTTAAATACTTTTTGGATCCACTGTATACAGGGTGTCTCGCTTAAATGTGACCCCCAGTATATAGTCTTTAATTTTGACAAAGTGAACTATTTTTCATGTGTAATTTGAATGGTATCGAGCGTCAGTATCCATCTCAATATTATTTGTGCTACGAAAGACACTTTTGACAGATTTACAGGTGTTAGCATTTCTCGCAAAGCCTGCATTCTCCTATTACGAGCCGAGGGCTAGCGGGTAATACGTGGCCGAGGTTGTTCGTGTAAACGGGATTTGTCGTGAAGTAGCCGGTGCCTGTTTCATCACCGGGTGTCGCAGGTTAGGTTGTCGTAGACTAGCCGAAGCCTGTTTCATCACCAAGTGTTACAAGATGGGTTGGCGTGGACTAGCCGATGCCTGTTTCATCATCGGGTCGACACTAGGTAGGAAGAAAGTTGTAGTCGTGGACTAGCCGATGTCTGTTTCACCACCGGGTCGCCACTAGATAGGAAATCGTGAACCAGCCGATGTCTCTTTCACCACCGGGCGTCACAGGATCTCGGTAAGGGTAAGGTATTTGGAAGCGGCTCTCGTAAAGAAATGTCGATAAAACTCGAGCGGTAAAAGTTTATCGAAGTGGGAGAATTGCTAGTTACTGGAGTTCGGTGGATGTGGAAATGAGATTAAACTCTCAGATGTCTAGCATCGAAGTACAATATATTCAATATTATTAGAAATGGAGTACACGTGTTATTGTATAGTGCAGTGGTAGCGAACCTATGACACACGGATCAGATACTGACCCACGAAGGCTTTGTAAGTGATCCACGCGTTTATTGTAATATTGGCCTACATTTTTTAATTATAACAGAGAGAAAAGATAATCGAAAATATTAAACAATTATAAAATGTAAATATGTAATGTCAGGTTTATAAAAAAATTAATAAATAAAAATAAAATATATAAATAAAAAATCCAAGTGGAATGTGCAAAAGTTAATATTATAAATCAACAAGGAAACTAAAACCTTTAGTATTTAAAAAAGAAATAAAAATAATTGTGAGCCACTCTTCAAAAAGGTTCGCCATCACTGGTATAGTGTAATCGCGGAGTACTAGCTCCCGAGCGCTTGGTTTTGAAGCACTGAGAAATGCGGGGTGATTGACAGTTGGACAGTCAACTTGTTTTTTAGAATCGCGGTCTGAAGCGTTTTACAGAGTTTGATCGAAAGGGAATAAGAACCCTATCTAAACTACGAGAAAAAACAACATTAAAAAGAAAACAGTGGGATACTGACCACTTGAGACCGTTCACATTACACGTAAAAAATTGTTTACTTTGTCAAAATTAATGAAGATATTATGGGGATCACACTTAAGTGAGAAACCCTGAATACATAAACGAGTTTACACGTGTTGCATAATTCTCAGCTATATATTTTTGACAGTTTACCTGTGAGCTCTGTGCCACCATTGCTGGTAGGCGGTAACCAGTTCAAAGTTACACTCTTGCTGGTGACATTTGTCACTTGTACATTCTTCGGGCTCGATGGTGGTGCTGAAAATTATTCAATTGTGAACAACCAGAGTGAAAAGATTTGTTAGCAAAAAACGTACGTCACAATTGCAACTTACTTCTGCTGATAACTATTTTCGTTGGCGGGAATATGCCCAGCAAAGCGTACATGTTGCTCTCGGTGAGCTCTGTTATTTCTAAGCGATAGTTCAAGCATAAGCATTAAATAAGCGATGCTTGCGATGTTGACTGAAGCTTACGAGAAGTCTAAATTACAGGCGGTTAAGCTGGTAAAAGTGTCATTTTAGACGATTGCGAAAGTTCATGCCCGATTTGAAAATAACAACTTTATAATAACTTTATAATCAATTATGTGATTAATAGACTGCGGATCTTTATGAAAAATAAAAATTGTCTGCATCGATTGCAAGAGATAGAATGTTATGTATTAGATTATCCCAAAAGTTTCTTTCGGAATGTGTTCCTTTAATGTTGCTAAATAAATACAAACAATGCGATAATATTTATGTTAATGTTTTAAAACTTCCTAACATGAATTTGCGTTATGTGCATGAATCGAAAACCAACTTTTGGGACAACCTAATATTTATTTAGCAATATTAAAGGAACACATTCCGAAAGAAGCTTTTGGAACAACCTAATATTTCTTCCCGCAATGATTTCAATAGAGGAGATACACAAATGCATAAAGATCCGCAGTCTAGTGATTAATGTTTGATAAATACGATTAAAATTGAACTTTTGAAATCATCCGATACATGCAAAAAGTATTAATTTTAGTAAAGCGCTACGAAAATTTTCTTGATTTAAAATTGTTAAACCAGGAGATTTAGTACTTTTGACTATACATATTGTTTGTTTAAAAAGAGAACAGAAAATTTGAGTGATATTTACTATCATTCCAAGCAACAAATGCAAGAGTTGCACTATAATTTAATGCTAGCGCTTTATTATTAAAATGGTGGATTACTTTTCAATAAGCAAAATAGTTACTGTATTACTAAATCATATCGAAAAATCATCCCTGATATAGATAAAATTAATTCTTTTTTGATTTTACGAATGACACCATTTACCTATGTCAGATTAGTTCTAAAGATTCACATATACTGTTTAATAATATGAATAAAATGATATAATGCTTACTGATTCGTTTTCCCGGTGCGATTGCTTCTTCGGCTACATAAGGAGGTCCAGTTCCGACGTTGTTCTTCGCTGTTATCCTGAAGTTATATGGTACATCTGTCTTCAAGTCTGCTACGGCGAAGTGAGTCACTTCGTATTTGGTGGTGCCGATCTATAAACAATAAATCTACGTAAGTACCTATGCTTCGAATACTTCCGTTTGAATAATTTCTATTTAATTCTATAACCTTCTGCCAAGTCTTCTTCGATTCCTCTTTCGTTTCAATAATGTATTCCGTGATTGGCGTGCCGCCATCATTCTCAGGAGTCTGCCACTTTATTGTGAAAGATGTCTTCGTCATTCCTGATACTTCTAGTGGCCCTCTTGGTGGTCCTGGTGGTTCTGTGAATTCGTTCATATTATAAGATTACGTTTACAATTTCGGAAGGCTCGGTATATTAATCCTTAGCACCGTCCATTTTTTTCAATTTATTTAAAATGTACTTCGGAAAACAGTCTTTTTAGATGACATCTCCGAAAAGACGTTTTAAAGACGTTTTTTTGGGACATAAGACGTTCAGACCTTAAAACGACGTAAAACAGACGTCTATGAGACGTCGTGCTATCTGGGAATGCATACTTCAATTGCCAATTTAACAATGTCAAGGTACATCCGACATAGGAGTGTGTGCAAAGGGTTAAAAAGCTGATCGAAATAAAATGAGATTTTGTAAATATTTATTCTAACTTGTAAATGAATTTCTGAAAATTTATATTTACATATACATCTGTAGTAGTGAAATGCAATTATTCATGAGAAAGAGAAAAAGCATAAGTTGGAGGAAGAAGAAAGAAAAATGCAGATGATGCGGAAAGAAAAATTAATGAGGGAGTGAAGGTATAATGAAACGTGTATTGCAGATTTGATATATGTATGATAAAAGTGAATAGAGGAAGTACAAAACTGAAGATATAAATATAAAAAATAATATGTAATGGAACTAATTTAAGTAAATTATCTATATAAATTAAGTGAAGTTCAGCTGTTTGATAGACAGAAGTTGCAACTCGAATGAAAACAAAGAAAATATCTAACAATAGACAGCGGATTTTATGCATTTATGCCAAAAATAGGTGGATGTAATTTTAAAAAATAATATAAATTCAAACATTGATCACTAGATTGCGGATCTTTATGCATTTGTGGCTTATGAAAATGTTCAAAAAAGGCTAGAATATAAAATTCGATAAAATTTTATATAATTTTTATTTGTTTTGGATTTACAAAGACTATTCCCATTAAAAATAGGATTTTATTTCATTCCACTTTCTTAAAATTTGTCGACAAAGATTGGAAGATGCATAAACATCCGCAGTCTATTGATCAGTAAAATACGGAAAAAATATGCGCCCGCGCATACGAAAAAAACCTGCGCACGCGCATCCTGAAAAAACCTGCGCAAGCGCATACGAAAAAAAGCTGCGCACGCGCATACGAAAAAATCCTGCGCACGCGCATACGGAAAGAACATGCGCACGCGCATACGGAAAAAAACTGCGCACGCGCATACGAAAAAAACCTGCGCACGCGCATCCTAAAAAAACCATCCCAAATAATTCAAATAAATATATAATTCAAATAATTCAAATAAATATATAATTCAAATAATTCAAATAATTCAAATAATTCAAATAATTCAAATAATTCAAATAATCCAAATAATTCAAATAATTCAAATAATTCAAATAATTCAAATAATCCAAATAATTCAAATAATTCAAATAATCCAAATAATCCAAATAATCCAAATAATTCAAATAAGCCAAATAATCCAAATAATCCAAATAATTCAAATAATCCAAATAATTCAAATAATTCAAATAATCCAAATAATTCAAATAATCCAAATAATCCAAATAATTCAAATAATCCAAATAATTCAAATAATTCAAATAATTCAAATAATTCAAATAATTCAAATGAAGAAAGAAAGAAACTCTTAAGTTCCTACAGAACAATTTGATATTGCATGATGATGCACAGTCCATTAATAAAATAATCAAAATATGTGATTTTTGTCATACCGAAGGAAGTCCTCATCTTGACCGTGTCCGATTCCAATGGTTCCGATGCTCCAACAATGTTCCTAGCGATGATCCTGAATTTGTACTCTGCGTCCTGCTGCAGCTTATGCACACAGAAGCTTTCCACCTCCTTGACGATGTCAGCGACTTTCACCCAGTCCTTTCCAGGCTCACACTTCTCAATGGTATATTTCTCAAGCTCAATACCACCATCATCGCTTGGTGGTCGCCATTCAAGGGTAACTCGATCTTGTCTGACTTCTTTGAAGATAACTGGTCCTTGCGGTTTGCTGGGTTTATCTGAACAGTTCAAGGGACAAACTTGTAACATATTCTTATCGAATTCTTATCGAAATAATAATTTCTGAAAGCCTATGGTCCATGGCTGAGGGGTTTTAATAGACCTTTCGACAGCAATAGCAATTTCAATCCTGAACTAGCAAGTCAACCCCAGCAACGCAATCTAATCATTTTGTTTGGGATTACTATGCAAATAATATCTTTAAGTAATAATTAACCTCTGCACTCGGGGCTATTTTAACTAATTTTGAATAATTCCATTCTATACTATTCTTTTCATTTCATGCATATGAAATTGATATAATACCTCATACAGTATTTAAATGTGTAGTAATTGTTTAGATACCAAAATATTTAATGGTACAGCAATTTTTAGTGGTGACTCTCTCTTCGAGTCACCACTCGAGTGCTATAAGGGTTAATAATAATTTAAGTTGATTACTAATTTTAATATTCGTCCCTTTTGATACAACAAAATTAGTTGAAGTTCTATTAATAGGTTTCCAGTAGATAAAGCGTTAAACTCTTCTTTAATTTCTACTTTTAACTCTTTGCCGTACGATTTCGTAGACGAGAGAATATTTACGTTTTCTTTAATATTTAAACTTCGACAACACAAGAATATAATGATACTTTGATTTAAATGTAATTAATAATGTGCATGTTTAACTCTCGGACAGCGGAGTCCGGGTCCATTTTGACCCAGAGTATCAAAATCGTCATTCAGTTACTCAGTTTCTGGTAAATTGATTAAATGAACAGCTGTTGCATTAGGGACAACAAAGAGATTAACGTGTTTTACAAGAAGTACCTCCATAAATATGTTCTAAAACATTAATAAATAAAGCAATGAGTGGTCCTAAACATCATCAATTATATTGTTATAAGTAGACTCCGGATTTTATGCATTTATAACAAAAATGAGTGAGTGCAATTTAAAACAGTGAGAATATTAAAAGACTTTAAGAGCATTAATATATTATTTTCATCACATTAAAATTATTAATGAAGAATATAAATTTATATTTAGCTCCTGCGTCTTGCAATTGATGCGCAAACTTTTTATTTTGCATAAACATCCGGAGTCTAGAGTTATAAGAATGGTCCGTCGATAGAGTAGAATTATACAGATTGATTTGAAGAAATTCATGGAATCCAAGATCAGCAGACTGCGGATGTTTATGCAATTTACAATTTTTTTAGATGAATTTTAAGAAAGTGGAATTAAATAAAATTTTGTTTTCAGTGGCAGTAGCCTTTGTAGATCTGAAATAAATGAAAACCGTACTAAACCCTGACGAATTTTATATTCTACCATTTTTTGCACATTTTTGAAGCCATAAATGTATAAAGATCCGCAGTCTAATTATCAGATTTCTCACATACTTACCGATCACTCTAAGACGCAGATCAACCGAGGAACTACCGGCCTGATTGTTCGCCTTCGCCGTGTAAGTAGCAGTGTCTTCCCTGACAAGAGAAGAAATCGAGATAGTAGAAGTTTTTTCCTCGGTTTGAATGGAGACGCGTTTGTCGACGATCTTCTTGCTGTTCTTCGACCATGTTACTTCCGGTTTTGGGAAGCCGCTGGTTCGAATCTCGACCGTCCATTGGTTGTTCACCGGGAGATTTTGGCTCGCCAAGGTTTCATCGTAACTGATCTTTGGTGCTTCCTGTATCTTCAGCTCGCAAGTTGTTTCTGCTGTTCCGACGCCGTTCTTCGCCTTTACTGTGAATGTTGCTGACGAAGTCTCGGTTGTCTCGGTGATGGTGTATTTCGCTACACGATTCTCGTACATGATGTTGCTGTCTTCGAACGTTTCACCATTCCTCAACCTGAAAGCAATTGTTTTTCGATGCCACAGTTTAATTGACGATTCAGTAGAACCTGTATTATCCGAACCCGTGATACTTGAACTCTCCATTATTCGCATATGGATTTCATACAGAAACAGTTCAATCTAAAATAACCCGTATATTGTAAAAGAAACACCTCGCGCTCGTATGTATCCACGTATGTACGGTAAATCCTCTATAGTCGCAAAAAGGTGATACACTATAAATGCAAAAAAATATCACTTCCACTGTAGTAAGCTGATCTCGGCTCGGGTATATCGGTGTGAACCACTACTAATGTGACGCGAAGAGTCGCAGTCGCCGGCACAGTTCAAAGGCCCGAGTGTCCTCACAATGTAATACCAATATAAAAATTTTTTTATTATTACTTATTTTTTTATGAAACTTCCACCAATATATTTGTGGCATTTTTCTGATTAAAATAATACTAAACACGATATAATTTCAACTGTATTTAGTGGTTTAATTGACAATGAAAGTTTCGGGCGCAAGGAAGGACAGCCTATGGAGTCGCAGTCGCTTCGGCCACGCACGGTCTCTCCACGCGCTGTCCTTCTCTACGTCCGGCTCGGTCTTTGCCACCATTACATTGCTTGCGAAAAAACAGTACAACTTTCCCTCTTTCATATTCTTCGGATCACAATAGTTTTCGAAAAAAAAACGCTAGATAATAATGACGCGAACACCCTGTAGATTTTAAGAAAAGTTTGTACCAAGTAATGTCCGGAGTCGGTGTTCCACCAATGATGCACGAAAGGGTAACAGTTTCGCTTAAGCCTGCGATAACACTCTTCAGAGGTTCCAGGAGAGTTGGTGGTTCTTCTGCTGATGGTTTTGATATCTTTATGTAAGGAGAGGTCGGCGATGTATCACCTGGACCTTCTTCGTTTACGGCTGTCACGCGGAAGGTGTACTCTTTGTTGATGGTTAATTTTGTGACTTTATGCGTCGTCTCTGTTATTGTTTCCGTAATCTTGGTCCACCTACAAGTTCAAATTGAGAGCAATTTAGTAAGATCCGCTCATAGTTGGAGAACACACAAATCAAATATGCTTTTGAGAAATAAATAAATAAATAAAAATACTCACGAAGTTTCAGTCTTCTCTTGGTGTTCAAGGATGTATTCGACAATAGGCGAGTTTCCATCTGAATCTGGTTTCTTCCAGTGAAGTGTGACGCTGTCGTTGTCGATTTCCAATGGTTCTGGTGCTCCTGGTGCACTCGGTACATCTAAAAACGTGAATTCAGTTGTGTAATACAGGAGCCTTTTATCGTACTGCGCATTCAAGCAACAAGAAAATTTGTTCAAGTACGATACTCACGCACTATGACGACGTTAATATCAATACTAGTCTCGCCTAAGTGATTCACCAGTTTCAAAGTGTAGTCACCGACATCTTCGTCTTGAATTTTCCTGATGGTCAAGCTCGCGCATTCTTCGTCAAGTGACGGCACCACTCGTTTCGATTTCGTCACCACAGTGCCATTTACTATCCATTCGTCACTCGGTTTCGGAGTGCCAGTATAGTTCGCGACAATATCGACATCCTCACCTTTTTTCACTTTGTATTTTTTCGGTGTGTCCGGATGAATCTTTGGCGGTGTTTCGACCACTGAAAATATGTCCAATTACGATTATTAACTGTTAACAAAGTTTCTTTGACGTGAGAACAGAAGTGCTATGTTCTTAATTGAAATTATACCTTCGACTCTTAATTTCGATGACGTCTTCACGTTCGTGACTATTGCCACGTATTCCGAGATGTCTTCCACTGTGCATTTCTTGACGATCAATTTTTTCACGGTGCCTTCGTCGATAATGGCGTATTTCGGTGACTCCTTGATGACTTCCGTTTTTCTGTAAAATGGTCCGATAATTAGTTTTCTTTATGATCTCATTCTTCTCCATTTTATTGTATTATTCGTATTCATTATTAGACATCGGATTTTATGCATTTATGACGAAAATGGGAAGGTGTAATTTAAAACAGTGAAAACATTAGAAGAATTTAAAAATAGTTATATTATTTTCAACCTATCAAACGTATTAACAAAGAAAATAAATTTCTACCTCACTTCAGTTTGTTGCAATTCAGGTATCAAATTTTTATTTTGCGTAAAGATCCGCTGTCTATTCATTATTATTGTTCTTTAATGATTCGATCTGATTGTAACAGTGGATGATCTAATTATCACGGTCCAACAAATTTCAACTTTTTTTTGACGTTTCGATTCTCACTATTGCGATTCTTATAGAGTTTTTCAGAAAACATTTATTTCGCTAATTAGAATTTTGCCTCTGATTGAAATGAAGTAGAATATGTCAAAGATGTTTATTCAACAGGATTTAAATAGAGTATGCTATTTAAAATTTGTTAATAGCACAAATGCAAAAATGTCCGCAGTCCTCTTTGGAAATGTGTGGGAGTAAAAGTAGAAAATAAATCTGATATTATTTAGCTGCCGTTACTATAAAAACAGATTGCAGTAATATCGTATTACAGTCCTCTTTGGAAATGTGTGGGAGTAAAATTATAAATTAAATCCGATATTATTTAGCTGTTGTCATAACAAAAAATAGATTATATTATATAGCGTTGTATAGTTTTATTTTGTTACCTGAGCCAAGTGACTGGTACATTCTGAGACAGTTCTATCGTGAAGACAGCGTCAGCGTTCAATGGTACCAAAGTCACATCTGGTAATTTGGTGATGAAGTCTACTCCAGGTTCCTCGACAATCAGTCTCGCTGATGAAGACTGTTTACCAACTTCGCAAGAATACACAGCCGCGTCTTCCGGTTCTGTATCGTAGATCTTCAGCCTCTGTCTCTTGCCGTCGATGGATAATTGCACGTGTTCTGAGAACTGTAGTTCCTGGCCGTCTTTGAACCATCGTACCCGCGCGTCTCCTTTCGTTAATTCGATCTCGAAAGTTGCTCTCTCGCCTCTTGCTATGGTCACGTCTTGCATCTTCGTAATAATTTCTGGTGGTAATTCTGAAATCATTGGAGAAATACAAATCTTAGGATTGTGTGAATGTAATACTACTCAAAGTTATTCGTTTCCGATTTCTTCGAAAAATACGCTCAAATTTTGATATTGTATATTACAAAGGCTACTACCACTGAAAATAATATTTTATTTGGTCCCCCTTCTTAAAAATCGTCTCGAAAAATTGAAAATTGCATAAACTTCCAATTAGTAATAAGATTTATATTATTTTAGAAGATTATTTTATTCTATAATATGTGTACGAGAAAGAGAGAGGACAGTTGTACTCACCGACAACAGTGACTTCCGCTGAGCATTCTTGGTCCAACAGGGTACAAGAATATTCGCCCTCATCGTGTACTGATGCACTTCTAATTAGCAACTTTCTTACGGTGCCATCTTTGACGAACTCTAATTTTTCTTTGCTGGGTTTCAATGGTTCTCCGTCCTTGAACCATTTGACATCGGCGGTCTGTGATGTAATTTCAACTTCCAAAATGGCGACATCGCGTTCCTTCACTTCGAAATCTTCTAACTTCTTCACGAATTCTGGTTTAGTGGCTGTAAAAATGAATTAAAATTTACATTAAAGTCCAGTCATAACCTATATAATAAATTTGCACTAATGAAAAATATCTATCCAATATTCTGAGATAATCACCGTAGAATTAAGATTGAAATTAATTAAAAAAGAAGTCAATTATAGAATTAAAATAAAGAATTAATAATCTACTATTTTTTTCTGTGAGATAGCAGTGGAATTTGTATTTATAATAATTTTCTTGACTTGATAAACATACAGAATTTTATTAGTTAATATTTATTGTATACATATTTTAAAAGTAAATGACCATTGAATCTGTCGTAGAAATAGTGGTTTGCTTAATCATATATTTAATCAATATTTCTCCAGAATAATCATATCGCTGCTTTCACTTCTTTAATGATTTAATTTAATCACAGTACGATATTCGTGCTGAAACATTTTGCACTTCGCTTCAATTATTCGCCAATGAACAATACCTCGTGATTTTGACATTAATCTTGATTAATGTTCATATAGATATTTATAATAATTCAATCAATCGTTGATATAGATATAAAACAATGATTTAGGCGTCTGACGAACAATGCGATATATAAAAATTCCGTTGGGTATAATAAAATGATGTATTAACACTTTGCATACTGAATTCTTTTCAATTTCTTCCCAACAACTTCCTATCATTTTAAGTGTTTCATTTAAAATGTACTTCAAAACACGGCTCTTTGGTTGACACTAATTTTAAACAACTTGTTTATAAATTGTATTTAAAATAGTTAAATTCATGTATATTCCTTATTTCAGTAAAAAAAAGATATTGTAAAATACAATGAATATTTAAACTAGTATAATAATTTGAAAATTTCGAATGACGCTGGACATAGGAATGCGAAAGGTTAAATATATATGTATACATATAAATCAATAATGACAGGATAAATGTATAGTAAATAATTAATAAATTTTTACCTTTGATAGTGACTTTGCTGGTCGTAGATTGATTTTTAACGGTGCACTCGTAAAGACCCTCGTCCGTAGGACTGGTCTTCTTGATCACCAATTTATGTACATGTCCTTCTTGAATGATCTCGCGATGATCCATGCCACTGACTTCTTTGTGATTGTGCCACCATTTTGTGGAAACTGTGTGAGATGTCTCGCAGGTTAATTCTAATGTCTTGTACTCATCAACGGTGACTTCTTCCTTCAGCAGCTTCGTGAATGTTACTTTGTCGACGTCTACTGTGACCTTTGCACCGTGCGAAGCTTTACCAACAGGATTGCTAGCAATGCATTTGTAATCTCCGGCGTCTATCTCCGAATTAGCGTTTCGAATCTCGAGGATAATATTCTCGCCGTCGTATGTCTCTGTGATGTTCGGAGATTTCTCCAAAGGCATATTATTCCTGAAAATAATATATTTGAAGATATTATTGCTTCAGATCAAAACGAATTTTTTAACTTTTATTTACAAGGAGAGGTCACATCTATGGGGTCGCAGATTTTAATGATAACATATTTTGTCCTATTAAAAAAGGAAATTAAACGGCGAATTTTTATGCACTTTGTGGCGAAATTTTATAAAATGCAAGAACAAGTTCAACTTGACGGACATTATTAGCGTTCGTACTTTAAATTTATCGTAAAAATCTTTTTAATCTCAGTCAAATAATATTTCATCTTGGATCTTGCTTCTTGAAAATTGACAATTTGTATAAAGATTTACGGTTTAACAACCTTGATGGTAAATGTGATATATAATTAATTGTATTTTATATAAGACATTTAAGTAAGACACTGTACCTCAACCACGTGACTTCCGGCACAGGATTTCCGGTAACCTTGGCCACAAGTTTGAAGGTACCCTTTTCTGGAACAGTAAGTTCTTGAAACCGTTCTGTGAAGAGTGGAGGTTCTGGAGCGCCGCTTGGTATTTCTAGAAAAAAGAATTACATATTCCACATTTTACTTAAACTTCATCCGTTTCGATCATCGATATATTCGAAATGAAATATAAATTGCAGCAAGCCAAAGCAAAAGCATATCCTACCCTTGGCCACAGCGTAGTGTTCGTACGAGTGCTGTTGCATGTTAATGGTCAGGAAAGACTTCAGGTATACTGGAAAAACATATTAGCGAAGCATATTGCGGCATTAATATAAGCAATGATGTAAAATGAATTAATATACTCGAAAAAAGTGGAGATTTGATATTATCGTGTAATATCATACAAAAATTTCTAGTTAGCAAGTATATGACTCTGCAAAGTAAAGTGAGACTCTAGAAAATGAATTTGAATGATTTTCTGTCTACGTTTGCCTAAGTTATATAAACAAGCTAAAAGTTACTAAACTGCACAAGCTTATGTGCAGTACTCAAAAATAAATTGTCGATGGTCGACACTGAAGAAACTTATTATTTTACATTGACTTTTGAATACATTCGAAGTAGTATAACAGTTATAATTAGACTCCGGATGTTTATGCAAAATAAAAAGTTTGTGCATAGAAGTATTATTCATTAATAATTTTAATGTGGTGAAAATAATATATTAATACTCTTAAAGTCTGTTAATATTTTCACTGTTTTAAATTGCATTCGCTCATTTCTGTTATAAGTGCATAAAATCTGGAGTCTAGTTATAATATATTGATTTTATTATTATATACTGTATAATGACTGATTGATGACAAATACTGTTGTTATTGTTTCAAGTGAAATGGTACAATTACGAATTTTATTTTATTATAAGCCTTTGTTAAACATTAATATAGCTTTTGCTCCATTTGAAGAGTTATATTCCCAAATGTATAAAAATTTATATAAACGTCCACAGTCACTCATTCTGCGACATTGAATAGTTAATACGATTTGTTTATAGCAAACAGTTAATAAATTTTGTAAACTGAACTGAATAAAATTCTTACTTTCAACTGTTAATGTTGCTTTCGTCTCTACTGTGCCTAGGTCATTGGTAGCCACCACTGAATAATCTCCAGTATCCGACACTTGGGGTTGAATAAGTGTCAGTGTGTTCACGTGGCCATCTTGTTTTGGTGTTAGGCCCTTCAGTGGTTTACCATTCTTGTACCAAGTGACTTTGGGCGCCGGATTTCCGACTATTTGAGTCGATAGTACTACAGTCTCGCCTTCTCTGACTACAAACGACTGCAAGGGTTCAAGAATCTCTGGTGGTTCTTGTTTGCCGGTCTTCACCTACAGAAATTATTATTATTTAACAGAAGTATTCACAATTCGTTTACTATCGATGGCCATCTTCAATATTTAATATGTGATATTTAAATTGCAATTTAGAATTAGCATTTAGCATGCTTCATTCTCGCGTTACTTTGAATACTCATTCTTGTGTTTAATAATGCCTATTACTGCTTCATAAATGAAAAATCCAGTCACAAATCTTGATTTTTACTAATTCAACAGACTACATTGGAGATTGAAAGATATCTTGATTCATGTTTCTTTATTTTATATTGCCAATTTATTTTAAAAAAAGTTGATTGTTTATTATGTATATTGTATATTGTATGTTGTATATTGTATATTGTATATTGTATATTGTATATTGTATGTGTATTTAATAATAATAAGGGATATTAATTTTGAAGACCTACAAACCTTCATAGGAATCTCAATGGTAGCTTCACCTTCCCTGTTCTTAGCAACGATAGTGTACTTTCCTTCTTGCTTCTTTTGCACCTTGATGATCTTAATGACACTGCAGTACATGTGCATGTCGCTTTCTGTCGCGACTCTGATGTTTTCTTTAGTCGTGATTTGCTTGTCTTTGTAGTACCACGTTATTTCGGGTTCGGGTACGGCGACCAGGCGACATTCCAGGATCACATCATCGCCTTCGTTCACATATTTCGCCTTTGGTTTGCGCGAGAACGTGGGTGGTATTCCCTCCAAGATGTCGGCCAGGGATGATTCTCTGTGGACATGCATTTATACAAATTTATACAGTTCAAGTCGTACGTATGTACATATGCACAAATAGTTTCAAACAGTCTCACAAGTATTCGACCACCGTAGCTACTAAATGAATTTCCAAAAGTCAATTAAAATCTATTCTTCACGAGTAGACTGCGGATCTTCATGCATTTATGGATTGTGACGATTTTCAAAAAATGTTAAAATATAAGGTTCGACAGAATGTAGCACGGTTTTTATTTATTTTTTATCTACAGAGACTATTATCATTGGAAGTGGCATTTTATTTGATTCCACTTTTTAAAAATTTGTCTACAAAAGTTGAAAAGTGCATAAACGTCTGCCATCTATTGATGAGCATTCCTTATTTTATTTTAGTTTGCTTTGTAAATTTTTATTTTTATTTAGAATCGACGGATTTTATTGTACGAAACCAAAGTTAAAAATTGGGTTATTATTACGTAACGATATCATGCGAGTTCATTGTATATCATCATAAAAAAATAGTGGTATAATGTGAACTGCTTGTACTACTACTAATAATTTTAATGTAAATAAGTGATAAAGGAATAATCAACTCGTTTGGATTTGACAAATGGTAAGTGTTTAATCCTTAACTGGCATACTGGGGTCTCTCATGACCCCAACGAAATTTCTGTACACTAACTTTTTCGTTAGTGTATTGTACGAAAATTAAAAATATCAACATTTTTTAAGTTCTTTAGAACATTTGGATTATTTAATTTTAAATAATGTACTTAAAAGTAAAAAGTGAAAAAATGTATACAAAAATTTAAGAAGGCCCTAGGATGATACTTTATAATTTGATTAAACACTATACAGTAAACGCCACTTTACTGTCCGGGTTCGTGGGCACGATCACTGTTCAGTGCCTACCTACTCCGCTCTTCTGTCCTTCTCTATGTTCGGCTTTCTATTGAAGTCTCGCTCGGCGCAATCGGCGCGGTAGACGCAGTCATAAATCAAAAATAATGTCCGGGTACGATCACTGTCCGTGTAAAACACGGCTATTGGACAGTAAAGGAGCGTTTACTGTATTACTTAAGGGTTAACTTAAACGATCAAAGATAAACACTACTATCCAACTATACTACTATAGACTACTGTGTACTATAGACTAGACTATTGTCCAAAAAATAATAATAATCACGTAGCAGCAAAGACTGTATAATTATATTAATAATAGAATCTTAGAAATTTAATAATGGAAATATTGGCCCTTTGCACTCGGAGCTATTCTAATTCGAAAATCGAATTTTTCTTGCAGCCAGAAGTATTTCCATTTTATATGATTTTCTTAATTTTATCGATATAAAACTGATATAATACCTCGTACAATACTTTCAGTAGTTTATTAATATATTAAATACGTTCAGTAATTTATCGAATACAAATTTAATAATGCAACAAATATTTTGAATAATGGTATAAGAATTATTAGTGACGTCTCTCTCTCTCTCCGAGTCACCACTCGAGTGCAAAGGGTTAAGTTTTCTGAATTATAAAGAATCGTACCTCGATAGACTCTTTCTGGATGGTCCAGTCAGGTCCGATCCATGATCAGAAAGAGGTGCCTCTACGGCCAACTCCGTGGTACTAGACGCAAATCCAGCAGCATTTTTAGCAACACAGGTGAAGGTACCAGCATCTTCGGGAAACACTTCTCGGATGATCAGTGTGGCCACATTATCTTCGTCGTAATACATTTGGAAATCAGGAGACGGCTTGATGATTGCGGTTTGTCGGAACCAAGTGATCTGTGGTCTCGGTATACCTTCCACTTGACACTCGAATTGAACGGTATAGCCATCCGGTGTGTGAATTGGTTGCAGTTTCTCGATGAACCTTGGCGCTGACGCCTGTTCACCAGGCGCAGGCTCTGTCATTAAAAAACATATTTATTGTTTATTTTTGACGTGCATGCGACAAGTTATTAAACAGCCAATCAATGTAAGTCTTTGAGAACGAAAGCTGAGTCAATTGAGACCTTTAAAACTTAGTTGTAAAAGATACCTGTGAATATGAAGGTTTCGAATAATATATTCATTAACAGATAATATCTAAACAAACTTCAGTACAGAAAAGAGAACTAAAACTAAACGCTATAGTTCAGATAAATTGTTATGAGAAAATTGGATTTGCACCAATTGGCCTCTGAATCTTTTAAGGAAGTTGGAGATAAAAAAGATTTGTGGAGAAAAAAGTTAAATAATGTAGAAAAATCAAGTCTGATGATTTGACATTTTTGATAACGCATCAATGTATCTTACAAGTACGAGTGCACGTCGTTTTCGAATATAAATATAAAAACGTGTAGTAGAAGTTTGGAAAAGTGATATTCAATAAAAATATATGAACAGAAATTTTATTTTGACTGCCTGCAAACTTATCTTGCAACCTGTATTTCAAATTTACAAGAGTTTCTTCTTTTGCAAAACAAACTATTGCTTCATGTTATATAGTGGTAATTTAAAACATTGATTATGATGTTATGATAGAATTCGAAATAAGGTTTCTCAGTTATAATGGTTATAATCTTTTATGATTCGTTATAATAAAACTGAACGTCTGATATTTTATACAAATTTTCAATCATAATCAATTTTTTAGTCAACTTCATAAAATGTTACTTGTTAATAAACTTGGTCAAACTTCTATCTTTCTACATTTCGGTTTCAAGTTATCTTTTTAAGTTGTTTTTGATAGTTTACTTAATGTCTACATATAAATAAAAATTAACTTACTTTCAAATACTGGTAATTTGTCGATCTTTTCGTGTAACTTGCGTTGCAAATAGAGAGTATAATGTGCTTCGTTGAGAAGATACTGCGCTGGGACCCATCCTTTCTCTTCTGTAAGATGTTTCTTCACGAACCACCAGTCCTGGTTGATATGATCTGAGGAAACATAACACGAGCATTTATTTTCGCATATCATTGCAATAATTTATAGAAAGATGAAATAGTCATAAACATACCAATAACGTAAACCCTTTCACCTTCCACGAGGTTAATGGCTTCGTCAGTTTCTGCCACGTACGAGCAGATCGAGAACATTGTGTCGCCATCGCGGACAACGTACTCGATTTCATCTGCAAAATTGCGCAAAAAATTTAGAATATATTGACTATCAAAACACAATCCAAAATATTAAAAAGTAATGAACATACCTTCCTCTGAAATCTCCTCCTCTCTGGTAATACTTAGCGTTGCCTCTTCTACAATGTTATAGATATTTAAGTAAACAATTTAGTATTAAGGGAATAGTTAATATACATAGTACAAATCACAAAATATTCTACAATTTCAAATTGATATTTTTCAGCGATCAATTTTTCATTTATTATACAGGATGTCTCTGTAATCGTGGTATATTCACGAATAGAAGGAGCAAAATAAAATTTTTGCATTTGAGATTTTGCTCCGCGAAAAACGAGTTTGAATTCTTTTAGTTCTAATTCTTCAGCTTTTCAGTTGAAGAAGAAGTACCCAATTCCTATCCAATTGGACACTATATTTTCAAACTCGTTATCGTTGGAAATATAATTGTACATACAAAAATTCTATTTTATATTTTCAACTTATTTTTCTATGAAGAATCACCTCTTTCCCGATCTTACTACAATCGCAGGAACACCCTGTACGCGTAAGATGAAAGCGAATCAAATTAAGCGGTTTGGCGTAGTGTTGAATCTGCAATTAAGCGTTTCGTTGCTATTTTATTAAAGTACGTTATACGAAGTACCGATATGCTTTCGTTCGCAGCGGATTATGAAGCATGGGACAAGGTGAAATTTCTTGTTTAGAGGTACGGGAAGATTAGGGCGAGTATACTCACTAAAGCTCGATATGTCTGATGCATAACGTTAATGTCTACTTTAGCTGAAAGCATGTTACAATTGGATTAAATCGTTATCTGCGAAAGCATGAATCGTAAAATTCCGTCGAACCTTCATCGTACGTGGACACGCGTCTCTTGCTCTTCAGCTTCAGCGCCAGGGACTCGTCAGTCTCTTCAACCGAGTACTTCCTTTCGCGTTTCAACTTGAGCTTGACATCGCCTTCTTCGACGTCCTCGACCTTGTAAGGCCTAGGTACCTTCTTCTTCTTTCGTCTCAGTGGCAAGTTCATTTCGTCGGTCTCCAATTCCTCGATGCTGTACTCGTCCTTGGCTTCCTCGTCCGATTCGTCTATGATTTCTTCGATGATCGGACCAGAATCATCCTCTATTTCCTGTATAATCCTGATCGTCTCTTCGCCGGTTTCCTCTGAGTACGTCATTGGCCGTTTCTTCGACTTCAATCGGACCTTCCCTGACATCGAAATGTCTTCTTCTTCATAAGTGTTCAAAGATATTTTGAACTCCTGCTCCACATCCTCCTTCGTCTTCGTGCTGCGAGGTCGGAACGTCACACTTTCTACTTCAGTCACCTCCTTGATGTCTGGCCTGGGCTTCTTCTTCGGCCGCAGCTTGCGAAGAGTAACATCTTCATAAATATCCTCGATCGGCTTCGGAGGCAGCTTCGGTGGTTTACGCTTGAAGGTGAATTCGTGTACCTCTTCTTCTTCCTCGGGTTGCTCGATCTCTTCGATTTTTTTAATGGTAAGCTCGTCAGCAGCTACCTCTTCGACCTTCTTCGGCACTTTCTTCTTTTTTATTTGCACATCGGTCGACACTTCTTCTTCCTCGACGGGCTTTTCTGGAGCTCGAGTTTTCTTCAGGGTCACCGCAGTTTCTTCAATCTCCTCTGTGACGGATGGTCGTTTCTCGGGTTTCTTTTTCTTTTTAATGGTGATCTCTTCAGGAACTTCTTCAGCTTCTGTGGGCACCAGTTTCTTTATGGTTACTTCGTCGGCAGCTTCCTCCACCGCCGGCTTCTTCTTCTTTGGTTTCTTCAGCTCCACCTTTTCAGAAACTTCTTCCGGTGCCTTCTCCTCTTCCTTCTTCACCGGTTTCTTCAGAGTAACCTCTTCTTCTACTTCTTCTGGAGCCGGCTTCTCCTTTGGTTTCTTTTTCTTCAAGGTAACCACGGCTGGAGCTTCTTCTTCTTCCTTTTCTTCTACCACAACTTTCTTAATCGTGACTTCATCAGCAGCTTCCTCCACTATCGACTTCTTTTTCTTTGGTTTCTTCAGCTCCACTTTCTCGGAGACTTCCTCTGGAGCCTCCTCTTCCTTCTTCGGCACTGGTTTCTTTAGGGTAACTTCTTCCGACACGTCTTCCGGGACCGGTTTCTCTTTCGGTTTTTTCTTCTTCAAGGTAACCTCCTCCGCAACCTCTTCCTCTTTCTTTTCTTCCACTACAACCTTCTTGATTGTAACTTCGTCTGCAGCTTCCTCCACCACCGGCTTCTTCTTCTTTGGTTTCTTCAATTCAACTTGTTCGCTCACTTC
>CM052252.1:161651-190597 GCA_028455795.1 Lasioglossum marginatum
AACTTCTTCGACTTCAGATGGTTTAGCATATTCTGGGGCTGGTAAAGATTTGATGAACTCCTCTACTACTTCTTCAACTGGTCCTTGTGTAACACTCGTTACTGGTTCTTTTCCTTGCTCCTCAACCGTAACTTGCTCCGTAATCTGTTGCTTCTTTCCTTTACGTGTAATGACTTTCTTCTTCGTAACTTTCTTTGGTTTGCCTTCTTTGGTTACTTCTTGAGTAACGGTTACTTGTTCTTCTATTTGTTCCACAGTAGGCGTTACGTATTCAATTGGTGAAATTGGTTTAGTGAATTCGTCTGGAATATCTTCTTCTTTATACTCCTCTCGTTCTATTTTCGGAATTTCTTCCATCTCTTCCTCAGTTGTTTCTTCAGTCACTTGTGCTTTTGCCCGTTTTCGAATGATCTTCTTCTTTGTCACTTTCTTAGTATCATCCTCGACCCGTAATTCTTTTAGTTGAACTTCTTCTTCCTCTATCTTTGGTGCCACTTCTTCGACCTCTTCGATAATTGTAGGCACAATCTCTTCAACGTCTATAGACGTCGTAACTTCCTCTATCGGCATAAATTGTTTCTTCGGTATCTCTGGTAATTGTGGCTTAACATCTTCCACTTCTTCTTCAATGACAACGACATTGTCTTCGTCCGCCACTTTGCCCGTCTTTTTCTTTCTGATAATCGTTTTCTTTGTCTTAATAGCCGCGGTTTCATCATCCCTACTCCCGCGCCTGAATTTAGTCGTGTACTCTTCGGTCACCTCTGTATCAGATTCAGTCTGTTGCTGTGGCGTTTCGTGTTTTGTTTTGTGTTGTGTGATTGTGATGTGATGTTGTTGCGCTGGTACTTCTGTGGTTTCTGAAATGTATACAGAACAAGTGTGACATGATTAACAAGTGTCGTGCTTAATGTCCGTATTATGCTTTTGTTTTACTTGGTTTGACTTCTCGATTTAACTGGGACTGATCACGCTTGATCATCTTAACGTGGACCTTTTCTCTAAGAAAATTCCTTCATCAATCAACAAATAAACAGTTTTGGGTATTGTTTGTAATGCATGTTCTGTTGGTGTGTCCTGTGTGTATGATCCTGTGATGTAGTTTGCGATCATGTTTGACACATGTGTTCGACATACCTACCTTCGCAACCGTTTACCTTCACACCTACCCTACAATTCCACGATCTTACATCCACCGCGACCATAGATCAATCTACGCTTGCCGCGCGAAGATCATTTTGACTCTCTCACATTAGGTTTTCCGACCTCGATCACTACCGTCACCTTGTCCTCGGGTCTCGTTCCCTAACCGTTACTGTTACCGTCACCGTCCGTCTCGTCCGCGGCAATCGCATACCTTGATAGCAAGAGTACTCACCCACAACTTGTTCCAGATGCTCGGCTACGATCGAAACGTTCACTAACTTAGCGAAAGGAATTACAGACTCGGGTAGATCTGACTCCAGCTCATCGGTTGTCAGGTGCTCAGTGACAATTACACCTTGCTGAATGTCGGTCACGCCCTTAGCCGTCTTACTTTCCGGCTTGGTCACTTTGAACTCGGACGCAGCGTCCTCAGGTTGAATCTCAGTTTTCAGAGCAACCTCCCGTTTGATAACATCAGGCTGAGCAGAGGCTTCTTTCGCCACGCCTTTTATCACCTCTTTGGCTTCCTGTTCCGTTGCCGTCACTTGAGTGACCTCAAGACTTTCGGACACGCGGAAGGAGACTTCAGCTGTTGCTGTCTTAGTCGCCTTCTCCACGACAAGCGTTCCCTCACTTTCTTGCGTTATCGCTTGCATTTGTTCAATACTTTCAAACGGAATCTGTTCAGGTATTATTTTTTTAGTTTCTGGTTTCTCGGATTCGCCCAGTTCTTCCGTAGCAGATGACGGTATCACCTGCGATTTCTGAGCTACCTGGATACCCAGGAGACTCGGTTGGGCAGTCTGAGCTGTTGGCTCGTCCGGAGTTGACAGAACAGTCTCTACCTCGCCGAAGGAGACTTCTGAGACTGAAAGTGAGAGCAGTTCTTCCAATTTCGGTTTGCCTTTCTGCTCTTCAGGAGCTTTGGGCTTGGGAAACTCTTCCGCGCTAGCCATTGTCAGAACTTCTGACGTTTCTGCTACTTCTATGCTGTCCAATTTCGTAAGAGCTTTGCGCTCCTTAGGAGCCTTCGGGTACGGCATTTCTTTCTCTGTTTCTGTGGAAACTACTTCAGAAACGGTGATGAAGCTCATCTCCTCTATATCGGGTTTGCCCTTCTGGCCCTCTGGTTTCTCCAATTTCTCCAGTTCTTCAACATTCGTGACTGTGAAAACCTCAGTCTTCTCGGCTACCTCTCTGCCAGTCATCTGAGGCTGAGCGATCTTTTCGCTGGGTTTCTCAGGTGATGGTAAAGTGTCTTCAAGCTCACTGGAGACAACTTGTGAAATTGTAAGCGATGTTAGCTCGTCCAGCCTTGGTTTTCCTATCTGTTCTTCAGGTAGGACAGGTTTCTCCAGCTCTTCTACGTTTGTTACTGTGAGAACCTGGCTTGTCTCGGCCACTTCTCTGCCAGTGAACGTTGACTTAGCTGTCACTGTGCTTGGTGTTACTTTGCTCTCTAGAACCTCTTCAGTTTCATGTGATACTGTCTGGGAGATCGTTAGCGATGTTAGTTCCTCGACATTCGGTTTTCCTTTCTGTTCTTCAGGAGCTTTTGATGTTGTTAGCTCCTGCGCGCTGATCATAGTCAACACCTGCATTGTCTCTGCCACATCACGACCAATCAGACTAGGCTGCGCCATTTTTTCTGTAGATACTTCAGGACTTGGCAACACGTCCTCCATTTCAGTGGACACTGTCTGCGACACTGACAAAGAGACATACTCCTCCAAACCAGGAACTCCCCTCTGTTCTCCAGGTTTCTTTATCTCGGAAAGAATGTCTACATTACTCATTGTTAACACCTCCATCGTCTGGGCCACGTCCCTGCCAATCAGATTTGGTTGAGCTGCTCTTTCGACGGGCACCTCAGGAGTAGCTAAACTGTCTTCAGCTTCGTGAGAAACTACTTGCGAGACAGTCAAAGGTGCCAACTCTTCGACCTGTGGCTTGCCCTTCTGCTCTTCTGGGGCTAGTGGAGCCACAAGCTCTTCTGCGCTGGCTACTGTCAATACCTGCATTGTTTCGGCAACGTCTCTGCCAAGTAGACTGGGCTGAGCTGTCTTCTCTTTGGGGACTTCGGGAACCGGCATAGCTTCCTCCAGTTCACCAGACACAACGTGGGATACTGTCAATGGTGTCAGTTCATCTAGCTTTGGCTTTCCTTTCTGTTCCTCTGGTCGCTTCAGTGTAAGATCTTCTGTTCCAGCTATAGTGGTGATTTGAGTGGTCTCAGCAGCCTCTCTGCCGAGTATGTTGAAGTCCGCTTTTTGATCTTTAGGCGTGGCCATCAGAGTGAGTACATCTTCGGCTTCGTTCGAAATCACCTCGCTGACTGCTACGGACGACAGTTCCTCCACTTCCACGGTACCTTGCTGCTCCTTGAGTTGCGTCATCTTCTCCAGAGTCTCGGTCGTAGCTGCAGTAATCACCTGTAGTACTTCGGGAGCCTCTCTGCCAGTCAGGCTAGGCTGTGCTTGCTGCATTTTCGGAGCTACATCTGTTGGCAGAACGTCTTCGATCTCGTTGGAGACTATCTCGGTGACGGTAACTGTGCTAAGCCCCTCGAACTGAGGCTTGCCTTTTTGTTCTTCAGGTTTGAACTCCCCTTCGAATGTCTCTTCCCGTTCACCAACAGTAGTTTCAGTCTTCACCGCGGTCTCGATGACCGTTTGAGTCATGGTCGCTTGAGTGGACGCCTGTTTCTCTTCATGAATCTCTTGGGTGGATTGAATACTTTCTACCATGGATCCTACCACCGTCTCGTGTAGGCTGATGTCCTGAGTAGCTTTGACACCAACACGTTTTGGAGCGACGTCGAAAACGGTCTCCTTGTCTTCTGTGATGGTCTCAGAGACTTGCAGAGACTTAGCCTTCTCGATATCGACGTCCGCTTTCTGAGTCTGGGGCTTGAACACGCCCTCGAAGCTTTGTCCGCTTTCCTCGACAATATTTTCATTGATGATGATACTCTCGAAAGTATCTTGCCCTGGAACAGCCACTTGCGGTATCACAGTCAATTCTTGGGTCTTATCACGAACATGCACTTGAGATTCAACTGTCGTTGTCTCGATGATACTACGTTCAGCGATGATCGTACTGGTTGCTGTCTGAGAAGCGTCCATTTTCTTCTCTTTCAACACCGACTCGACTTCAGCAGATGTCACTTCGGTCACAGAAACCCCGTGACCTTCTTCGAAAGTTGGTACCGCGGTGGAGGTAATAGCCTTGGGATATTTATCAAATGTTCCCTCGCTCTCCGCGCTGGGAGTCTCTTCGACGATGATCGGTTGCAGAGTGTCCTGCGTGGGCTGAGCCTTGGCTTCGTGCTTCTCCAGCGGTTGAACCGAACCTGTGCTCTGTTCGACGAACACCTGAGCCGTCTGAGCGACGTCCATGCCAACTTTCGTGAGCGTCACCTCCGCCTTGTTCTCCTCGTGCTTCGTTATCGTCATGGTGTCCTCTTTATCCTGCGTGATGACATGAGCAACCGTGATACTCTTGCCTTCGACAAAAGTAACGGTAGCGCTGCGCTCGTCGAGCTTCATCTTCTCCTCAAATATGGTACCGTGTTCTTGAGGAACCGTCTCGCTAATATCAACACTTTCTAACGTCGTCTGTGTTGGATGTGCCTCTGCAGCGGCTGGTTTTGGCAGTTGAGGCACCTCTCCCAGTCCCTCTCTAAGGTTAACCTCCATCTGCTCGGCGACTTCTTTGCCCTCCATCGCTGGTTTCGCTACTTCTTCCCGAGGCTTCTTCATCTCTGAGAGATCAGCTTCGACGTCTTGCGTCGTAGTGGCTTCCGTGATGGCGATTAAGCGGCTATCGTCAACCGTCACCCTAGCAATGGTCTTCTGCAACGTCAACTCCTCGACTTTGTCCACTTCCTTCTCAGCAAGCACTTGCTCCGTCGTCTCGACCGTCTCGAAAGTCTTCTGGCCTATCTGAGCCGTCGCGGTGATTGGTTTGATGATATCCACCTCTCCTGTGCTCTGCTGAGGAATGATTTCGGACCTCTCAGCGACTTCGTGGCCTGAGACGATGACCGGAACAGCCGATCGTGTTTTCTCCTCCTGGATGCTCTTCAGGACTTCTTCTCGATCGGCTGCACTGATCTCCATGACCGTGGTCACGCGCTTACCTTCCTCGATAGAGATTTCCACCTTTTGTACCACTGGCTTGAATTTACCTTCGAACGTATTCTCCTGGTCTTGAACGATGTCCTGGGTGATCAGAACGCTTTGGTACGTTTCTTGCGACAACTGTGCTTTCTTTGCATCAGGTTTCTCCATAGTAACCTCCGCAACGGAGTCTTCAACAGAGACTGCCGTTGTTTCAGCGATTGCACGAGTAGTATCCAATCCAACGGTAGCTGCGTGTTTCGATGGTGCTTCTTCGGAAACGTACAACGATTCCTTGTCGGCTGGGGTTACTTGGGACACTGTCACGATATTCCTACCCTCTTCAAGGTCGACGACAGCTTTCTTGTTCTCCGGCATCAAATCTGGCACGAATTTGTCTTCGCTTTCCTGCACGACAGGCTGTAACTCAATCAACGGATTGAATGGAATATGTTCCTGCAGAGCCGTAGCTTTGGACGGTTTCTCTTCAACGAAGTCGCCAGTGCTGAAATCGACCACCTGCATCGTTGTCTGTGCTACTATGTGTCCACCGACTAAACTTTTATCAGCAGTCTTCATCTCTGGCAGATCCTTGGTCTTGTATTCTTCTTCTTTGTCTTCCACAACTACTGTAGACACCTGTATTCCTTGATCTTCGACTACAGACAGGTCTGCCAGAGCTTGCGTTGGTGCTTTATCTTTGTCTAGGACACCTTCTGCCTCTGTGGGCTGTGTTTCCGAGCTGATCACTGCTTCCAATGGGATGTTCGATGGTACAGCTGAAGCAGAGACAGACTTCAGATCTTCTAACTTTCCAGCACTAGTGTCGACCGTGATCTCAGTCTTCTCTGCGATCACATGGCCAGCAAACTGAATGCTCGCCTGTTTCTCTGACGGTTTCTCAGGAATATGAAGGACATCTTCCTTATCTGCTGTGATTTCAGTAGTCGTTGTAACGCTGATAATCTCGTTGATCGATACTTCAGCCTTATTGGATACCACAACTTTGTCTATGAACTCTTTCTCAGTCTCCGACACAATGGTCTCGGTCCGCACGATACTCTCGAATGGTAGTCTCTCTTCTGTAGCAGCGAACGTGACAGGTGTTGGCACAGTTAGGTCTCCGGAAGTCACGGCTGGGGTGATCTCCATTAGCTGAGCAACTTTGTGCGCATCAAAAGTGGGAGTGGCCTGCTCGCCTTGAAACTCCAGCTTCTTAAAGTACTCCTTTTCCTTATCCGACGCGATCGTCTCGATGACCGTGACTCCTATGCCTTCCTCGAAGGACACGTCGACCATCTTCTTATCAGGTTGCACAAAGTCCTCCATGGGCTTCTCCAGATCACCAGTAGCGGTCTCCATCGTGATCATACTGTGGAAGGTAACATGATCGGTGGTAGCTGTCGCAGTGGTCATCTCCTGGCGCTTGAACTCGTCGACGTTGTCAGTGGTAGTTGTCTCACTGACTTCAGCCACGATATGAGTCGGAATATCCAAAGTAGCGGATTTGATCTCAGGCTTTTCAGCTTCGGGCAGAGAGCTCTCTTTGTCCTCAGTTGTCACAGCGGAGACGATCAAGCCTTCACCGGTGACAAACTCTAGATTCGCTGTCCTGTCAGATGGTTTGATCTCAGTAAATGGTGCTTCGGTTTCTCTAGTCTGAACTTCTTCAGAAATCGCAGCCTCGATCGGCAGTATCGTGGTTTTAGGTTTTGTCTCCAGCATCGATTCACCAAGAAATTCGCTTAGGCCAGTGTCGCTCATCACCTCGAATGTAGACGCGACTCCTTGAGTCATAATGTCTACAGTCGCTTCCACGCCTTTAGGCTTCTCTTTTCCAGTGAATATGCCTTCTTTGTCTTCAGGGTAGGTAATTCCAACGACGATACCCTCTTCTTCTTGGAACACTACTTCCACATTCTTTGTCTCAGGCTTGACGTCCTCCTGTAGTGAAGATTCTTTCTCGGATACAGACACTTCAATCTGTTCAACTACCTCCAATCCACTCTGCTGTTGACTCGCGTGCTCCTCCTTCGCTTTCTCCTCTTTCAGAACGTCAATGTTGTTCGCGATTACTGTCTCTTGCATTTCAGCTACTTCGTGACCGCTCGTGATTCCCATTGTGACTTTCCTCTCCTTTGGCAAGTCTTCGACTTGCAGTTTCTCCTCGCTCAGGACCGTCATCACTTCTGTCACCGTGAGCTTTTCTGTCTTCGAGCAAATCTCCACATCAGCGCTCTGTGTCACTGGGCGAACATCTTCTTCTCTGACCTTCTCTGCCTCAGCGATGTTGGTCTCTGTCACAATTAGCTCCTCCATGGTGTCGCGTTGGAGTATAGCCATTCCTGGTTTCGGTTGTTCTGTGCTAATGTCAGCGGTGCTTTGGGCAACCAAGGTCTCCGACTTCAGCGCCACAGAGTGGCCAGATATTAACGGCTGAGCCTTGTAGTCCTGGGGCTTGGCGTCAGGACTGTACACGTTCTCTCGATCGTGTGGGATTACTTCGAGCACTGTAGCACCTGACCTAGGCTCTGTAAGCTCTATTATCGCTGTCTTTCCATCTGGTTTGACATCTGTTCGGTACAGATCCTCTTTCTCAGCTACCTCCTGCATCGCTACAGTAATGCTTTCTAGAGGCACATGCGATGGTTGAGCTACACCGGAAGCAGGCTTCTCTTCCGGTACGTATTCTCCGGTTGGCGAATGTGTTCTCACTTCTTCAAACATCGGGGCTACTTGGGTGGTGAACTCTGTGCTGGCGTAAGCGCCTTTTACCTCCGATATCTCTGTGTACTCTGACTCCTTTTCGCTCGCGATCACCATAGTCGTGTGCAGACTCTCAATCTCGTTCATCATGACCTCCGCAACCCTGGAATCTGGGACTTTGTCTTTCTGAACCGACGCCAGGTCCTCGGCGACTACGGTTTCATCTACGACGGTCTCCTGCAAGCTGATAGGTACTATCTTTGCTACCCCAGAAGATGGAGCGTCTTTGGAGATCTCGCCTAAGTTGTCTTCTGGCTGAGTCATCTGGACTTCCAGCGATACGACCGGATGCGTGGGTACTGTTTTACCACGGTGGGACTCTGGCATTTCAAAGATCTTAAGGTCAGCTTCCTTCTCAATCGACGTAGTCTGGTACACTTCGACGCCTCTGATTGCGTCGTAGCTTGTCTCCACCACCCTTTCTTCCGGTTTCACAATTTCCTCCATTGTGGACTCCCTATCATGAGCCAGAGTCTCTTGAACCATCTTGGCCTCTGTTAACTCCACCGTAAAAGTTCCACTCTCTTGTATGTATTTCAGCTCGTCTTTGAAGTCTGACGGATAATCAGCTGTATGGATCTCAGATATCGTAACGTGTTCTTCCGGTCTGATCGACGTCTCAGCCAACACTTGAGTGGGCTTCTGCTCCGGATGGTACACTCCTTCAGACTCCTGGACAAGAGTGCTCGAGATGGTCCCGATTTCCAGCGAAGATATAGAAGTCTCAGCTGTTTTGGTAGCTGGTTTGTCACCTGGCTGATAGTCTGTCTCTTTCTCGGATGGAACAGTCTCTACTGTGACGGCTGATGGTATCTCGACTACGTTCAGATCAGCCTCGGCCTTCTTCGTCTCTTCTATTGTCAAAGTCGTCTCTTTGTCTTGCGTTTGTATGGTAGACACCGAGACTCCTTCTAACAAGGTAACATTAGGCACAGCTTCGAAAGTGTCGAGTTTCCTCTCTGTCACATAAACTCCCTCGCTCTCTTGAATAACATTCTGTTCGATTATAGCTGTCTCATTACCGTAAGAAATGCCGACCTGAGCTTTTTGGCTAGGAGGCAGTCTTCCAGGCACGTATTCACCTTCTTTCTCAGGTGCGTGCATCTCTTCAGTCACCCGCTGTCGCTGGGAAATGATGGTCTGTGTAGCAATCTCAGTGGGGACTATCAGCTCTGGATAGTACTTTCCTGGCTTGTCCTCTGGACGGACCTCTTCGACAATGAGCGGCTCAACTGCAGTAACGTTTATTCTAGGCTTAGCGGGTACTGTCTTCAATGGTTCCAATTTGTCCTCGACTATACCTTCTTGGACTTCATACACGGACAGACCTATCTGCGACAGGATAGTGTCCTCAGCCTCTGCAGTCATCGGTGTCACGAAATCCTCCGCGGGCACCTCTTGTTGACTGACCATTGTCTCGTAAACAGTTGTAGCCTCTTGAACAGTCATGCTGACGTCTGCTGTTCTACTGAGCTCTTGCTTGGTGATGGCCAGGCTCGAGACACCCGCATCGCTGGCTAGGATCTCACTGACGATTAGACCCTCTGATGGGACTATCGCTGGCGTAGCTTCGTAGGACGTAGGTTTGAAGGTGTCTGAAAACTCACCGGTGGATGCCTGTACTGTAGTCTCTGTGATAGAGTAGGGTTCCACCGGTGATATTGATAAGGATGCTTTGCGTTCGATAGGTTTGATCTGGCTGATGTCATCGATCTCTTTCTCTTGAACGGGGACCAGTTGCTCTGTTAGGGGAGTGATGGTGTCCATCGTTAGCTTTGCTTTCTCTAACTCTGGTTTGCCAGGTGCTTGTTCGATCGTTCGATCTAGAGGCACCACTTGATGACGTTGACTAGGGACGTTCAATATGATTGAGGACACCACCTTGTCTCCCTTCACTTCAAACTCCTCGATCTCCTCCAATTCGACCTCATCTCGACCGATTTGTGACCGTTTGGGCTTCAATTGTTTCCTTCGTTTCTCTATTATCTCTTCTTTTTCATCTTCTACCTCTATCTCTTTCTCTATCTCATCGTGTTTCTTTTCTTTCCGAGTCAGTCTACCCTTCGTGTCTGTCTCTGCGATTACTGTCTCTATCTCTTCCTCGACTTCCTCCACATCCTTTCGCTTCCTCTTCTCCCGTTCCGTTTCCTCGATCTCTTCGATCTCTACAACCTGAACCCCCTCTTCCCTATCTTCCTTTCTCTCTTCGATCTGTTCCGTTGGTATTGTATCTTTGCGTTTGCGCAGTGTTGTGTGTGCCTGCCGTGTGTCCTCGTATTCTGTGGAAAGTATGTGAGAATTTTCGTGTCAATCAATCGCGAGTGTACGGTAATCACTGTTTTCTCTCTTTGCTCTCTCAATCGCTCTCTCGTTCGCACTTCGCTATTAAAATTGACAAAAAAAAACCATTCTCTGTTTTGAAAAAGACTCCATGCGACGAACCATTCTCGAGCGGATGCTGCTTGCTAAGGACAAGAATCGTGCTTTCAACGAAACAAGAGTCAATCAAAATCCTACGGACAGTGCACGCCGAACGAGCCAATGTGAAGATTAAACGGAAAAAAAGAAAGAAAAGGTTGTAGGGAAAATGTACAGCAGACAGAGTGTGAACAGCATGTTTCCACTTTTATTCTACACGACTTCCAAAGGTATCGTATCATTTTTTTTTTGTTGAATCTGTTCCTTTAATGCCTTTATTTTTAATGACAAATAATTAACCGAATCATTTTCAACTTTCGAATCATTCGTTTTAACCATTAAGTAGTTGTTAACAATGTGTACAATAAAGGTATACAAAATATTCTGTCTATATAAGTTCAAAATATTGCTATGGTATGAATTATTATTTAAGTAGGTTTATCGATATTGAAATAGATTATAGATTTTAATAAGAAGTTAAATAAGCAACAAATGAAATTTATATTATATGGAACTTATTCAACAAGTAGTTTTTATTGTTGGTAATTATAAATATTAACCCCTTCAAGACACTTAAAAGTCATCAGCTACAGGAATGAAATTTTTGGAAAAATTATCTATTTCCATTTTTAAGTTTTTATATTTTCGTACAAAGTATCATATGTAACACTGTAAATGATTAGACTGCAGATTTTATGCATTTATGACACAGATGAGTAGACCAAATGCGAAAAAATAAAAACATTTAGACAATTTAAAAATACTGTTTCATTGTTTCCAACTTTATAATTATTAAAGAAAATAGATAGGTGTCTATGTATTATATCTTGCAATTAATGCAAACAATTTGTATTTTATATAAAAATCAGCAGTTTAGTCATTATTTTATTTCTAGCATACTAAAATTGAATTGAAAGGAGCAGTTCAGACATTAATAACTTCCCACAGTTGACGCAATGAATAACTAAAACGTAATAAAAAATTTTGAATAACTTGTACTTTGAGCACAATAAAACCGTCTGGGCAATAAATAAACGTTTAATTATTTTTAATTGACTGTAATCACTAGACTGCGGATCCTTATGCAATTATGGCTTTTGAACATTTTCAAAAAATGCTAGGATATAAAATATGACAGAATTAAGTACGATTTTAATTTATTTCAGATCTGAAAAGGCTACTACCACGGAAAATAAGATTCTATTTTATTCCACTTTTTTAAAATTCGTCTACAAAAATAGAAATTTGCATCAACATCCGCAGTTTAGTAATCATTTTGTAAAAGTATAAACTTTTACAAGCGTTCTCAGTCTACTAACAAAATTTCCCAAGGTTATATCAATGTATAATTTACCCTCGATTAAGTAAGTAAGTAAGTAAGTTTATAGTGTTTGAATAATGTTTTTATAAAATGTCTCAGCTGGGTCAATATCAATATTAATTCGTTTAAAAGTGTCTCTGTGAGTTTCGGAATGTAAAATAAAGTCTAACAGTGTTTTCATAGTATAGTTACGATGTCTCTGGAATGTTATAGAGTAGTGTGCAGTGTAGCAGTGTAGCAGAGCACTAGGGCATTCGTTGTTTATTAACAGGTTGTGCGTGTGTGAGTTTCGTGTGGTAATAGAACGAAATAGTACAGGTCGGCCAGAAGTCAAACCAACATGAACACAAAAATAAGAGATGCTTGTCTGTTACACATCGTGCTAACTACCAACAGAAACAAATTAAAAAGAAAAATACAATCTCTCATTCAATTGTTTTGTATGTGGGACAACATTGTTATGCAGAAATTCATGTGAGTGTGTAATTTGAATGTGTAACAGTAACAAGTAATACAATATGTAAAATAGTTGCTGTCTACGCATCACCAGACAATATTGGAAACCATGAAATATCGGATTTGTAAAAATACATAACTTTTGTGAAACATAGTATATGTGCGGGACTTCAATAATATCAAGTATCCAAATTCTGATTAAAATAACATTAGGTCGTGAGCTAAATTTTTGCTAAAACTAAAAATGTTGTTGAAAAATCAAATGAACGCTCTCGGAAATTAGTTGTGAACAAACAACAATTTAGTTGACAATCTAGTGATTAAGACGTGAAAATGATTATTAATTACAGTGTATTTTCACGCGTATTATTTCACAGTTTCTTCTAAAACTCTACACTTGTAAAACACGAGAAAACTACACAACTAACGGCACGGTTTTTATAGTAATAACACAAAACTGATTATAATTCAGAATGAAACCCATGGAATATACATGAACCGAGGCACAGATTGTATCTTACTTACATTAAAAACTGTATTAGCAGCGCGAAGCTCATATCGCGAGGCGTCGAGTTTTGGTGTTGGATCGGATAGTGATTAAGAGGACAATTACGTTAGGGTAAGAGAACGTTACTATGGAGGAATACGGCGCGTGGAAAGCATAGCGGCTTAGGCAGAAATATTTTACTGCTTATTATTCGATCAAGTTAAGCTTCATGCATCTGAAAGAATAATAAAATAAAAACATTACGCAGAGACCGTATCGTGCGATCACTATGTACATACTTCATGACTAGATTACATTTTCTACGTTATACCAGAACTATGAATCAGTATAAGTGAGCATGAGATGAGATGAATCTTCATGAAGTAATTAGAATGATCTTTAAGCTGAATTTTATAAAATATTAAAATTTCGTATCCGTTCAAAATTACCACATTTTGAAATTGTGGGGGTGATCTAAAAGAAACGATTGAAGAATATCGTTTTTGTATTAATTAGAAATATTTTATCCATTTTATTATGTGCTAAATGTGTATCTACGAATTCTACAATGTTTCTCGTAGATTACTCTGTCCTACATCTTTTTTAAACAAATATATATCTGAAAATTATACAAAGCGCGTCGGGACGGGAGTATAAATGTAAATTGAAATGTTGACGAATAAATGAACTAAATGTAATTAATAATACATATTTCTATTACAAACAATATTTACTAACCCTTTTAGAAAAATCGAGATTGAAAATTCGTTTGGTGAGCGTGCATTTGAGTATTATTTCATTTATGTCTGACGATTATTGACTGTTTCTACTTGCGCTGTTCTTAAACTATGATAGTGATATGTAGACTGCGGATGTGTATGCAATTTTTAATTTTTGTAGACAAATTTTAAGAAAGTGGTGCCAAATGAAATTCTATTTTCATTGGTAATAGCATTTGCAGATCCAAAATAAATAAAAATCGTACTAAATTCTGTTGAATTTAATACTCTAGCATTTTCTGAAAATTTTTATAAAGATATCCGCAGTCTAGTGATATGATATTATTAGATTTCTTCACAATTTGAGACATTAGTTGGACAGAAAAGTGATAACTACTTTCTTGAATAATTCATCTATGACGTATAAATAAAAAATATGTTACACAGCTTTGTTTGAACAACGATGTTCAGTAAAATGAAGAAAATTTAGAATATTAAAATCGAAAATAACTAAAGTCCTTGGTTTCTTGCGAATTAAATACATTGATTTTCAAATGAGTTTATAAGATGTTAAATAAATTATGAATTATAAAAAAATTATTAGATAGTTATTAATACTGTTAATTCAAAATGACATAATACATCCTATATGGAATCAGTGAAATATAAATAGTGTATCGTTATTATTCATTCAAATAGAATTGGTAAGTGATAGAAAGGCACTTTTGTCAGCCACATTGAATACGACGTGTAACGAATTTTCGAATCTGTATTGGAAAAAAATATCTTTTTTTTTAAATTCAGCGTTAATGAACTTCATTCGACATTTTGAATTTTTGTTTGCATGCAATAGTTTTATCGCTGTATCTTCTATCACGGTATGCTCTGTATAATGAAATTATGGAACGAGATACTTAAGCCACGGAATGTTGAATCTATAAATGCAAGTAGATTAAAGCGAATACAAAGTAGAACTAGTAAATGCAGATGAGAAAAGATCTTGATGTGATGTCGACAGTCCGGATACTGATGCGTTTCTCGAAGGTATGATAAGATTAAAAAAAACCATTAATGCTGCTCTCCATTCACTAATCGAATGACCGATTATTCGAACGTATAACCCATGCACTGAAACTCGTTGCTTCAAACCTTTAATTTCTCGAATATCCTGCGTGCGGACGGCTTTTCTTTCGTCCCTCCTCTCTGCAATCAAAAGATCGTTCGTTTTTGTGGGAGACTCGGGATTAGGATCATCAAACGAAGACAGAAGTGAGAGAAAATAAAAACAACACACACACGCAGCGATTATGGCACGTTGTAAAAATATATTCATTTTATTCGATAAATCAAATGTACAGTGTGAAGCGTACAAAGATGTCGAAACTATCTTCGTGTATTTTGTTATATGTAGGTACAAGAAAAAAGGAAAGGACGCATGCTTAGTCGGAGCTTATGTCTAGCTGTAAAGCGACGAAATATTTACAAAAAAAAAGATTAGGATCATACAACATTGTATTTATGAGGCAGCCACGCAAGCACACACCAAAATCTATGGTTTTTAATGTCTAGAAACAAGAACTGCAACGGATTTGTGATGCTGCAAGTCCGAAGATCATTAATTCTTTAAATGTTTCTTTTCGTTTCAAACCTCGCGCCACGCAGTCTCGACTTACCCATTAAATGAACCTCGGTCTTGCGGACGATATCCACCCGTTCCGCGACATGTTCCTCCGTTTCCACCTAAAAGAAATGCGCATTGGAGAACACATGCGAACATTTCAGAGAAAGTCATTCCTTCCAATAACGTGTAAAAGATTTTTATTTTTTTGCAATTTTTCCTACTGGTTGTTAAGCCATTTGTATGCAAACTTGAATCTATGATCTATGAATCGATATAAGAGGGATATGTGTTTCTGGATTTTTCGTTTTATTTTGTCATACAATTAAAGTAATTATCATATTTTTCATATTTTTGGAATAAAAATTGCAAGGGAAATTCAAATGTTTTTAGATGTTGCTTAACACGTTAAGCGCCACGTTGGTCCCTAGGGACCGACGCTAGACTTTCCGTTCAGGCCACGTCGGTCCCTACGGACCGGCAGGGCCCGCCTGGCGGCTAACTGTGGCCTGAACGGAAAGGCACGCAAATTCGGCGTGGCGCTTAACGTGTTAAATAAATAGCTTTCGTTCAAACTTCTTTGTGTGACTAAACTTCCCATACTAAAATAAATGGATTTTCTTCAAACTCACTGGAGTGACTAAATTCCCCATTCGAAAAACCTCAATTTAATAAAAAAAATTAGTTGAATCTTAAATGATTATCATAGTTTAAATGTCGACAATTTTTTGAGAATGGGGAATGTAGTGTTTAAATAAGTCGTCCGATTGGGTCATTCCACACACATTTTCGGTTCTAGCTGAATTATTGGCTAAAGTGTGCGGCGTTATAGCCTAAGAGACTTCTTGTGAGGCACGGAGAGTATTGTGGCGCGATCACAAGAAGGTCCCTGGATGCAATGTCACTAGATGAGGGGAGGGAGCTCGAATTGAGGGGAAAAGTTACCCTCTCTCTGCCAGTACTGCACACATGAAGGTAGAGTGTGGACACAAGTCTTGATCTACCGACACTACCCCGGGGAATTTCTTGTCATCTCACCACAGTATATATGCCTGAGTGCTCAACTGATTTTCGTTCAGCACTGTATTATAGAGTTAATTCTTAGCACTCGAGTGATGACTCTGAGAGGCGCCACTAAAAATTGCTGCACCATTATTTAAAATATTGTTTAGATTATTAGATATGTTGGTATCTAATCAATTACTAAACTTTTAAGCATTGTATGAGGTATTATATCAATTTCATATTCACCAAATTTAAAAGATCATAGAGAATGGAAATATTTTAGATCGGACGAAATGTTTAATTTCTGAGTTAAGGGATTAAGGGGTTAAAAGCTTGAACGGCAGACATAAGTGAATCTCTGTAAAAGAAATGATCAGTATATCTTACTTCCGTGGCTTCTGTAACCTCCCAAGCGCGCGGCCGGAAGTCCTCAGGCGCGAAGTGCGTGATGACCTCCTCGACGGTGACATGTTGCAGCTCGATCATTCTCATGAAAGCACGGAAGCCAACGGTGGCAGCCACGACGCTTTCGTCTGTAGTCGTCTCCTCCGTAAGGACTTGTGTGATCAGAGTACCATGGCCCTCTCTTTCCACCAGCTGAACTAGAGCATTCTGAGCCTCGGGTGTCTTCAGCGCAGGGAAGTTATCCGTCCTGTATAGACTTTCATTAATCTCATTCACGGAGACACCTTGTCGCACCAGGAAACCGATCGTGGCCAGTTCCCGAAGAGGAGCCTCTCCAGGTCCGAATTCCTTCGCGTGAAGAGTCTCCATGATCTCCTCGACCTCCCTTGCGATATTCTCTCTTTCTCTTTCCACGATCTCCTCGATGCTGAGCTCCTCTCGAAGCTTCTTCTCCGTCTTCTTCTTTTTCTTCGGCTTTTCCTCCACGATCGCTTTTCTCGGTATCTCTTCGGACACCTCTTCTTCGGTCACCACGATCTTCTTCGCTTTCCTTTGCTTCGCCTCCATTCGCCTGATTTCCTGCACGCTGGTCTCCGTGTGCACCTCGGCCACCGAGACTGTCTGCAAGGTCTCTGATGTTACCTGCGCTCGGTCTACAATTGATTCGACCACGAAGTCCGGCGCCAAATCCTCGGTGGTTACTTCTGAGACGACGACCACACTTTCGCGCTCTTCGACCACCCGTTTCGCACGCTCCTCGGGTGTCGGGACCAGATCTCGAGGCTTCTGATCGTCGATCTTCTTCAGGGACGCCGTCGCTTCCGTCATCACCGGCTCTTGCACTGGTACTATCTTCTTTGCCCGGGATACCTATTTATTTTAGGATTAATTCAACCATTAATACCATATATGTTCCATTTTTCAGATAACAAAGTCTGCTAGACATAATACAGGATAAATATATAAAAATAAGAAAAGAATTCTAGAACCTTGGGATACGAATCTGCTTCTCAGCTTCACCGTTACAGGCGTTGCCGCTGATCTATGAAACTACATATGTATATATACAGAAAAATCCAAAAATGATGTGGTAAATATCTTCGTAAAAAGAGAGTATTGGCAAAAAAACTTGGTCACGTGTCTACTTTTTTGTCTCTAGAATCATCACAAAAAGCTTCATTAAAATCGGCGACCCCACGCAAGTGTCACCGCTACTTATGCAAAACGCTTTATATAAAAATGATCTGTCTGTCTGAAGCGGAAAACGGACGCCATTTACAAGATTTAATTTCTCGTATGCTGTGTAATTTTATTTTCTGTGTATATTGTATGTGACACTACAATGCACTGTAAATTTAACGTAAAAAATGAAGTAGTTATTAAATATTGAAACACCTTTATGTCTTTTGGACCATCCTGTATTGGCTCGTGCGGAAAGTTTGTTAGATTTCAATAAACGTCTACTACATTAATAGAATTCGCTTAGTTAGATTTTGTAACAAATTATTTTTGACTTTGTATTTTGAGTTTGTTCAGATTTGGTATTTACCTCTGTAGGCTTCTCTTCTATGATCTCTGTCGACTCGAGTACCTGCGTCTCCTCAATGTCGACGATTTTCCTGAAAGAATAGTTTATAAATGAGTGAATTATGAACAGAATTTATTACGTGTAAGTATGTAAATAATAACAATATTACGAACTTTTCTTCCGGTTGGTCTTTAGGACTCAGCTTCTCCTTGCGCAGTTCTTTCTTTTCTACCTTTACACGCTCGGCTTTGATCTTTTCTTTCGTTTCCTTAGCCTTTTTCAGTTCGGCTCTCTTCTTCTTTGGTTTCTCTTTCGGTTTAACTTCCTTAATTTCCTCTTCGACGACTTCTTCATCCTCGTAGACCCTTGCTTCACCCGTTATTTCTGTTAACGAACAATGTATGTTTACAAGTTACATTTGATTCAATGTCCAAAATCATATAAATACATCAGAAAACGAAAGAAAAGTTTCAGCTTCAATTTAAAAAAAATTTCATCGCTCTATCTTATTTCTATTGAAAGTTCTTTGATTTTGAAACAAATTTCGTCCGAATTGCCCACTGTGCGGCGCGGCGCACCGTGGAGACTCTCAGGTATAAGAATCGCGACTTTACTGTAACAGACTTATTTCGCAATGTTGTTAAATCGCGAGCTAGTTTACCTGTAACGTGCAATCTGGCTTTTGTGATGGCCAATCCAATTTCGCTGGTGGCTTTGCAAACATAAGTGGCATCGTCTTCTTCGCTCGTGTGTTTGATTATAAGCATCGTTTTCTTGTCCTCCTCGTAGAGACGCACCTTCACGTTCTGCGTGTTCATCACCATCTTGTCGTTCTTGTACCATACCACATCTTAAAATTTATAAACACACAATTAATACCCTGTTTCGAAAAATGGCTACACTGTACGTTTGAAACCGTTTATTCCTGATCTGAACGCAAATTCCAATCGCTCTTTTGAGATCGTTGATTAATAATCTTCTTTTTTAAGACTACACTTATAATTATATTCATTTATAGTCAATTAGTAAAAATGCCATATGGTGTTTAAACATAGCGTGACCTGTCCAGTTAATGAACATAATTCGTGAGATTAGCATTATATAGTATACCTGGAGTAGGATTGCCGGAATAAGTGCACTCGAACGTCGCGCTTTCACCTTCCCTCGCGTAAATATCCGTAATTTCTTGAATGAATCGTGGTACAGCTTGCGTGGCTGGAAAAAACAATACAGAGCAAACATAAAATTAAATATTACTATCAATGAAGAAAACACGTAGATAAATCATTTACCTGATGTTTTGCTTGGTGATTATGCGACTCACGTGACTCCGATGTCAGTAATCTGATTAGTCAATAAATACAAATATACACACGTACACAAACGAATTCATGCGAAAATAATAACATTTCTACAATAAAATGAACCAACAACATGGAACAATTGATTTTATTGGGTTGTAAACTATGCAATTTCACCGTACTTCTTGTTTAACAAAAGAATATGTTCGAAACATTTTGTTATCAGCTACGGTATACTGTCCAAAAGAGATTCTTTGTTCTAACAAGTAATGAGCAATTCTTATCAATTTTCGTACTTGGGTATGTTTAGATGTTTATAATTACACTGCGAATTTCTGTGCAAAATAAAAATTTGATGCATTAATTTCAAGCAACAGAAACCAACTAGGAATTTGTTTGTTCTTTTACTAATTTTGATGAGACAAAATTTCATATTGGCAAGGATAAGCAGTTCGTGGATTCGAACGTAGGGTATACAAATTTATAAGAATCACACATTAACCCTTTGTGCCCTCGGAGCTATTTTAATTCGAAAATTAAACATTTCTTCCGACCTAGAATAATTCCATTTTATATGATTTTTTTCAATCTATGAAATTGATATAATACCTCATACAATAATTAAATGTTTAGTAATTGATTAGATAATAATGTAAACAATATTTTGAATAATAGTACAGCAATTTTTAGTGGCGACTCTGAGTGCTAAGGGTGAAGTGTTGGAACACAAAACTAGACAGTGTTACATGATGTCCATCATTTTCTTCCGTAAATGCAATTCATTGATCATGTGATTCGTACTTTTTGACAAACTAAAGCCATAAAAACAGGAACACAGTCTACAATAAAAAATAAAAAGAAGCGATTAAGAAGGTTAGTATTGAAACAACTCGCAAAATCTACCTGACATGGTGCCTCTCTCATCCTCGCTGTGATGATCGCTACAAGATACCTCGGACGTTGACATATTTCCCGCCAATCCGAGATTCCCGCTACATTGACTCTCCAGCAACAGGAACTCCTGCAATTCCTCTTGGCTATCCGCCGTATGCAATTGCTGAAACGCTTCCAAATCAACTTCTCTAGGCTCCAGCGGATACATTTTCGGGTCCATCATGAGATTCCCAATGCGACGCTCTTTGGACCATCTAGCTACCGGGATTCTAGATTTCGGATAAGTATGATACTTCCTCGTATGGTCATACTCTAGCGTTGTCTCCATCTTTTCTGCAAAATTCTCCGCAGCTGTCTTACTCTGTTCGCTACCGGTGGACGTCTCACTATTTTCTTTGATGGGTGACAGATAAAATCCAGACTCAGGAACATTCAGAAAATCGGGATGCATTCGAACGTGACTCCTTTTCTCTGACCTCGGTGGTGGAAATTCGTTGAAGTCCAAAACGATCCTCTTTCGTTTCTCTGCTCCCAACGCCTCCATCATTGATTCATTTTCAGCTGTTATACTATCATCGCATTCTATCATTTGGCAGGCAATAGTGTTGTTGCCAAGCTCCTCTACCAATTTGCTCCCTCTTGTCACTCTGCTAGCTGCTACTTTCTCAGTTGCTGATAGCTGCTTTGATCTTTCCATCCTCGTGGGCGAAGGTGAACTCGATTTTCTAGTTGTTATATTTCTATTATCCGAAAGCTTGGCGCACTTGGCTCTAACAGGTGACGGAGACCTGATCTTCACACCGATCTCCGTATCAAAATCACTCTTCGTCATCTTAGTAGACGATTGGGAGGTGAATTTTTCTACTGGACTCTTCGGCGTTCGCAGCTTCGATTTTTGTGCGTTCAATTTTTCCGATCCACTCGCGTGCACCTCTCGTTTCACATTTAACGATGCAGTAGCCGAAACTAGCTTCGTTTCTGAACTCCTCTTCGTCCCATATTTCTCCATAGTCCCCAAAATTTTCTTCCTCGTTACTGTATTCATGTCAGAACTTCTTCTTCCTCGATCAGCTGTAGCATCGATCGCTAATTTATCCTCTCTCACCTCCAATTCGTATTCAACGTCTTCACCTCGTTGCTCGCTAGATTTGCTGATCTCCCAAGAATACTCCTCAACGTCGACTTCCTGTTCGACTCCCATCGAGTCCGAGTGTCTTCTGGTCAAGAAGAACCCTTTCGAAGACGTTTCTTCGTCTTCCTCGAAGCATCTCTTACCTTCGTCGTCGATGTTCATCAACGTCCTCGTCGACGAGAACTCGCTGATCATCGTCGAACTGTTTCGTTGCGAACTCTCGTCGCGGATCGCACGATCATCCAGACTGTCGGTCGAGAAACTGCATTCTGGTTCACTCAGCATGCAATCCAGTCCCTCGGACTGGCTCTTACCTCTGAGAGCTTCCTGCATCTCCTCCATCTCGGCTACCCATGACGGTTTCCTGTACTCCTTCGTTCCGAGGATTCCTGGTTTGAGAACACGACAGAACGATTAGACACCCGCGCGGACCTTCGACCCTTTCAGTTCCATCTTGAAGGCTATCTCGCGGGCGTATATTTAAGCGTTTATGTCGGATTAGAGCGATTGTTCGTCTTTGGCCTATGAATGATTCCGCGAAACCTTCAAAAGGTAATAATTTTAAAACTTCATTACTTATATTGGAAATAAAGATAACAATGGTAACACAGATCATAAAATTATATTATTTATAGGAGATAAATACTAATCTACAATTATTAATAGACTATGATTTTTTACCGAACCAATAAGTTTAATATTCTATTATTCTATTCTATTCACAAAATAAAAAAAAATTTTCCTGGATTTAGTTGAAATGAATAGAAGATTGTTGTTTCGCGTGATTATTCAGAGGCAAAGTAGATGGAGCTGAAAGAGCCCGACGAGTTAGCAGAACGCCAGAGAAAAGAATATAAAAAAAGTGTAGGTGAAGGATGTGAGTGTTCAGTGTGAGTCTGATATGATCGTCAACGGGAGGTGCGGGATATATTAGGAGATTCATCGATGATGATTTCCGATCGAAGAGCGCAGCTGAAAAGAACTCGTATCAAGCAAATTAGCGAAGCATCCACCACATTTTTTAGAAAATTGATCTACGGCTAATCGGAAGGCATAGTTACCTTCTACTGACAGGTACGTTGTCGTGGTCGATGCGCCGAGCGGGTTGTGCGCTTCGAACACAATCTCGCCCGTGTCGTCTGGATACGTTTCGGCGATCGTTAATACCGATGTGCCGTCTTCGAATTCTTCGATCTGGAATTCTTGAGACGATACGATTTCTGCACCCTGCTTGTACCATTTTCCTTCTGGCTTCGGCTTCCCTTTGACCTTCACTTCCAGTCTGCAACGAACACCAAACACTTTAGTCAGAGGAACACATTTTTTCTATGAGGACATGTCAGTCTTGCTTGAACTTTCAGGGGGCACTTCAACAAATTTTGGTCTTGATTTGGTACAGGTTTTGCACTACAAATTCACCCTTTTGCAAATCAAATACACCATTTTGCAAATCAATTTCAACCTTTTACAAATAAAGTATTTTTAAGTAAGTTTTTGTGAAAAAAATCAAAACAAATGTAAATGAATTGTTCAGAAATTGAAAATTTTATTTATTGCAAAGATGCACATCAAATACTTGTTTAAAAGTAATTACCAATTCATTAACTTTGTAATGTATGAAAACTGTGTGTAGATACACTACTGTGCAACAGAAAGAAGCACCCGGCCATATTTAATAGTATTAAATGTAATAAATCATATATCCAAGCAACCATATATCCTGAACCATTGATCCTAGAGGATTGAAACTTCGACTGAAGCCGCGCTGGGTATAAATCTACTGAATTACATACCAAATACATCATAATTTATTGGAAAAAGGCAGAAATTTTGAGTCCGTCAAGGTAAAGAGCAGCCTATCTATACTATTATACTTGTAGATACACAAAATACAATCGATAAATTGAGATAATATTAATTTTACTATTAATCTAGTAAAACTGATTTATGTACTCAAAATGTAAATTATATTTTCAACAAGCTACATCATGAATTATAACTCGTATTATATTAATATTTGTCGTTATAGTTATAGAAAATTGAACATATTCGTACCTGGTTAGCTCTCCATCTTTGGTAGGAACTAACTGAGGAAGTTTCTTAATTATCTCCGGTGCGGATTCTTCATCCGTATCGAACAGGGGAGTTTCCTGAAAACAATTTGCATATAAGTACAGTTAATAACAATTCAGCTGCCAAATTCAATCTTTTAGAAAAGGCAGATATATCTATAATATGCCAGAAGAGAAAGAGAAATAGAGAAAATTATTTTATAGAGGAAAAGAAGTGATCGTTCACAACTAACTTTCGTTTCTAATGGCTGAAAATTATGATCTATCTGAGTAATCTATCAAGTTTGTAATAATCGGCAATGTTGTACAATTATATACTTTTTCTATAAGTTTGAATGATTTATGTAAACGGACCTTGGGAGATAAGAGATCTTCTTCTGAACCACTTTGCCCTGTAGTAAGCGACGTCGCAACGATCGAGGATGCAATTTCCGAGTCTGGTACATACTCGTATGCTGAAAATTTAAGAACCATATTTATGAAAATGATAGCAAAAAACAGTTCTTAGCTGATTGTAAGATCCGCAAAGTGTTTGAATACTTTCCCAATTCTCGTGAAATTGTCAATATTTGAACTGCAATAATTTCGTTACAACAAATAGTACAATCATAAATTAGTAGGCATTAATGCCTACAACTTGGACAATTACCTTCGACGACAAGCGACGACGTGCAAACAGCTTCGCCAACAGGATTCACGGCACGACAAGTGTATTCACCGGCGTCTTCAGGGAATACCTCGGTAATGGCCAGACTACAGACACCCTCGGTATCTTGTAAAATGGTAATCTCCTTGCCCTCTTTGATCGGCTTGTTGTCGTGGTACCATTCGACTCTTGGCGTGGGCTTGCCTTGCACGACGCACGTTAGATTCGCACTTTCACCGTCCATGACCCTGACCGGTGATAATCTTTTGATGAATGTCGGCGAAACCAGCTCCACCGTCTCTTCCCATGGGGTTTCCAATAGATTTATGGTGGCCGTACAGGTGACCGACCCGCCAACGTTCTCCGCGCGACAGGTATAAGTGCCGGCGTACTCCGTTTTTATTTCGTTTATCATCAGGATCGAGCGGTTCTCTTGTGTTACGATCCTCACTTGAGTTGTCGACTGCGAACACAATTTTAGATCGAGTTGAAAAATCCTCATTTTGAATTTTACATATTCAGCATTTCTAGTTTCTTCGAGCCTTACGCATACAGGCAAATAAAAGGTTTTACTCGTGATTAACCCTTTGCACTGGGAACTATTTTAACACGAAAACCAAACATTTCGTCTGATCTGATATTAGGTTGTTGCATATGAAATGCCCGATTTTAGAATGCGACTCTTATAAAACGTTATACTAGAACCAGATCTAATACGCAGACTCGCAGATGCAGTATTCGTGATATGAATAGTCAGATAAGAGGATATTAGACATTCTATAAAACGTAGAATTCTAATGAAACAGCACAAAATTTAAAGTAAAGACAAAGTTGAAATACCTCCAATGGACGAGTTTCGTGGAACCATTGGAACGACGCAGTCGGATATGACTCAACCTTAGCCTCCATGATGACCACCTCTCCTTCAGCAACGATTTGCGGTTGTATAGGCTCGACGAATCTCGGAGCTTTCACTTCATCAGTCTTATCCTGTCGTTCTTTCACCGTGACAGAGCCGGAGCTTCTCGCCTCGCCGACAGGGTTCTGTACCCTAATTTCGTACTTGCCGCCATCTTTCTTCTCCACCTCGGGAATGAACAGTTCAGCCGTGTTCTCGTAGATGTTAATCACACGTTTGTCAGACGGAACGATTTCCGTTCCGTTCCTGAACCATTTCACTTCAGGAGTCGGTTTGCTCTCGAAGTCAGCTGACAGCGTCAGAGGCTGTCCTCGCTCGGCTACCAAAGCTGGCAGAGATCGCGTGATTTTCGGCGCCCTCAGAACTTCCGGTTTGCTGACCCTAACCACGCTGCTGATCACCAAATTCGCTCTGCATTCGGCGCGACCGAATTTGTTCATTGCCCGCACGCGATAAATCGTTTCATCCTCTGGCGTGGGCTCCAGTATCTCCAATTTAGCTTCTCCGGTTTCAGGGTTGAAACTGATCTCTCTGCCTCTCTTCGGCTTCAGCTCTTGCTCCCCGCGGTACCATTTTACTTCTGGCATCGGAGTTCCGGTGACAAGGCACTCGAGCAATGCTGGTTTGTGCTCCTCGACCATCAATGGTTTTATGGGTATCGCAAAATGTGGTGCCACGCCTTCTTCTTCTTTTTCTGAGGATAGAGTTTGGTATTAACGTCATGGTAATTACGAATTTGTCTGAACACTAGCAGACTTCATGCACAAACATTTTCTTCACCCACAGCGAATCAGAAAGGTATTGGCACACCTTATCTAAGTGTAACATAACGATTTTTATGACATTTTTTGTAGATACTTTGTTGAAGAATATTTAGCACGTATTTTATTTTGTTTGCCATGATCTGAATGGATAGGTTGAAAACGGCCCTTAAAGTCATACCCATAATTATTTATTGTGTTCACGAAAAATCAAAGACAGTATTGACCATAAAAATCTATGTACTAATTATAAAACAAGTTTAAATATTTATCTTTGCGTGAGGAAGAAACCTATAATATATTTAATAATTATTATTAAATGGCAAAAACCAAGGAATTCCGGGAATTAATACATTAATTTTTTTAAATTGTCGTAAGTGACTTAATTCCCCCTTCGAAAATATACAATCTGAATTAACTTTTATTGTCCGTCACCCTCTAGTTCCCTTAGTGAGAATTATGTGAGCTGTCTATTGAATATAAAATAATATACTGGATTCATTTACAATTCCTTACAATAAATAATTCTTTGTAGTATTATAATAATCAGTAATTCAACAATACATTCAGCTATTCGAAAAATATTATAAATATTATATTTATATATATATATATTTAACATATAATTGCTAATAAATTGCTAATAAAAACGGAATGTTTTTCCAATTCGTATAACAAAACAGCAACTCTTTAATATGTGTATACTACATTAAATGTTGAAACCGTTTCAACCATCTGAAAGATTCATTTCATGTTTCACTAATTATTTCTTAAATAAGCAGATGTGCCTGTTGAAAATAATTGTACAAATAACATGAACACACAATTCAACCAGCCAAAAGAACGAAGCCTGTGACTAGAAACTGAAATTCGAAAATTAATTACAAATAATTCTTGTATTCATTAATCAATCCTAAAATAATATTTTACTCTTTCATAAATCATAAAACTGGTCTTATGCTTTTGGCCGGTAATACATTCAGAATAAAACAAAACTGAAGCGGTTTCTAAAATTGTTGAAATATGCTATCCAACGCACATTTTGTGTTTCAATATTAAATAGGCGATTTCAATAGATTTTCCTAAATGCAATTCGTCCCTGAAAACCGTTTCTTCTCGTAATCGTGAATAGCTAAAAAATTTAATCTTGGAGAAGAGTCAGATTTTAATATAGGAAACTTGGAAATGCAAGATACAAACAGATTCTCCAGAAACGAACCTACAAGCTTCATCGAATAAAATAATATGTGTTTATGCCATTATAAACATCCAAAAATTCGTTAAGTATATTTATATCTAATTGTTCATTACGTTAAATATACATACTTAATTATTTATAATGTAATGAAAGTATGTAGGTTTTTTTACTTTGATTATTTTTAGAAAAGTAAACTTTTTATGATCTCCATAGTGAAAGCATAAACAATTTTTTAAGCTAAATCATTTGATTTAAGTCTTGTTTAACTCTTTAAGATTAAACAAATTAAAAGCAACCCAGAAAAAATGGCTTTCAAATTCGCATTTAGTACACGATAGTCTATAAGTAATCGCCAATTAAATGTCAAAACAGCAAAAATTCAGAGTTGCTGTACAGTGCTAAGGAACACAGAACAATCACACGGACATCATGATGAACAGTTTGAATACCGAATATCACGAGATTCACGGTGGATGTCGCTACCCCTGCAGGATTCGACGCCCTGCAAGAATACATGCCGGCGTCCTCCTCCTTCACTTTCGTGATTTCCAAAGCGGCGGTTGTTTCGAAAATGGTCATGATATACTTCTCACTAGCGTGAAGCTCCTGTTCGTTTCTGTACCAGGAGATTTCTGGGAACGGATTGCCAAATACCGTGCAAGTGAATCTTGCGGTGGACTCCGGTTCAGCAATAACCGGCTGAAGTTTTTGGATGAATCTCGGTGCGATCTTTTTGTCTTTATCCGTGATGGATATCTCGACCTGGGTACGCTGTTTGCGTTTTCTCCTGCGATCTTCAACTTGTATTTCATCCTCTACCCTTTGTTCGACCTCGACCACTTGTTGCGCAACATCTTCGACTTTGACAACCTTCTTGGTCACCTGGGTCTTTTCAGCAGTGACCACAGTCTCTTCTACTTTCTCTACCGGCGCAGGTAACTCCTCAGATTTCTTCGGTATTCTCCTGCTTATCTCGATAACTGATTCTACCTTTTCTACTGTCTCCTCAGGTACCTCTTCTACCTTGATAGGTTTTAGTTCTGGTGCCTCTTTCTCTTTAGGTTTCTCTTCAGGCTTCTCTTTCTCGACAGGTTTCAGAACCACTTCCTCAGGTTTTTCGACCTCTTCCAGCTTCTTCGGCTTTTTCCTTCGCCAAGAGATCTCGGACGTTTCCGTGACCTTTTCGACTACTTTCTCTTCTTCCTTGACCTCTTCCTTTACTGCTCCCACTTCAACCTTCACAGGTACCGGTTCTTTCGGTCTTCGCCAAGGCAGTGCCTTGACCTCTTCTGGCTTCTTTTCAATGATTTCTTCAGTCTTCGTTTGAACGACTTCTTCAGACCTCTGTTCTACAACTGATACCTCTTCCTGAACTTCAGTGACAACTTTCTCTTGATCGATTGGCACGACGGTAACTTCCTCGCGGAAGTCGACGACCTTCTTCACTTTCTTGTCACGACGCCATGGGAGTTTTGGTGCTTCTTCCTCCTCAGGCTTTTCTTCAACTTCTATAGGTACAACTGGCTTTGGTACTATTTCCTCCAACTTCACATCTTCTGGCTTCTCTCGTTTTGGGATCGGTTTTAGTTTCACTTCTTCAGGTTTCTCTTCTTCCTTAGGTAGTCGTCTTACTGGTTTCAAAGCTACTTCTTCTGGTTTCTCTTCTTCTGGTTTCTCTAATCGCTTTACAGGCTTGAGTTTCACTTCCGGCTTTTCCTCCTCTGGTTTTTCTTTCTTAATCGGTTTTAGAGTAACCTCTCCTTTCTCCTCTTCTCCCTTAGGAAGTCGTTTAGCTGGCTTCAAGATTACTTCTTCAGGTTTCTGTTCCTCTTCCTTGGGAAGTTGTTTGAAAGGTTTCAATTTCACTTCTGGTTTTTCCTCTTCAGCCTTTTCTTTCGTAATTGGTTTCAAAGTAATCTCTTCCTCCTCTTCCTTTTCCTTAGGGAGTCGTTTAGCTGGCTTCAAGATTACTTCTTCAGGTTTCTGTTCCTCTTCCTTGGGAAGTCGTTTGAAAGGTTTTAATTTCACTTCTG
>CM052252.1:190697-476389 GCA_028455795.1 Lasioglossum marginatum
GAGCAAGGCGAAGCTTTGTTTACCGTATTCTGGTCGCTCGATGGGGAACAGAAACAGAGATACGCTCTACAGGGTGATACAGACATTTTATTCGATGATTCACAGACGATTGGAGTGGTCATGTACAGAAATAAAAATAAAATCGGAACGTTTAGCGCGCCGTGGCTGTCCCTGACCTTCTTCTTCTTCCCTTTGCTGCATGAATCTTTCCTTTCTTTCCCCGGTTTCTTCGGCTGCCAGTGATTCTTTTTCAGCGATCAACGGTTATTACTATCATCGATCCGTCGTACACAAAAATTGTAACATTCCGTATCAAATAAATTACATTCGAAATCATACAATCGACATTATTCTGTAAACCCTTGTATTGCTATGAATCCTAATGAAACTGAAAATTCGAATTTCTATGCGTTTGGGCGAGAGGCGATTGAAAGACCAAAAGGTTATATAAAGATATTTATTTATTTATCGTAAGCTCGAAAACTGACAAGTGTCCTCGCAGGAGGAACGTTTCTATAATCCGCCGATCGGGATTTTACTGCTGCATCTCGCTGAAAGCCGCTCGCAGCGGAGTTCAGCCGCGGTTCCCACCAGAAATAATTCCTTCCCGCCTTCCAGAGTGCGCTGACACGCGCTCCACGGTATTATTTCTAGCACGGCTGAATCACTGGCAGCTGGGACGGCCGAAATAGTTGGCTTCGTCGGTCTGACTCCTTCTGAACAGCGGTGTCGACGAACAGTGGGGGTGGTCGAGGACCGAAAGACGAAGGTGAACCACGGAAAAGAAGGTCCGATGATTCACCGCGTTCTTTTTCAACGACGGACAGAAGCTGGGACGCGACGCCTTGGCAGTTGTCTTCGATGCTTCAGGTGGTCGCTCTTCAAGGTCGGCGCTATACGACCAGACCTCTCCGGGACCAGGGACTTTGTCGCTTTCTTCGTGGCTTAACCCTTTGCCTTATAATTAGACTGCGGATTTTATGCATTTACAGAAAAATTTAGTAGCCGATATTTCAAGGAACATTCAACAAATTTCACCTTTTAATTCGGAAACTGTTTATTTATAATACAACGAAGAATTCTTTCATTTTATGTGTATTGAACTGTCTTAAAATGTTGATTACGGTGAAGCTTTTTGTTATCTTCATGATTAAAAAGTCAACCAGTTAGAAAGTTAATGATTTATTAAAATAATTGAAGGAAGAAAGGACGTTTCATGTGGTTTCTGTTTCTCGTAATCGATGTAGACACTTTTATTTTCTTTTGCATAAATATCCACAGTCCATTTATAATATTTTTGCGAGTTCTACAGAATATGATATTGAAGAAGTTTACTTGTGATAATGATGACTTACGTTCTAGGGACTTCAACCGTTTCCGGATCAATAAATAGTACGCAATTCTTGATGACGGTGAAGAATATTATCCCTCAATATTGTCCTTGATACCTTCTAATTTAACTATTCGCTATATAAGCTCGTTTTACTTAGAAAATATAAAATTTTCTATTCACATTGAGCGTCTTCGAATTTCGGATAATTACTAAAAAAGAATTTGATACGTGTCTGATAATAATAAATACAAAACTCGTACTTCTTGGTTTATATCAATCTGTTTCGCGCGAGTGAATGCGACAATTTCATAATAAGCAAATGATAAAAACATAGATCTCTTTCATCGCTGGTAAATAACAATAAAACAGTGTCGAAATAAATCATAAGGCAGGGGGTTAAAATAATACCGGGCCATTTGGCAATCATAATCTTTCTTAATCATTTTGGCATCTCTCGAATTCATTACGCAGGACCTCAGTCTTCTAACCAGGCTGCGGATTGTGCAAATTCCCATTTTAATGGACAAATTTCAAGAAAGCGGCGCGTTCAGAAGCACTTGATTTAGAGTAGAACTGTTTCGACGTAAACGTGTACGAAACCTAAAAGTGTTCTATTAAATTGGTGCCGTTCTTTCGGAAACTTGTGAGTCATAGGCAAACATTCTGCTCATAAGTTTCAGTTTAATAGCTCTGATCTCATGATACTACAGAGGATTGTATGCTTGAAATAAATTCATAAGTCCGAAGATGAACGGAACTGGTGATTAATTCTGTTGGTCCTTGCCCAGCTTAGAGACAAGCCTTATTTATGGCAGGGTCTTACGTGCCAGGTATTTTCGTGGATTTTTTCGCGCCGCTGCTGCCGGAGCTCTCGCAATTAAGCCTGCGGTAGATTTGTGCCCGGCCAGAATCCAATTAGAATGGTCTCTCGCGATTATGGCGACCGGCGACTGCGAGAAAGGACTCGCGGATTGATCGTACCCGTTGGCCCGTGAAACTGCGCTCCGAATCGCGGCGACCCAACTCGTCTGCCCCCTCCGCAATTAATTAGATGGATGGCCGAGATTAACGGGCCGGATTCATGGTCTAATTTTGCGTCGAGTCGTCGACAAGACGCTCTGGTTCTCCGAGTTGATGAACAACGTTGCCGAAGAACGCGTAAAAACTGGAGAACGCTGCCGTTCCGGACACTGAACTGCACATCTGCATTTATGCCGATGTGCAACATACATTTTCGTAGCGAAACTGGTTGCACAACAGGTCTGGTTTTCGCTCGCTTTTACCCTTAGAAGGCGGACACTTTTGACAACTTCGTCCTCGCGCATTAATTTTCTTTTACAGATTTTTCCCCCATTTTCTTGAGATCGACGTTGACCCTTTTATTAAACTTAATATAAATAATTTCGATCGTTCGCTGAAAATATAATGTTTGGGAAGAACTTTTATAATCCTGGGCCAAAATGGACCCAATATCTGCCGTTTGAGAATTAATTCTACCAATCGAATTTTAATCGTAATTTCACATTTTAACAATAAACCTACCACGGTCGACGATCGGATTTTTATTTTACAGTTGTTGACATTTTTTAAAACGTTTCCAGTGACATGATTGAATTCGTCTTTCAAGCATACATTGTGGTAACGACCGTACAAAATTGAAATAAATTCAATTTTTTCTTTTTCGTTTAATATCTGGTATGTTTAGTGTTAAATAAATGCTCTAACACGTTGACTGCCACGCTAATTCCCATAAAAGTCGCACCAAATCAGAACAATTTATTTAATATTGTAACCTTTTTATAACAAAATGTCGTCTACTTAATGACAGGTTGAAAATTAATTTTCATTGTAATATACTCGAATAATGTTGATTTTAAAGTTTGCGTTCTGGTTTATGAGGATACTTGTACGAAGATCCGCAGAATAGTAATTTCTGTGTCGGTCACGCCAGCCTTTCCGCGACGATGAACTTTTAGGTGTACTTCTTGCTCGGCGAACTAGAATATTTCTTCATTAAATATCTAGCTTGCTAGCTGCAAGATTTTCTATTGTATATGGAGTTTTCGAACAATTATTAAAGATGAAAGCAGTTTTATCCTCAAAGTGATCTAACCTAAAAAATCATCGTTTGTACTTCGTTTTAAAAATAACCAATGCAGCAACAGACAAAAATAATCTCTGAAGAGGATACCTGCAAAATAAACTTCCATTCTATTTTTTAAAAGCGAAACGTTTAGAGCAGGGATGTCTACATCTGGAACTATCCGCTATAAAGTAGCTAATCGTTTACCATAACATTGGAAATCAGGGAGCCGGGTAGCAATGAATTGCAGTCTAACTTTAGAACAACCTTTGGTAAGGAAATATTTCACCCCAATTTCTAGAAGTAGGCAGACTAATTATAAAGAATCATCTTCCTTTAAAACAGGCCGTTTCAACATTTTCTGAAAACAACACGGCGCGCGTCAAAGGTAGCTTCGGTGAATAGAAGCAAGTATAATTACTGAACTGTGGATTTTATGTATTTGTGACAAAGTTGAACACACAAGAAACACGAATCAACAAAAACGTCGATCGCAAATTTAGAAATATTATTATATTATTTTTAACACTAGATTTATACGGATCTCTAGAAATAACTATTTCACATTATTTTATAAACATAACAAGAATGTGTCTATCCAAATTTTTGATCATTCTTCCAATAATAAAAACCTAAAGAAATAAATTTGGTAAATAATTCCTCGGGGAAACATCTTTACAATCTTCCTGACGGTCCCGCGTCATTTTGACCTAATAAACTTGTTGCAACTCAGGTATAAAATCGTGATTTTGCATAGTAATTCGCAGTTTAGTAATTATAAATGATTTAGTTTCTCTTTAACATAATTTTGCATAATGTATCTCCGAGGGCAACCTATGAAGAAGACATTGAGCAGACTAAACAAAGTGCGTAATACCAGTTTGTAAATTGGATCTTTTAAAATATTAACATTAACATAACATTGAGCCAAACTCGTCATGAGGATTTTGAACAGAACTAATAAATATGTATGTTATTAATAGACTGTGGATTTTATGCATTCGTTACAAAAATGGTTTGCGATTGGTCAAATCAAAAACTGTAAAGACATTAGAATGTTATATTGTTTCCGACTCTATATCAAATGACTAAAAGAGTAAATATACTTTCATATAACTTCTGTCTTCTACAGTCGACACGTACAATTTTTATTTAGCATAAAGATCCACAATTATTATAAAATTCTATTTTGTGGTTGTGAATATATAGTTGAAGAATACGTAGGCGAACAATAAATTTAAACTTTCCTCTTCGAAAATAAATCGTAGTGCCAAGGGTTAAATTATTAAAGAAACTAGAATGAAATATTTGGACAGAATAATAGTGAATCATTTTTCACCGTCAAAATACTGTTTACTGTAAACTGTTGTGTCTGGCCAAATGCAAATTTAACCCGGTTGTTAATCGGCCAATAATCGCGAAAGGATTGTACGTAAAATTTCCACGGCCGTTCTTCTTCGAAGAAATTATGAACAACAAAGCAGTTCTAATCACTGATAACTAATAAATTTTCAAAAAATGCTAGGACAAAAGATACGACAGAATTTAGTACGATTTTAATTTATTTCAGATCTAAAGGGGCTACTACCACGGAAAATAAGATTTTATTCGATTCGAGTTTTTTAAAATTCGCCTACAAACATGCGCTGTCTACTGATAACCATAAAATAAACGATAGTACAAGAGGTTAATAAATTTGGACAAACAATTCCTAGAAACGGGAGACCGAGCGTGCTGAATAAAGCCGATCAGCGTCGCGGCGTAGATATTTCATCATCGAATGTCGCGAAGGTTTCCGCAGGGTCGCGGCGCGGTTTTCGCGGATCGTATTTACGGGTATCTCATTTATGCTCGACTTATAAAACGTGAAAGTGGTCTCTCGCAGGAGTGCGGCGCGAGTGGCCAACAAGAGAGACCTCACGTGAATTTACCGAGACTTCGGGGAGTTCCGAACCGGCGACCAAATATAGCCGGGTAATGTAATACACGTCACGTGGTCAGAAATAGCCTAAGAAGAGGGCCTAGCCGAGTCTGCACACGGCACTGCGGCGGCCACGTCTCTCGTTTTCAAGCGAGCCGGCTACCAGAAGCGATGGAAGAAAATACGTTTACTTCTTCACGCTCGTTAAACCAGTTACTCTGAGAGAAAGGTGATACTCGGAACTGAACCGAGCGTCGTTAAACACCCGTGTGCCGATGGACAGATGCATGTCTGCGTTCATATGCATATGACTAGACAACGCATCTTTATGCAAAATAAAAATTTTCTACTTGAATTTGCAACAATTTGGAATGAAATAGAAATTTATTTTTTTTTTAACCCTCGGACAACGGACGATTTATATAGCTATGTAATTGGCAATGCTTAGGATCGTTCACAGCTCTAGTTAATAATTTTTAAAAATTTACTTTTGATGATATCCCGTGTAGACACATTAGAGTCTTTCCGATATCCACAATGAAACAGACAATGAAATCGCAATTTGGATGTTCCCGGTCAAAATAGACTTCGTCAAAATAGAATTGCTCAAAAAGCAATTTCGATATTTTAAGGTGAAATAGAGTCCAATTTTTTTATTCAAGCAATGAATTTTAATGAATAAGATATTTTCCCTTTTGTTCGATGATCTTTTGCCAAGAAGAATAAATAAGAAAATATTTTATTGATTAAAGTTCATTGCTTGAATAAGGAAATTCGGTTTTATTTCACCTTAAGATACCGAAATTACTTTCTTCCCAACCCAATAATTTCTCGAAACACTGTGGGCCGTTTCGAGATGCCACGCGCGCGGAGCACGAATTTTATTGTTTCTGTTCAGAAAGATCTTAATATGCAGGGTCAAAAATAGTCGTGGCTGCACTCGACTTCCTCGCAGAAGGCGAATCCCAAGTTTCCTCGCGTTCTGTTATTTTAGCCGCAATAAATCTGGCAAGTGTTGCACTGGGTTTCCGCTGGTTCCTGTCTAGCCTAACGTCTTATTGTTTGATCGATCGTAACGGTCATTAAGAAAGCCCGCCCCGTGGATCACTCGACTATTTCTGGCCCCGAACTCGGTACATCGCCGCGGTTTTATACAATTATTTTCGGGGTGACGAACGGTGGCATCGCGAATCGTTTCACGAGACGCGGGAAAACTGACTCATCCGCGTTCCGCATCGACCTCACGCTCGTTTTCGCAACCGAATGAACGATTTACGATCTCCGACCGTGTCAAACTCCGTTACATTGCGTTCGCGAAGTCATCGACCATTCAACTGACGCTTCTTACCTCAACTAGCTAAAAGATTGATGATTTCGCAGAAAACAGATTTTCTAGAGTTTGTCTTTTCAGTTTGATAGATTCAATTTCTTACGAAAAATTTTCAACCCTCGGGTGGCGGAACATTCTTGTAATTATATAATTGATGATGTTTAGGACCATTCGCTGCTTCATTTATTAAGATATTCAAACACATTTTTCAAGGTAAATTTTGTACACTCGTTAATCTTTCTATTGTTCTTAACGCAGCAGTTGTACATTTACAAATTAAATTAATTTGTGAGAAATTGAGTAATTGAATGACGATTTTGATACTCTGGGTCAAAGACCCGGACTCCGCCGTGGAGGATTAAAAATACTAATACTTTGTCCATGAAATGAAATTTGTCCTGAAATTATTACTTAAAAGAAATTTATCAAGCCTCTTTTAATTACAGCTCATCCATTAAAAATTAAAATGTCTGTTGTTAGGCTTTTGGTAGATAAAGGGCTAAGTGTAAGATGTTGAAAGATGGATTTGAAATATTATAGTGATAATAGATCATGTAATATTAATCATTATAGCCTTGATCATATTTTTCAAAGGTAAAATACAAAAACAAAATCGCAACCATTAGTGTTCTATGTACATTTTCCTTCATTTTCTACGATCTATAGAATTATTGTATGTGGAAGACTAATAATTGTGGTTGATTCTTTGCATTTCATCTCTGAAAAATATGAAACGAAACATTACTTATGGGTAGACTTGCGGTTTCCGTTTTCTAAGATCAAGGCTTTACTGTACCGCTTCGTAAAATACATTAAAAAATTGTAATTCTTATTGAAAATGTAGAAATTGAAATCTCGATGTGTATCCGTATTCCATATCGACAGAACCATCCATCTTCAAAAAATTAAATAGTAAATAATTTGTTTCTAAATAATTTTGGACAATTTCGAAGCAACCGTTGCACAGAATTCGGAGATGCCATTTGTACTGATTGCAAAGCGTCCCCATTAGACTCTATGCGCTTAAAGATATTATCTGTACCAACATATCGTGTAAAACTATCGAGTCGGCAACAAACGAGGCGTGTACGTACTTAAAACAATCGATTTTATTGGCCTTTCCATTGTACAATAATAAATAATCGATTAGTAGAATGTTAAGGGTTCTGCGGTGTGTGTTTAGTCGTGTAACTATAAACTTTCTCGCCGGTGTGACTAAATCGTAGATTGCATTTTGTGCATCTGTTTCGGCGGCGGGATAATGTATACACTTACAAATCTATATATGTATATTATATAATTTTAACGATACACGTAATATGCTTGTTTATATAATGAAACATCGACACTAAAACGAACGAGTGTATGAACGAGTTTCGTGCTCGTGTACCGACATCGTTTTCCTATTGTTTCGCTCGAGTGTTCCGTAATTCTCTCGCGATTCTCGAGATCCTCAGAACAGACGAACGATCCATCGATCCGGATCGTTCGTCGCCGTTCTCGATCGTGTTTTATGTACAACGTGGGACCAGAAGAATCGCGACACGATCCCAGTCGAAAGAGAGCTCGCCGATTCGAAGCACTGTCTTTTCGATCTTTCGTTTCGATCTCTCTCGACCTCCGACGAGGAGAACAAAATGCACGCGGACGCGTCTCGCTCAACGGATGCACCTTCCGATCGAAAAGTATCTTTGCAAGTCCACGTTCGTTTTTCGTTTCACAGGCGAAGAATCGATCAAGAGATAATATTGTAGAAGCTTCGACTCGACGTTTCATCTGTTCACAAAAACGCTTCGATCCGTCATCCGGGCTAGTTTTTCTCAGCACCACCTTCGCGACATTGTTCTTTTCACGCTCTCTTAACCTCCCTACAGTTCTAAATCCTTTCTTTTTCTTTCTTTTCTCCCTCTCGCGGCTGAGAGAGGTCACTCTACGTCTCGTTTCACTCGCTCGTCTACTTTCAAAACACGACGAGTTAGTACACAACTCCCCGGGCTCGCTTGAAACTTTGATTAAGGGGGTGTTCGGGGACAAGGGATGGGGGAGAATTGGTGGAAATCGCTCTCGTTAAGGGTTTCTTTTTTAGAGAAAACAACAAAAAAAGCGAAAGAAATATAAACACGCACGGGGACCCTCGATGGTGCGCGGTCGACGGAGAAACGGGCGTGTCGGAGGCAATTTATCGTTATAATTATTCGTTAGCAAAGTATTCGCATCTTTTCTTTTAATTAAATTTGTATCTTAACATGTTCACACAAGTTCTGGTACTCGTGATGGGGAGCGTGATGGCTATGCAGAAACAAAAAGAACATGTAATCTGCTAAACGAAGACATCTTGTTATTGCTTTCAACATAAAAATCATTGCCTTTCTCTGTTTGCGAGCTTAGATCATCAGATTGTGAACGTGTTAATGTTTGCTACTTCTTGAAAAATAATATTTTTAACTCTTTGTGTCCGTGAGGTGCTTTCAAGTATCATGAAAATACTGTGAAACATATATATGTTTATATTTTGCTCTAATGTCACTTACAGTACCAAGATTGCAACAAGATACTTGGCAAATATGTTCGGCACGTGCACCGTTTGAACAGTTTGGGATTTCTCAGAATAGGGATAACAGTAAACATAAGATTGTATATCTAATTTGGGAAACAAAGGTGTCACGAATTAAGATTGTTTATAGGAAATTAAGATTTATGGGAAAATTGTCTCGAATGCCAGCCTGTTTCTCCGCCAGTCCTTAGAGGCTTGTCCCGTTCATTCAATCGCGGGTTCGGGTTAGCAACTGAACATGTATCTTTTATTCAATTCTTACTTTTGACGATGAGTTTGGCGGAGGTTTCTACGGTACCGGCTGAGGTGGTAGCTCGGCAGGTGAAGGTGCCAGTGTCCTCTTCGTATGTTGTTGCTATGAGGAGGACGGCGTTGTTGCCCTCGTGTATCATCTAGAATTCAAACATTTTATGTGTTAATAAATCATTTGTTTTAGTTTGGCCATAAACAAGTTCTATTTAACACGTTCGCCGTCAACATTTGGTTGAACTTCCGAAGACGTCCATGCTCAGAATTGAATAAAATTTTGATGCAAAAATAAAAAAGGCATTTTTTAAAACTTTTTTATTGTGAATGAAAAGTGACGGTGAATGTGTTAATATGAAAGATCTGATTGAAATTACCTGGAAATCAGGTGACTGCGGGATCAAGGCACCATCACGATACCATTGGATGGTCGGCTTTGGTTTAGCTGGAGTGACTTGAGTCTTAAACTGTGCTGGCTGTCCTTCCAGGACTATTTGGTCCTTTAAAGGTGTTACTTTCGGCAGAGTATCAGCCGCGTCCGGAGCTAATTGAAAATAGATCATGATTTTTGCAGAGTTAGTACCAATCGAATGTGAGATCAGTTATTATAGTTTTTAAATCAAGAAGTAAACTGTCATAGCAAGAACATAGCCGACCGCACCGAAAGTACAAAGGATGCCGAACAGGAGAAAAGGTAGACAGGTAGAAAAGGACAGCATGTAAACACGGCAGCTCGAGCTTCTTGGCCCCTCGCGGGAATGCTCCCCAGTGGAAGGGATAGGCGAAGGGACAGTGATCGCGGAGATCCTCAGGGAGTTAGATCGCGACTTTACTGTATTTATAATAAAAATTCCATAAAATTTGAACTGAATTGGTCCATGTCTAAATGGATTAAGACTTCGAAATGTTTTCTCGTTGAAATTATTAAAAGGATGATTTGTTACTGTAAAATAACTTCATTATCAGAAACAATTTCCTTCCATTTTCTGTCAAATATATAATATAAATATATAGTACGTCTTTGTGTGTCTTTTCGTCGCCAGCTCTTTCAGAGACAGGTCGACGACACTATAAATATACAGTATAAATATAAATATAGTAAATCTCACCAAGAACTCGGAGATTAGCTGATGTAGTCACATCGCCAGCTGGATTCTTAGCGATGCACTTGTAGACACCTTCGTCTTCAGGGAAGGCTTCCGAGATCCTTAAAGTACAGAGTTCACCTTCCTTCTGCATTTGGAAATACTTGGACGGCTTTATTACCTGCAACATTTGATATATTTTTAGCAAAATCACCCGCGTGAACTATTATTTAATCCTTATGTCGATACTCTACATTTTCTACAATATTCTATTTTATAGTTTTAACGCATTCTTTTATGCGTCGAATGTAAATCAATTTGTAAGTATTCAAGAACATAGGAATCTGTAGCAATTTTCCTATTTGTCAACAAGTTGCGTACTTTGTCAAAATTGCGTACAATCAATATTTTCGGAGATTTTCGACTGTAACGCTTTATAATTTCCACCCTGTATGAATAAATTACAATATTAATCAATTTTAGTATCATTTCTTACATCATCAAACATATTAAATGAACTGTTAAACAAAGTTTTTGGGGTGCATTATAAGCTGTTTATATTTATATATGAATATTGAATATTATTATATGAATATATCTCTCTTATGTTCATATATGAATACATTACATAAATGAACTATTAAACAAAGTTATTGGGGTGTATTGTAAATCTTATTGGGAGTCAAAGTCGTTCTTATAATGAATGTAATGTAAAGAAGGTATAACAGAATATTGGGGCCTTATACTATTACTTGAATAGCTTTCACACCTTGTCGCTCTTTTTCCATTGCACCGTCGGTATCGGTTTTCCAGAGATCCTGCACGAGAACGCGACAGCTGTTCCCTCTCTGATAGTTTGATCCTTCAATGGCTCCAAAACCGCGGGTGCTTTCTCCACACCGGGTGTCGTAGGTTTCGCCATTTTCGTAGGAGATTGAGGTCCTCGAACAGTGCACTCGCCGTCGCAACGAGCTTCTCCTGCACTATTTATGGCAACGCACTCATACTTTCCAGAGTCCTCCGGCACCGTCTCTAGGATCAGCAAAGTGTAAATATTGTCCTCCTCGAGCGTCTTATAACGAATGTCTGCTGTTACTTTCTTGCCGTTCTGAAACCACACGTGACCAGAACGATCAATCAATTTGAAGGACAATCTATAATAATAACATTTTTTGTAACACATCATAATACGATTGTGAATTGTATACATTTATAGGAAATCCCCGGAAAACCATGTAAATAGAACAATTTGAGAATACTGTTGTTTTGTATTCAGCTTTCTAAAATTCTTCAAAGAATGAGTTTTCTATCCAGGGTGGGTCGGAAATCGTAATACAACTGGGCTATTACGTTAAGTTTGTGATGATGTTTTCATTTTCTTTTGGACCTAATAAAAATATTGGTAGGAGAACGTAATTTCTTTTATCTAATGTAGAATAATAGGTGTTTAGGTAAAATACAAAAACAAAATTGCAACCATTAGTATTCTAAGTACATTTTCCTTCATTGGAAGAATGCAGTACCTTTAACCAATAAACGTCCAGAGGTTTAGTTCCAGTTACTTTAGCGTCAAATCTAGCCAGTTGCCCAGTGGTGATCGAAGTGTTCTGAATGGTCGACAAGAAACTGGGTGGCACCACGCCTCCTCTTCCGGGTTGCCTCCTGCGCTCTTCAACAACCAAATTCGCACTGCATTTCGCTTTTCCGCCCCTGTTCTCAGCGATCACAGAGAACACACCGGAATCCTCCATGAACACTTGCCGGACGATCAACACAGACTTCGTGCTAAAGGTGTAAATTTGTAGATCTGGGGAGTTCTGGATCGGGAAGTCCTCGCGGTACCATTTGATATTTGGCAATGGGTCGCCGTCGAATTCGACCTCGAAGCGTGCTTGTTCTTGCTCGAAAGCTCTGCAGGGTTGAATCTTCTTCGTGAAGACCGGTGGCTTCGCCGGCTTCGCTGCACCCTGAACAACACGCTCCTGAGTCTTGGCCTTGTGCTCCACCTCGGTGGTTTCCGTGGCTGTTATCTTTCTGGTGATCTCCAGATCGCCTTTGACCTCCTTCTGTGTTTGCTTTTGTTTGGCAACGTGCACTTCGCGGCCGTGAATCGTCGATTCCGATGGTTCTGGAGGATACTTTCCGCTGGTCTTCGAGCGCTCCACGTCGATATCCACTTCCGTTGTATATGGCTTCTTCACGAACTTTGTTGCAGTTTGCGTTGTCTCCTGAGTCGTCTCCTTGTCTTCCCTGGAAATCAATTTTCAAAAACGAATATTAGAGAAGATTAGACCAAATGCACTATTTGGACTACACGACAAAAGATTTATCCGTTATAAAAGAACAAGCAATTCTTGTATTTAACCCGTTCCCCTGCAATATCGTGTCTGACTCGTATCAAGATTCTGAACAGAGTCTAATAAATATATGTATGCTACTAATTTTCTTTAAACCGAAATAAAATTCTACTTTGGTTTTGTTAATGTACAGCTATTGGAGCATATATAAGCATGCAATAGATATAAATTTTTTTCTTTTCTAGAAAATTATACGAACTACGAAAAGTTCTAATCACTGATACCATAAAATGAATCATAGGGCAAGGGGTTAATAATAATAAGCTTCAAAGTGTCATTCTCTCATCGGAGAGGAGTCCTGTTTCTAAATAATTACCAAAGTTGCGATAGCGAATGAATACGTACAAGGTTTCTTCATATTGTTGAGCCATTCCCTTGGCCACAGAGTGCGCAACGACCTTCTCTCCAGGAATGGCAAATTGATGGCTGGTCTCCCTGAGCCTGCTCTCCTTCAGCACCTGTTCCTCTTCGAGGTTCATCAGTTTGCTGTAGTAATCCTCGTTCTTCTTGCTCTTCACGGATTTCTGCCAGTCCGTCTGGGGCTCCTTGATTACCTTCTGCCCAAGATGCTCAGTGGCGATCTCGATACCTTGGGATACGTTGTGATGCCTCTCATCGAACACTTTCTCGAGCTCTGTGTTCTGTCGTTCCGTTTGGTATTGGGTCAGCCCGTAATCATACCACGCTACAGAAAATGCATGTTAGATCATTCCGCTCTTTGAATCTGTCACGTGAAAGACAACGCATGCCAGACGAACATGAACCATTTGGGTTCGCAAACGTTCAATCCATGATGAAAGCGCAATGTTCCAAAATGATAGATGCGTTCCATTTTTTTTTAATATAAGTTTTTAACGTACAATATCATTTTATGTTAGGAGTACTATTTAAAAATTACTTTCGAAGCTTCGGAATCTACATCATATGATAACACTACAGGTTTTGCACTCCAAATTCACCCTTATGAAAGTCAAATTCACCCTTTTGCAAATCAAATTTAATCTTTTACAAATGAAGAATTTTTAAGTAAATGTTTGTAAAAAACATGAAATCAAATGTAAATGAATTGTTAAGAAATAAAAAATTTTATTTATTGCAAAGTTGTAAATCAAACACTTATTTATAAGTAATTACGTATCGAGTTCAAAATCGATTCAGTATCAAATTGAATATTGCAAGACGGCATCGATTATCTATGGAACCTTGCACTTTCAGAGCAAAAGAAATTTCTCTAGAACCACTGGGAAATACGACACAGTACTTCATTGGCGATGCAACACATATCGACGTCTCCAGCACGGGGGGAACAAGGTGCCCGGAAACCAGACTACGGAGACAGAGATGGACATCCGGGCGGTTGAAGTTAGATCACGTGGTTAACACGGTTTCATTCCTCCTTTTTTTTCATCATTCCAATAGTAACAATTCCAAAGGCAATACTTTAGAGAATGGCATTCTCATGATTTCAGAAGGATTTCTAATTTCTAACATTTCAAGAGCTCGCATTCGTGTATTTAGAGATCCAGTGACGTTCGAAATGTTCAAAACGGATTATCTGAATTTAAGAAGCATTTAATTAGTTCGTCAGCAATGGGATCTCTATGTTACACGAAACGCGACACATGAGGGAAACGTGGGCAACAAGGAACATCTCGCTACAACAACAAATTCTTCACCCAAAAACGATTAGGTGTGATTAATGTTGACACAGTAGCACGCTATGGATAGCATTCTGAGAAATACGGACTCTGCTCGGCTAATCACGCTAAACGAATCAGATTGGAGTCGATCAACCTGACGGGTTTATATCAATGTCACCGAATCCACGCGGTCAATGATGGAATGAAGAAACAATACATTAAATAAAATTGGGAAAAAGCAACGGAATGAAATTTTTCTGAAAGAAAAAAATATTAAGAATAATATTAATCAGCAGCAAACCCGTTTTCTCCAGTGAATCAGGCATTGAACAACACGGAGGAAAACATTTCGCTCAAGGAAGCTCAGGTGTCATCCTAATTCAACCGTAGCATCGGTCAATAGAAACTACTCGAGAAGTATCGAATCTTCGAAGTAATTGTCTACTAATAAGTGTTTATCAAATGTTTTTCTCCGTGCCGATATCCATTTACATACGGAAAAAAACAAAAAGAAATACAGTAACGAAACAGATACGTCTATGAACTGTGTGCTTTCTCGATATTATATTCCATACCTGAACGCCGGTTTGCGAAACCAAGCAGCCGATACCTTTCACTTTAGACGACATTGCTCGAATATGCTCGTCGAATCCCGAAACCCCGAAGAAGAAGCAGAAGAGGAAGCTGCTCGAGGTGCTCGAGGATGAGATCTATTGTATCTTTCGAATTCCTTCGTAATATTCGTATGGATTCGGAGGAGGATGAGGATGGGGGATAAGTTGGTGTTTCGAATAAATGGTCTCGAGTGTTATATCTGTACTCGAATAGAATGCATGTGTCGTATCGATATTTTATGTACTGTGTTTCGGTTGTCGCGACCATCATTTACCTTGTAGATATCGCCATTCACCACGTTTTCATTTATATTTATCTTTCTCGTGTGGTATTATTGTGCCGTTGTTCGATATTGGCGGATTTTCATTGTTTTCTGTATGTGCTTGCATTCTTTGTGCCGTTTATAACTATTTCGAATATATCTTCGTTAACATTAATCATTATGAAAGTGAAACTTTTCGCAGAATCATGTACAGAAGTACGAAGAATCGAAGATGTGATAGAATAGACTTATGTAAATTGTAGAGATGTCTGAGAGACACAAAGGATGCAACGACACGTTTATGTAAGAGAGTCTCTGTTCCAGGATAAACTTACGCCTTGGTGAGTTCTTCAATACGCCACGATAGTCGTCGCTTCTTGGTTTCACTGTCAGAGTTGTTTCAGTACGAGCTTCGCCTACGGAGCTTCTGGCAATCACCTCAACTTTTCCATGGTCGTATTGCCTTGTTTTCGGAATGTCCAAATGGTACATGCCGTCGTAGGTCAGCTTGTAGCGCGAGCCCTGAGCAAATCGATCAAATCGTTACAATATTGGTTGCAAATAATGGACTCATAATTAAAAATTGCTCTTAAAAATAGCTAGGTAAAATTTCAAAGAGTAGAAACATTGAAAGAATTTCATCTATATGTTCTTTGTAATTTACTAAAATTATTAAAGGAAGAAAGAAATTTCTTTATGATTCCTGTGGCTTGTATTTGACAAAGAAAAAAAATTTTTATTTTACATAAAGATCCGGAGTCTAATCGTTACTTTTAATTATGTTTGCTTGATAAAATCGGGTAGTTGGGTTGTTGTAACAACTGAAATTTACATTGACCACGGTGTGTCCATTGATGATCCACATCACACGTGGTCTAGGATGACCAGTAACACGGCAGCAGAATCTGGAACAGTCGCCCTCTTCAACAGTCACGGCTTCCGGTTTGCTGACGAACGTGGGCGGAGCTCGCACCTTCTCTTCTTCACCTTCTTCCTCAGGTACTCTGTAACAAGCATTTGTTTATTGTGTACGTGAAACTGTCTAAACTTGACATTTCTTCTGCCAGAGGTAATTTAATATCCTATTTAACACTAAACCTACCACGAAGGGGCAAATGACCCATTTTAGATTTTTTATTTGACAATTATTAAAATTGTAAAGGTATTTTCATGGGAATTTATTGAATATATTTTTTGATTCCAGTATATATAAAATATAAATAAATTTTATATGTAAAATATGAATAAATTTAATCTTGTTATTTTTATAATACTATACACATCAGTCATTTTTGATGGTCGGTAGTAGGTTTAGTGATATCCCTACCAAAGAAATTATCTCTTCCCGAGATTTGGTAGGGAATTGCAGGAGAAGTAGGAGTTATATAGAATTCTAAGATCCTCCGACGAGAATATTACGAACCTTTTACATGAGCACTCTGAACCATAGAACGCTACAAACCTTCGTTTTAGAACAGTGTTAAATTTGAATTTGAACTTGAATTTTGAACTTGAATTGTAAACTTGAAACTTCGATTTTCACTATGCGTTTCTTATAGAGCTTCCTGTGCTGATTCCGAATCTGCCCTTAATTTTTCCTCTAGACGTGCAGTTTTTGAGAAATTTGATTTTGGAAAAAAGTTATATTTTTCAACTTTAAACAAATATTGTAATGTTATTATAAAAGATATTGAATTGTTCTTTACAGTTCCCGAGTACAGTGATATTCAATATGAATATATTATGAATGTTTAGATATATTTAAACAATCAGTAAAGATGGAGAGACACCACTTTTACACCATTTTTTGAGTATATTTTTCAGTTCATCTTCAAGGATAAGTGTCCAGCGTAAAATCGAACTATATCACGCGATAGAGCAGACTTTCATCTTGAGAAACCCCTCTTCGACGTTTGCAACGTCGACGTTTTTATCGAACCAGAAAGCAAAATATCTTCGCCCGACATGAGTTGCCGCCGGTGGCGCTCACCACTAGTCGGCCAGCAATAAAAATTAAATTTTCTAGGGGAAAAATTAAGGGCAGATTCAGAATCAGCGCAAAACCTATAAGAATCACCCAATAGTAATTGTTGAACATGAAAAAAGTTTGATTTTGTTGGACAGTGTAATCGAATATTATACAAAAATGCTTACATCTGCCATGCAGCTTCCATCTCCCTGATCATCTCGATACTCTTCATGCCCTTCGGCAGCTGGGACTCGTAAATGATTCCGGGCTTTCCGGCCGTTCGAATCACCGCTCGTGTTTCATCCATACCGTACAAATTCGTCGCTCTGCAAAGATACTCGCCGCTGTCTTCGGGGTAAACCCAGCCGAAGTTCATCGCCACGTAGCCGAAATCATAAATAGGTGTGAATCTGTTCTTCTGGGGTAAGGGTTTGCCGTTAAAGAACCACTCGACTTTCATGTTCGGATCACCTACAGGTGCCAATTGGCACTCGAACTTCGTGCTGTTCATCTCGACAAGTTCGGTCTGGTCTAAGATCTGGGTGACGAATCGTGGCGGTTGCTTCTTGTCCGCGTCGTAGAGATCGTCTTCGGTTAAGTGGACTTCTGATGTGTACTTCTTGATGGTGGCTTCCATTTGCATCAGCGCTTCCGACTTCTTCATACCCTTTGGCACTTGATTTTGCAGAATGATGCTTGGCAATCCTGTGAGATACATTTAAATGTAAATTAAATTGGCTGTCTGTGAAACAAATAAAATGATGGCTGTGAAACTGATATTTTTTACTTATTCATTGGGAGTAAAACTCCAAAGATTCATGCAAATATACACGTTTATGGTTAAAATATTAGCAATAAGTTTAACCTTATCTCCTGAATTGTTCAGACAAATATTACGTTTTAATTTTTGCTTTATTGCAACTAAGTATACACTCATTGAAGATAGAAAATTGTCTCAAATGAAAATGTTTATAATATGTTCTTGCAATTAAAGTTTAACGAAGACCTACTACTAATAATACTTCTGAGGTAAATCAAATTTTCTTACTTTCATTACGTAATTTTATATTTTGCAATTCTTTTATATACGACTTCTATATAAAGAATTCAAAAGAACTTTCTTTAAATTTTTCTGTAGAATACTAATCGAAAACTCCTTTGTGTTTTAATTGTTATGATAGAATAACGTGGTCAATGTTTTTTTCATCAAAATACAGAAAACACCGTTGTTTTTTTATTCTTATGCTAGTTTGTATCATAATATTTCTATCGAACTTGTTCACAATACTTCCAAGTATCATGAGCTTCTAGAAATCAGTTACTAGAAATTTCATTTATTGTTTATGTTGTTTAATCATTTATAAATAACTTTTTTTCGTAAAACTAAAAAACAACTAGAAGAAAATTAATATATGAAAATATAAACCCAATGTGTAAAAATGATTTTAGCTAATACTTATTCTGTTTTTCACTTAAATGGTGACTGATCAGTGATCAAGGAAAGGTTTAAAATATTTCTACAGTTGAGATTTTACGGATCTACAACTTACTCTTGCACGAAACCGATGCTCTGGTAGTGTCCTCTCCAAAATCGTTGATGGCCTTGCACACGTACTCGCCAGAGTCTTCAGGATATACATACAGGATGTCCATGGACACGAATCCCATATCGTACGTGCTTCTGTATCTGTGTCCACATGGAATTAACTTTCCGTTGCGGTGCCATTCGATACGCAAGTTTGGATCATCCTTTGGTTCCACGCGACATTCGAACCTAACTGGTTCGGATTCATCCACGGTCGCTGATTGGATTTGAGTTATGAATTTAGGTGGTTGACGAGGCGTTGGCTCTTCAGGTGGTGGTTCACTGATTGGTCCACGCTCCAGTTCCTTTAATTTCTCACCGCTCATACCCGATGGCAGCTGGGACTCGAAGTCTATCGTTTTCTTTGCTGTAATGTTTCAAGCGTTTATTACTGATGTTGTTTGCCAAGAAATTAAATTTCTTAAGTTCATTTTTAAATGTGTCTAATTATACCCATACAATTTCACCTATTTTGGTGAGAAAACTACATACTCCAAATAATAGTAAATACGTGTGTACAAAATAAATTCAAAATATGTTCTGGTTTTTTTAGAAACATCCCCAGAAAGTTCTCAAACATGATACTCTAGACCAGAATACCCGTTTAAATAAAATTCGAGTTTCATTTCAGTGATTAAACTGATGTAAAAATTCGAAGGGTTACAATATTATTAAAATTGATGATATTAGCATTTTCGAGTTAGATTAGTATTAAAACGTAAGGATTAAATTAATATTTAAATTCTCGTATAGTATGCGAATTAAAATCCAAACATATAACAAAATTGTTTCTTCCAACCACAATAGTAATTGTTTACTAAATTAAATTACGAAATTATACTTACATTTGCAAGTGATGGTAGCTTTGGTGGTAGCAGAGCCCCACTTGTTAGTAGCCCTGCAAACATACTCTCCACTATCCCTGGCGTAAGTGTATGACATATCCAACGATATAAATCCAAAGTCATTAATTTGATGTACTCTCGAGCCCGTGGCAAACGATCGTCCATTGTGGAACCAATCGATCCTCATAGTAGAATCTCCAACCGGTTCAACCCTGCAGTCAAAATGGCTAGGCGCTCCTTCCTCCACTTCAATATCCTTCAGCTCCACAGTGAATCTAGGAGGATTCGGCGACTCTTCCTCAGTCAGTATCTCGTCCCTCTTGTAAAGAGCTTCTTCTAGTTTTTGGATGCTTTCAGTTCCGGTCTTGAAGTTGGTGGGCAATTGTGGTTCCAGAATGATGCCCTGTCGACCACGGACCTGCAGCTTGCAAGAGACAGTGGCCTCACCATGACGATTAGTTGCTTTACAGGTGTATAAACCAGAATCGCGTTGGTAGCAGTTGGCGACCTCGAGGATGACGAAACCGAAGTCGTGGATGGTCTTGATCCTGCTGCCAGCGAGAAGAGGCTTTCCGTTGTGGAACCACTCGACTCTCATGCTGGAGTCATTGATAGGTGTCAGCCTGCACTCGAAGTGAGCCAGCGCGTTCTCTGTTAGAGTCAAGTCTGATGGCGTTGTGATGAATTCCGGTGGTTTGCCTGTGTCGTCTTCCGGCGTAGCTGCGCTCGGCACGTTTCCGAGACCTTCCAGCTCGGCGATCTTGTCGATCGTGCTCTCCATTCCCTTTGGTAATTGGGATTCCAAGATGATGCTGCGTTTACCTGTGCACTTCATCGTGCAGGTGGTAACGGCCTCGCCGTATTCGTTCGATGCACGGCAACTGTACTCTCCGGAATCCTCCGGATAGATCGGAGAGATCTCGAGGATCACGAAGCCGAAGTCGCAGAAGGTGCGGAAACGTGTACCGGTTCGCAATGGTTTGCCGTTCCAGAACCATTCGACCTGTGGATAAATAGATTTTGACTTATTAGTAACCGGAAATTTTATATTAACATTCAGAAGGCGGATTGTACAGATAGCACTGTTCACCTCCATTTAGACAGTTATTCCTTAATTTTTTTAGAAATATTTCTAATATTGTTTCGTCTACAGGTTAACCATAAAGGTTTAAAAGACAGCACGTTTGAGAAAAAGCTTAAAAAATGGCTGAATATGGCAAGTAATATATATATAGTAACACACACACACACACACACATCTGGTACTCTATTACCTTTAACTTTGGATCGTCGGTAGGCGTAAGTCTAGCTTCAAAGTGCGCGCTCTCTCCCTCCCTTAAGCCATCGATGTTGCTCAACGGCACGGTAAACACCGGAGCCTTTCCACGTTCTTCAACAACCTTCTCATCCTTTGTTCTAATCATCGAGTCTTCAAGAGTCTGAATCTTCTCCAGACCACCCTCCATTCCCTTCGGAAGCTGAGAGTCCAAAATCAAACTAGCCTTGGAGTAGCACTTCAACGTAGCCTTAGTTGAGTCTTCTCCATACTTGTTATAAGCCCTGCATTCGTAGACACCTGAGTTCTCTTCGTAACAGTACAGTATATCCAAGATGACAATACCGAAGTCGTGGAAGGTCCTGTACCGGTGTCCATGAGGCAGCTTCTTGCCATTGTAGTACCACTCGACCTTCAAGTCTGGATCGGTAACCGGAGTGAGTCTAGCTTCGAAGTGAGCAGACTGTCCTTCGACCAGCTTGGTGATGTCGGCGATTTGCGTGATGAATTTAGGTGGTTCAGCGACAGGTGTCGTGGGTGTAGTGGGCTGTTCTCCACTGAAGCTCTCCAGCTCGCGGATTCTTGCAAGAGAGTCGGGCTGAAGAGAGTCAAGGTAGACTCCGCTCTTGCCGAAGCACCTGATTGTCGCTTTAGTATAATCCTCGCCATATTTGTTGCTGGCCTTGCAGACGTACTCGCCAGTATCGTGAGCCATCACTCCGGCAATATCCATGACCACGAATCCGAAGTCAGACACCATCTTGAACCTGGAAGAGTGTCTCAAAGGCTGTCCGTTGTGGAACCATTCGACCTTCATGTGAGGATCACCCACAGGAATAAGGGTGCACTCGAAGTGCGCTGATTGGCCGTCCTTCAGACCTTCCAGGGACTGTATCTGGGTGGTGAATTTAGGTTTCTGTCCCTTGGACTTGTCAACACATTCCAACTCCACGCTGATTTCGGCCTTGCCCCATTTGTTGGTAGCCCTGCAGGAGTATATGCCAGAGTCTTCGATCTTCGTGCCGAGCACTTCGAGGACGACCATGCCGAAGGCATAGACGGTCCTGGTGCGATGACTGGCTTCCAATGGCTTGCCATTGTAGAACCACTCGACAACCATAGTCTGATCGCCTGTAGGGGTCAGGGAAGCTTCGAAGTGTGCGATCTCGCCCTCGGACAGGTTCGTCAGGTTCTCGAACTGGGACGTGAACACTGGAGGATGTCCTTCGTCGCTCTCTGGCGGACCGCCTTCCTGCCTCTTCAAGGACTCTTCCAGGTCTTGAATGGCCTCCAGACCTTCTTTACCCTTTGGATGTTGCGATCTCTCGATAACGTTCTCTTTGGTCGAGCAGTAGATAGTTGTCGAAGTGAATGCTTCGCCAGCTTTGTTGTACGCTTTGCAGGTGTAGATACCAGAATCGCGATCATAGACATCAGTTAGATCCAAGGTGACAAATCCGAAATCGCTGGTCATCTTGAAACGGGATCCATGCTCTAAAGCTTTCCCGTTGAAATACCATTCGATCTTCAAGTTCGGATCTTCCTTTGGCTCTACCTGGCCTTCCAAGTGAAGAGGCTCGGACTCGCCCAGTTTGAACTCGGGCTGCAGAGGAACCGTCCAGATCGGTTTCGGGTATTCATGTTCGGGGCCATCTTCTGGCCTCCTGTATTTGGACAGGTAAGCGTCCTCCGCTTCCTCGACTTTCTTCAGACCAGCTTCACCTTGCGGATGCTGAGTCTGCAAGTAGATGTTCTGCTTGCTGGTGCACTTCAAGGTGCCCGAGGTCTGCGCAGAGCCTTTCGAGTTGGTAGCTTTAACGATCACCACGCCGGAGTCTTCCTCGTATACGTGATTGATGTCCAGAGCAACGTAACCGAAATCGTAGGTAGATTTGAATCTGGCTCCGGTTGGCAGGGCCTTGCCATTGATGAACCACTCGATCTTCATCGTCGGGTCTTTCGACGGTTCAACGTTACACTCGAAGTGCGCGTTGTCACCTTCAATGCACTCGACATTGTTCAGATGAGTAATGAAGACTGGCTCTTCATAAGTTGGTTCTGGCTGTTCTGCGGTGCCAGGATGTGGTTGTTCCAGGGCATCGATCTTCGGAAGAGCGTCAGGATGAAGAGTGTCTCCAAGCAGCCAATGACGATCGACGATCTTCAAGCTGCACGTGGATACAGCCTCTCCGAGAAGATTGGTGGCTTTGCAGGTGTAAATTGCCGAATCATCTGGTCGTAAGCCGTTGATGGAGAGAGTCACCAGACCGAAGTCGAAAGTGCTACGAAGTCTGGTTCCGGTTTGTAGCGATATTCCGTTTTTGAACCATTCTACACGAAGGTTCGGGTCTGCTCTTGGCTCAACTTGGGCTTCCAGGTAGACGTGCTGTCCTTCGACCAGCTTGTCGAAGCTCTCCAAGTGTTTCGTGAACACCGGGGCCTGTTGAGGTGTAGTGTCAACGAACATTTCGGGTACTTTGTTCATCTCAGCTTCCTTCAGTTGGATCTTCTGCCATGCGTCGGGTTGGAGACTGTCAGCGTCGATGGCTGAGCGCGCTCTGACTTTCAAAGATATGGAAGACACAGCTTCGCCGGCTTTGTTGATCGCTTTGCATGTGTACACGCCGGAATCCTCCGTTATCACCTTCAGGATGTCCAGGGTTACGTAGCCGAAATCGTGGTTCACGTGGAAGCGGGAACCTAATCGAGGCAAGGATCATCGTGTTAATTTCATTGACTGTGACAGATGACGTTTCTTAAACCTTATTACTAGACAGCGGATTCTACTTGATTCGCAATCAACTGAAGTGAAATAAAAATTTATTTTCTCTTTTAGTACGTTTAATAGGTCGAAACGAATACAACAGTACTTTTAAATTCTTCTAATGTTTTCACTGTTTCAAATTACACTTATTCATTTTTGTCATAAATGCATAAAATCCGCTGTTTACTCATCACTCGAGTGGTGACACAGAATTACCACTAAAAATTGCTGTACCATTATTCAAAATATTATTAATTATGGTGGTGTCTAATCAATTACTAAACATTTACGATTACAAAAATATTATATGAGATATTATATCATTTTCATATCTCCATAAAAATCGTATAGAATGGAATTATTCCAGGTCGGAAGAAATGTTTAATTTTCGAGTTGAAATAACTCCGAGTGAAAAGAGTTAATTGAAAGGTTCTCCCAAAAGTAATTTTCTTAACATCCTTTGCACTCGAAGCTATTTACATTGTGCCGCACTTAAACTCTTCGCAATTTATGAAACTCAAAGACATTTAGCAATGTAGAAATTGTTTTGGATTATGGTAGAGTAATTTTTATTGATGCCTCAGAGGGAACAGTTGAGTGCAAAGAGTTAATATGCACGCTTGATCTTGTTAGACAACGTGGACATACACAAACAGCGCAGTTATTCATTTATTTAAGTATGATTTAAGTTATAACATACTCTACTGTACCTAAATTCACATTGTGCACATTAGTCGAAATCGAAGCAAATTACTATTATTATTCTACAAAATACACACTTGTTTGCTTAGAGTTAAAAATCAATTAATGGCGATTAATAGTAACGATGTACCAAATAAAGTTCAGTAGGACTCTGAGAAACGATAGAAGGTTAAGACATTCACAGCAACGATAATACTTAACTTTCCGTTTCTATTTACCGTTTCGTTAAATAAATTACGCCCAGTTACACCCATAACAAAATGCACCCATATTAAAAATATAACTCTCTTGTCTAGACTGTTTGGAGCAGATTATTTATTGTTAATGTACATTTTGTGAAATAATATTTTTATACAGATTATTGCTTGTTAACATCAGATAGTTGAATGCAGTAGCTTCGATATTAATAATAGAAAGCGAATTAAAAGCAACAAGTCAATTTACAATCTTTATTTCTTCGATTGATCTCGTATACTTACCCATGTTTAGTTCGACTCCGTTTATGTACCATTCGAATCTCAAGCTAGAGTCACCGACGGGCACAACTCTGCACTCGTATCTAGCCATTTGACCTTCCCAGAGTTCCGTAGGGCCGGTTAACAACTGTGTGAAGATGGGTTTGTCGAACACTTTGTCTGGCTCTTCAGCACGGCCAGGTTTGTCGGCCTCGAGTTGAGCGATTTTGCGCTGCGCTTCAGGGTGCTGAGTGTCTAATTGTATGCTTGCTTTGCCTGCACGCGAAGAATTATTATAATTAGTACAAACATAATCAAATCTTAATACAAACAAATCATATCTTAAACAATTGTAATATCATATCTTGAGAACACGGTGCAACAATTGCAACAGTTCTTCTTATAACACGGTTTCGATATATTGGGTTGTGTAATAAATTCCCGCGTCTTTTGCATTTTATTTGTTTCCCTCAATTTTGTGTTTCATTAGGTAAGTATATATATGCATTCGCAAGTCTTTTTCTTGCTCTACAAACCTATCTGCTTCAATTTTTCGAATTAATTAATTTTAATCAATTTCCAGGCTTTTTCAATGAAAATTCCAGAAGGCAAAAAAAATTCATTCTCGACATCTGCTCTATTTCGCCTTTCGTTGTGGTCAAAAAGCTACGGAAGCAGTTCCGAGGACCGCTCAAGATTGGTTTGCCAAGTTCAAAAATGGCAATTTCGACCTTCCGACTTCGATGAAGATCGTCTCAAGACGCTTCTGAAGGAAGATGGTCGTCAAACAACACGAGAGTTGGCCGAATAGATGGGCTGTGCCTCAAGACCATCGCTAACCATCTTCACTCCATGGGCTTTACTCAAAAACTTGGAGCTTGCCACACAACTTGAGTGCGATGCCGAGCAGATGTCGAAAATGAATTTTTTTGCCTCCTGCAACTTCCATTGAAAAGGTCTGAAAAAGTTCGTAGAGCAAGAAAAAAACTTGCGTATGCATATATATACTTTTCAAAATACAAAAACGCGGGAATTTATTACACAACCCAATAATACGGCGCAAAAAGAACAGTATGATCTAAGAAACAGCACGGACCCGATGGTTTCTCTTACATCAAGGCTTCTCTGTACTCTGAAAATATGTTTCGAACACAGAACACAGTCCGATTACTTGCATTATTTCTATGTTTCGTTTTACGCAGTTTTGATACAACACGATGCTCCAAAATCATGGTTGCGGTAAAACACGGAAATACATCCCCACGATTTGTGTTAATTGTACGTTTCGTTTAATACGAATTGAATTAACCGTGCTATAGGAGATTTGACTGTATAGTATAGCAATTTTGCTGGTAAATATACAGTTATGAATAATGATACTGACTCTTAATCTTCATCGAGGCTGTTGTAACCGCTTCGCCAAGCGCGTTGGTAGCGCGACACATGTAGACACCCTCGTCGTCTTCACGCACATGCGAAATATCCAGGGACACGAATCCGAAATCGTGGACTTTGGTTATTCTTGAGCCTAGATAATACAAAGTTGTTAGAATATCTCAGTTGTTTTCGAATTGATTTCCTTATTTAACATTTTATCTATTGGAAGCCTATTAATAGGATTTTTAATAACTGTACCACAAGCATAAAAAGAAGCATAAAAATCTTTCTTTACATGATAATACCAAAGGAACTTGTTAGATTCCATTATTGGGTGTGTCTCGTCGATTTACGAAAAGGTACTTGTGGATCGTAGACTTTCAAAAATTAAATTGTTAAAATATTGAATCATTGAATCATTGAACTATTAAATTATCGCCGGCAAATGTGTTAATAATTGCGTTCCTACTTGTATGAACTTACTTGTTTCAAGTGGTACTTCATTCCTGAACCACTCGACTTTCATTGTAGGGTCTCCCACAGGTATCAACCTGCACTCGAAGTGAGCGGTCTGTCCCTCAGGTATGGCATCGATGTTCTGCAATGGCTGAGTGAAGACAGGTCGTTGTCTAGTCTGTGGTTCCGGTATTTCCGGCCGTTTCCAAGGCTGCTGGGACTCGAGTTCGCGAATTTTGTCCATGCCTTCGGGACGTTGGGAGTCCAAGATGATATTATCTCTCGGGATGACTCTGAGCTCAATGGAGGAGACACACTGTCCGAGAGCATTGGTAGCTCGTACAGAATATTGACCAGCGTCTTCAGGAACAGCATGGCCAATGTCTAAGGCCACGTATCCGAAGTCGAAGGTCACGTGGAACCGAGAAGCCGATGGCAGAGGCTTGCCGTTATGGAAGAACTCGATTCTCAAGTTGGCGTCGTGCAGAGGCTCAACTTGACACTCGAAGTGAGCTGTTTGGCCTTCGTACACTTCGGTGGTACCCTGAAAAATTAGAAAATCGTTTGTGGAATTGTTAATACGCTGACTGAATAATTAGTTCAGGCAAATAATTCACGTTACTGTATAATTGTAAATATTGAATAAAAGACAAAAAAACTCTTACTCTGAGTTCAGTAACAAATCTTGGTGGAGTCACAGGAGGTTCTTCAACCTCCAAACGTGCTGGATGTCCATGAGCTTCGAGTTCACGAATCTTTTCAAGGCCATCAGGATGTTGCGTATCCAGAAGAATGCTGCGGCGAGCTGAATGAAGAAAAATTGCATGTTACGATAGTTACTTCCTATTTATCTCATTTGACGAATGCTACAAAATTAGCGAAGAAATTTATAAATTACTATATAGCGAATTCAACTTGCATCGCAGCTTCGTTTCTTTTCAACAATAACAAATATCAATTTATTCTGCAGATTCTGATCTTTTCAGCTTGACAGGGTCTTTCGCGCAAGCCCTGAAACTTAACGCGGCGGCCACTGCAATGGGAGTATGCACTTTGGCAAGTATTTCTTGATTCGTCCTTTCCGTGGCAGTATTTGTAATTATTGAAATTTGATTCGGAGTTTCTTCCTGCTCCAAAACAAACTTCAGTTTTAGGATACGTCTTGCAACAACGGTCGATCACTGTTTTGTATCGATTTCTTGCACAACAATAATTATCTTGTATTTGAGAAACATCAGTAAATTGTTTATCGTATGCACACGTTGTTAAGGAGAACGATCCGAATCTCGGCTTCATGTTTGATAAATTTTCTTTTCGAGTTGGTGACGGACAACAAATTCTTCCATCGTGACAAAACTCATGCATATTCATACTTTCGGGAGACTTCGGAGGTCGGAAGCAAGGGGGAGGGTAGCGTTTATGTTTCGCTAAATGAGAATTAATGTCAGTTATGCTTGACAATTACACAAATAAATTGTACGAATCTAACTTAGCTAAATTGTAAACGATACAATTCATTTCTTTTCATGAATGTACACTCCCGCTCATAAGTCTTAGGACACCTTTGGTTTTTAGGAAAACTCTGGTATTTCGTATAGATTATGAACCTCTAATTGTGTGTATTAACGAGAACATAATATAAATATAATCTTATAATCTTATGATCTTATAATTGACGAAGATTTATAATTGACACAGATATATAAAACGTATTTTTTAAATTTTTCATATAGGCCCACATAAAAAAGTTGTAAAATATAACTTCTAGTATTTTTTCTACAATTCCGATCAATTGCAATTTTTGTAAAAATTTGTTTTCACATCCTATAGTAAACTAATTGCTTCAGTTTCCCAAAAATGTTCAAATCGTGTAGTACAATATTAAAAAAATTATCGTCTTTTTTAGAACATCCGAATATTAATTCGAGTCACTGTACATACAGGGTGTCTGAAAATTCCTTCAACATCCGGAAATGGGAGGTTCCTGAGATCATTTGAATTGCCCACTGTGCGGCGCGCCAACTGTCAATTGGCCGACTGTGCTAATACGCATCTAGGTCGCGCTCTGATTGGTCCGTGTTTTTCGTTAATAACTCCTTAACAAAGCCGCGGATGCCATTTTTGCAAAGGAAAATGTCGCTTCAAATGATCTCAGGAACCTCCCATTTTTCCGGATGTTGAAGGAATTTTGACACACCCTTATAGTACGTATTCATAGACAGTAGGATTATAGTATAATTATGCAATAAATTGTTACAATTAATAGCAATGTTTATTGGTTCGCGTAATTCGTTTCTGTCAAATTTAAATTTTGTGCGTATCAATAATTGGTGTTTAATGGAATCTACTTACAGCCAACTTTGATGGTGCAGGTGTTGACAGCTTCTCCAGCCAAATTAGTAGCTTTGCACATGTAAGTGCCAGCATCTTCTGGGTAGGTGTAAAGAATATCAAGTGCCACATAACCGAAGTCGTGGGTTTTGCGGAAGCGATGACCAGTTCTTACAGCAATGCCATTCACGAACCTAATTAAGAAAATTAATTCATTCAATTAATACAATACGATTAAATAAAATCATGAAGTTATTAAAGCTTTCAAATTATTTTTAATCGAGTCAAATCATATATTTGGCACATGACAGTTATATTTAATTATAAATTGTGTTTTTGTAGATTATGAGATTTTATAAATGCATAGATGTTAAGAGAGTATTCAAAATTATGGATTGAGGGAAAGTTTTAAAGAGAACCTGGGTAATTACCATTCTATCTTCAAGTTCGGATCGTTGATCGGTTCGACGCGGCATTCTAAGTGAGCGTGTTCGCCTTCCTTCAGGTGATCCAGGTTGTTGAGCGGTGTCAGGAAAACGGGCTTCTGGTGCACAACCTCTTTCTCAACCTCTTGCTTGATCTCCACGGTCTCCAATTCGCGAATCTTCTGCAAACGCTGGGCGTCCAACGTATCCAAATAGAGACCTTGTTTTGCTGTTCGAGAAAAACGAAAATCCTTGAACTCTTATCCTTTTCGACGAAGACATTGAAAGCAATGTTTAAACTAATAGCTGGGCAACTTATAAATTTTGACGTTTCGAAAGGTTAGAACTTTTTTGCGATCGGATGTTGTCTATAGCAGATTAAAAAACAAGAAATGAGATTCTTGTGCTAGTGAAAGAATCTGTCAAAATATCTACGGCATTAAGATGTTGCAAATATACATAAATCTAGATTTTTATAGATAACCTTGTAGAAATTAGAATGAATAATAAAATTAAATAAATACCACAGTTGAAAATTGATTACAAGTTTTTTTTTCTAGGATAAGCAATCTCTGCAATGATAAAAATATCACTGGTGAAATAAAAATTTATTCGAATAACCCAGCGAATAAAATTTTATTCGTAATTTTTATTCGCCGGGAATTCGAATGAGATCTCATTCGAATACGCCCAACTCTGATCGCCGCCTTGCGGCGTTAGCCGGCAGTGGAGTGGAGTGGGTAGGCACTGGACAAATTCTGGATAAAAGGTCGAAGGAAAAATATCGAGAATTTACTGTATCAATTATCTATTATTGCGATAATTTCGAAATTACTTACAGTCAACGCTGATGACGCAAGTGGTAACAGCTTCGCCGACAGCGTTCCTCGCTTTGCACATGTAGGTTCCAGAGTCTTCGGGATAAGCATAGAGGATGTCGAGAGCGACGTAGCCAAAGTCATAGGTGGTCTTGAATTTATGACCTTGAGGAATCGGTCTTCCATCCCGGTACCATTCGACCACCATCGTGGGATCGTTCACAGGTGTCAAGGTCGCCTCGAGGTGAGCACTCTTGCCCTCAGGCAGATGTTCAATATTCTTCAATGGCCGACCGAATTTCGGTTTCTCGGCGATGATCAGATCCTCTTGATCAGTACGCTTGTACCGTGAATCGTCTTCGAGGTACTGTATCTTCTTCAAGGCACTTTCGTGTTGGGTGTCGCGAATAATCGAAGCACGAGCTGTAAAGTGTCATTAATTAGGAATGCACACGTCTATCAATCGACGCGAATGCATGTAGATTTCCTGGATCGAGAACTTTAGAATGAATTGCTATTGACAACGGCAAAATAACAAGAAAAACAAACGTGGTACATCGAGAGAGAAGCAGAGTGTGACAAGAGAAGCAAATGTCTATCTCGAAGCGGAACTACAAGCGACAAAGACAAAGACTTTAGGTGACAGAGAGTGCAGGATCATATCCACCTACTGTCCCTGTCCCTGCAAATTTTTTGTAAACAAAAATAAAAAAGCAATTTTTGGCAATCTTTTTTGCCATTTTTTTGCAATTTTTTAAATGTTAGATACGTTTCCGAATTCGCCTTGAAATCCTCTAACAAATAGGCGTAAAAGAATTATAGGTGTATTTACAAAAAATTGACCTTGAAAAATCATAAAAAAAAGAGTTGACGAAAAAGTTGCTATAATCACGTGAAAGTTCTTTCGAAACCATGCTATGTGTGATAAAAGCATTTTCGATCGGACAGCTAATAGTAATCTCTACTGATCGCGATCCGTGATTCACCCTGTATTACTATAATAATAACAGAAATATTCACCCTGTACAGTGAAAATAATGAAATAAATATTTTCATAAGTATGCAAATTAGAAAGATACGTCTGTTACAGCTCTGATCGACTGCCTAAAATCTTCAGATGATTTACGAGGAAGCCTGCTTGGTTCTAATAGTGCTACTTACATTTCACATTCAAATTGATCGAGCTCTGCGCCGATCCCAGTCTATTGGTGGCTTGGCAGGTGTAAGTGCCAGAGTCCTCGGCGTACACCGTCAGAACGTCCAAAGCGGCGAATCCAAAGTCGCAGGTGGTTCTGTACCTGTGACCGGTGGATAGTGGTTTGCCATTGTGGAACCACTCCACCTTCATGGTCGGGTCAGGGTAAGGTTCGATACGGCACTCATAGTGTGCGCTTTGACCTTCGACTAGGCTGGTGGGCCCGTTCAATTGGACCGTGAAACGAGGTTTCTCTTTCACGACGATCTCCTCTTCTTCGCGGCGCTGGTACCTGCTGGTGTCCTCCAGGATCTGGATCTTAGACAACGCGCTCTCGTGCTGCGACTCCAATTGCAGCGCTGCTTTGGCTGTGTCGGGGAAGAGTATTTGTCAGCGTGTCGTTGTATGGAGTCGTATGTACTGTATGTATGAACGGCTATTAGCCATTTATTCGAACGATAGAATAATTCTTTTGTTTTCCTTGACCGAGAATTTTCCATATTATCAGGACAGCTAAACTTTTACGATAAGATAGACAGACGTACAGTAATATCTTGGTCTATATGCAAACTCTGGGACCGAGTCGTCACTTGCATCGTGTATAATCACTATTTCTTCATTTCTTACAGCTAGGCGTTGAATGTAGGAAATGATAGCGAGTACACATCGATACAGGTTTTGCGAATCAAATTCACCCTTTTGCAAATCAATTCCATCCTTTTATAAATGAAGTAATAAAATATAAAATAATATCATTAAGTAAGTTTTTGTGAAAAAAATGAAATCAAATGTAAATTAATTGTTAAGAAATTCAAAATTTCAAATACTTATTTAAATATAATCACCAATTCATTAACTTTGTAATGTATGGAAACTTTGTGTAGATATGTATATTCATTGTAGGGATTTTCTGATTGATAAATTTTAATAATGAAAGTATATATATGTATTTATTAAAGCGTATTGAGTATTGAGTCTTATGTTTCTCTCGTAACGACACCGTTCACGTGTGTCTAAATATAATCATGAAAAATTCTGTTGTGTTCGTAGTAGAGGTCTGTAGCGTAGCTTGTATCCGCGAGAAAAAATTACGTACAAGCACATCCACGCAGCTTCTGCGAACGGAAACGAAGACCACAAAAAACCATCGAAAAATAGAGAAAAAAAATATAGCTACGAACACTCTATCGAAAAATGGGAAAAATTTGCTGCACACAAAATACGTAAGTCTACGTGTTAACTACTGTTCCTACGAACTGGAAGCACGTCTGTAGCTTACGAGACAACGGTGCTAAAAAAGTTGAAGCTTCATCTTGTGTGATACCGTCACCGTCTTTCTGCGTTTACTTACACTGGACGAAGAGTGTCGCAGATGTAACTGCTTCGCCGAGGTCGTTCACTGCACGGCAAGTGTAAGTACCTGAGTCCTCGGGATTAACGTACTTCATGTTCAGAGCGACGTATCCGAAATCGTGCATCGTGGTCACGCGATTGGCTGCAGAAAGATACTCATTAGTCCTCGACATAGCTGGGTAAGATAGTAGTTTAAATTTAAATAGTAAATAGTAAATAATCCTATTTATCTTAGAGTATGCGTACAACTTTAAAAATAAAATATTTTATTTAATGCAGTAATTTTGATTAGCTGCAGAAAAATACTCATTAGTCCTCGACAGAGCTGGGTATAAAATAGTAGTTTAAATAGTAAATAGGAAATAATCCTGTTTATTTTGAAGTATGCGTACAACTTTAAAAATAAAATATTTTATTTGATGCAGTAATTTTTGAAAATAGTATTTTATTTTAAGAATATTGAAAATATTTGTATTTTATCTTTATTTTCGTTTTTAATTTTAAATAGCTGAAATTAAGTTGCTGAAAATAAATAGTTAGAAAATAAATATTTCCCTAACGATAAGATGCACTGCACATTTATCAACAAAGAAAGAATTTTTAGAAGGATATGAACGTTGTATGCGACCCATTGCATACGCTTTGAGCAAACTACAAGGTGATTTTTTTCTCGGTGATATATTTCCTCGGATTTTGGGAATAGAGAATAACTTAAAATATATTGTAAATATCGAAGATGGTACATGCACCATCAAATATTATAGTAGGAGTGAAAAGTTTCTTGAAGACTGTTAATTACTAATGACAGAAAAAATTGAAAATGGTACTCACAAGCTGCGATAGGAACTCCGTTTCGTAACCATTCGACTTTCAATTTAGAGTCGCCGACAGGAATCACGCGAGCCTCGAAATGAGCTGCCTGATTTTCAGCGACTTTGAGATCTTTGATCGGCATCGTGAAAACTGGAGCTTGTGTAACGGTCTCCTCTGTTGTTGTTTTACGCTGGTAACGCGAAGTATCCTCCAAATAGCGAAGACGTTGCAGGGTCTCCTCATTTTGGGTCTCCATGTAGATAGATTTTTTCGCTATTCGAGAAAAGGGTACATCAGTTTTATTGTAAGAGTATAAAGGAATTGAAGGATATCGATTTTTATAAAATTAATATGTAATTATGTGTCTGTAATACTTTATCAAAATTACATCACGATTACTTTTAAAATATACGTTTCACGTCGTCTTTCGAGCTCCGGCTTTAACACTTACTAATACAGTAAAGTCGTGATCTAGCTCCCATCGTCTGTTCCGAGCAGGGATAGAGATCGTGTAGGGAAACTATATTTTTATGACTGCGTTGACCACGCCGACCGTGCCGAAAGTACAAAGGATGCCGAACGTAGAAAAGGACAGCATGTAAACACGGACCGCGCAGCGACCGACACAGCTCAAGCTTCATAGGGGATGCCCCGCAGTGGAGGGGGTAGGCAAAGAGACGGTGATCGTGGAGATCCTCAGGAAGCTAGATCGCGACTTTAGTGTAGGTACCAAAAGCGTGAGGGGTCAATTGTAAAGTTCAGACTCAGTTCCTATTACAGGAACGAAGAAACGATAACGGTGAGGAGAGTTAGAGGACTCCTATTATCAGAATAGTCCAGTTATTCAAATCTTGGTGTTTCTCAAACGGTTTGGATAAATAGATGCCAACTCTACTACAAATAGATAATAAAACTTACAGTGCACAACAGCAGTTGCCGAAGTGATGGCCTCTCCAATGATGTTCTTAGCTCGGCAGGTGTAAGTCCCGGAGTCTTCAGGATACGCGTACATGATGTCCAACGCGACGAAGCCGAAGCTGTTCGTCTCGACGAATCTGGACCCGGCTTTCACCGGCTTGTTATTATGGAACCATTCGACTTTCATCGTTACATCGGAGACGGGGATCAATCTGCACTCGAAGTGAGCTCTCTGTCCCTCTTTGATCTCGACGTTGTTCAGGGACGTCGTGAAGATCGGTGCCTGGGTGGTCGTTTCTTCGACGACTTCCTGGCGATGGTACTTGGTCCGGTCCTCGAGATAATGGATTCGCTCGAGACCGAGCTCGTTCTGGGTGTCTGTTAACACCTGTGCCGTTGATCGACAAGATAGAGTGCAAGACACCTCGTCGCTGCCGACGAGATTCACGGCACGACAGGTGTAAGTGCCGGAGTCTTCGGCAATCAGATCGATCACGTCCAGAGCAACATAGCCGAAGTCGTGTATCGGACGGAATCGGTGTCCTGCGAATCAATTTCATTTTTTCGACTTTTATATATTTTCGTTCTTCAGTTTATGAATTGATTATATCTACATTTAACGTTCTACATTTGAACCGTTTAAGATCTATTATCTTGTGACGTGCTTGCTTCGGATGCCTCGTGACAGGCAATATGCTGCCGAATATTACAAATTACTCCTCGATAACGTAACAATATGCATTTTGGGCTCTGGACAGACATAGATTGGACTTTTAGAAAGTTTTAATTATTGCAGTAAATAAAAGAAAAAATAAAAAACAATTATCAAAATGGAAATAAAACTTATCAATTTGTGGCTGTACTAGACTGTGAAGTAACATGAATTGTACCAAAATGGAGTGTGGTAAAATATAATCGGTCGCTTTGACCGATATTACGTATTATAGTAAAATTGGTTGCAGCAGACCGCGATCGTAATTCTAGTGTTAACAAACAACAAAAGAAAGAATGACACTTACCTATAGTAACCGGACGACCATTCTTGTACCACTCGACCTTCAAATTCGAGTCGGTCACAGGTTCCAATTTACACTCGAAATGAGCATGTTCTCCCTCGCGGAGGTTCTCCTGATTTTTCGGAGCGGTGATGAATCTGGGCTTAACGTTAACAATCTCGTCGACCATCTCGTGTCTCTTGTATCTGGAGGCATCCTCTAGGTACTGTATTCTTTCCAAGCCCTCGGGGTGGTGCGTTTCCAAAAGAAGATCCTTCTTGGCGTGTACTCTTACGGAGCATGATGTGACAGCTTCGCCAAGTTGGTTTCTGGCTTGGCAGGTGTAAACACCAGAGTCGTCAGGGTAGACACCGAGAATGTCGAGTGCCACGTAGTCGAATTCGTAAGATGGTCTGAATCTATGTCCGGTCTTCACGGCTCTGCCATTTTGGAACCATTCGACTACCATTGTGGCATCGCCGACGGGCTGAAGACGACACTCGAGATGGACATTTGTTAATTCGACTGTTTCGATGTTGTGCAATGCACGAGTGAACTGCGGTGCCTGCATCACTGTCACTTCTTCTTGTTGAGTCCTGCGGTATCTATTCCGAACACAAAAGTAGAAAAAATTGTAGAGGAAATTGTAACCATTTGTAGCAATTAAAAAAAATATTTTTATAGGGAATTATCAGCGGCGAAGAAATTCTATCATTATTTGTATAAAATAAATCATAATACAAGGGGTTTACATTTGGCCCATATCGATAATTGCATATTTAATAATTGAAATCCAGTAATTTTTACTCACTTCGATGAATCCTCCAGCATCTGAATCTGTTCCAGGGATTGTTCGTGTTGCGTTTCAGTGACAATATCAGATTTTCCAATGACTCTCACGCAGGCTGATGTATGAGCAGTGCCAAGATGATTGGTAGCTCTCACGGTGTACTCTCCAGAATCAAGGACAGTCGAGTGTACAATGTCCAAAGCGACGAAACCGAAATCATAGTATGTTCTGAATCTGGAGCCGACAGTGACTGGTCGGCCATTTTGGAACCATTCGACTCTCATTGTTGGGTCACCCATTGGTTCCAAACGGCATTCTAAATGGATATTCTTGCCTTCGCTGACTGGCTTAGGATCGCTCAATGGCTGAACGAAAATTGGCTTCGACTTGGAAATTTCTTCGATGTGGTAGTGGGGTTCGACGAATTTCGATTCCTCGAGACGTTGTGTTTTCTCGTAGGATACGCGGTGCATGCTGCTTGTGTCGACACTTGAGCGTGCTGTAATTAAAATGAAATTAAAATTAAAATAAAATAAATAATATATGTATAAGAATTTCTGAATTAATGAACATGCACCTCTTTGGCACTAATCGCATACGCAGATGGTCATGGTTCACAATTTGTTGCCGGTTGTTAGAAAGAATATTTAACTGTCTAAGTAAATGAGTGAGTGGCTCATACAACGTGTTGTAATGAAAATACTAAATTGTATTTTTAAACTCCCACACAGTGAATAGATCATTTCATTAAAATTTTAACTCTTAGCTCTCCACAGGCCGAATTTTGTTTCGAATTTAAAAAATTGTATGTAACTTTAACACAGTGAATATCCTCATCTAAATTCAAATTAATAATAAATTCACAGCGTTCCTTTAATTTTGTGGGACAGTGTCTTTTGCATAAAGATAGTTTTTGCTCGACAATTAAGCAAACTTATGTGCTTTGTTCTATATTGCATTTCTTATAATGCCACATTCTTGTTTGCTGGAAATATGTTCTACAGTCTTAAACTTGTTAGAAATTATGTTTTTTATACGCGGCCTGGATGGATAGTTTAAACGAGTACCATCGGTGGTACACGTGGCACGGAACGTATTAATAAAATATCTGGGGACCTGTTAAAAGAGAACTCACTTTCTACAACCATGGTAGCAGCCAATCGCGCTTCACCAAGAGCGTTTCTGGCAACGACGGTGTAAGTGCCAGCGTCTTCGGGTCTAACTTGAAGAATATCAATGGCGACATATCCGAAGTCGTGGTAGGTTTGAATCCTGTTCGCAGCAGTGATAGCCTTTCCATTGTGGTACCATTCGATTTTCATAGTCAAATCGCTCTGAGGTTCGACACGAGCCTCAAAGTGGGCGCGTTGACCTTCGACGATCTTGTTAGTGCCCTTCAGATTACCCAGAAACCGTGGTGCCTGGGTGACTTGAGTTTCTTCTTGAACTTGTCGCGAATATCTGCTCGAGTCCTCGAGGGTTTGAATCTTCTGAAGTCCGGTGGGGTGTTGACTGTCGAAGATGACATCGTTCTTGCTAATTACGCTCAGTTGAGCGGTGGTGTGTGTTTCACCGACGCGGTTGTAAGCGCGGCACGTGTACACACCAACATCGTAAATCGTTACATATTTTATTGTTAGCGCCACGTAGCCAAAGTTGAAGAACGTCGTGATACGCGAACCTGGAAAGAGACGGTGCACCGTTAGAAGCAGCCGAGCTAATCTCTATTAGCAATAGATTATAGTACTTTATTAAAAAAGATTCAATGTGCTGGTTTCAGATGGTGATTAGTTAACACAGATTTATAATGTGAATGAAAATCTATCTGTGCTGTAAACCAGTCAGCCAGGCCTGCCTCGAGCGGATATCGAGCACAGCCTGCAATCGTACGATGCCAGCAGATGGCGAGCATTATGCTGTCAGAACGCTGCTCGAAGCAGACGCTCGGAATCTGCTCGATTTTGAACCTGCCGATATTTATTGTGACGCAGATGTATGGCATTCTGCTGTCATTGCGATGTCATTGGACAAGTAAAAATCAGGAGATTTTTAGATATGGATCGATACATACTCGCACAACAAATTGAAATAGTAAAAATTCCTATAAAAATGGTGAAAATATCGCGGACACATGGTGAAACAATGGCTCTATTGCGTGAAAAATTTCCTGGACGTATGATTTCTCGAAATGGAGACTTCAATTGGCCGCCGAGATCGTGCGATTTAACACCATCAGACTTTTTTCTTTGAGGCTATGTTAAAGATAAAGTCTGCGCCAATGCTCCAGCAACGATTCAAGCACTCGAAAACAATATTAGAGCTGTTATTCGCGAAATACAGCCGCAATTATGCGAAAACGTGATAAAAAATTTCATCAAAAGAATGACCATTTTTAGAGGAGCCGAGGCGGACATTTGGCAGATATTGTGTTCCATTACTAATCTCAGAGTTTGTATTTCGGATTAAAATAAAAATATCACCACTTTTCACAAAAATATTGCGTTTCTCTGTTGATTTAAAATGACAGCTCTTGTTGAAAAACATTTATATTAATAGGCTTCCGGTAAATAAAGTGTGAATTATACATAGAATGTGTACATACTAGCTTCTACAGGGCGTCCGTCCTTGAGCCATTCAACTCTTAGATCAGGATCGCCAACTGGCTCTAAACGTGCTTCGAAATGAGCAAATCCGCCTTCTCTAATGCTATTCTGATCCTTGATAGGTGATTTGAATTCCGGTGGGCTAGTCGGTTCAGGCTGCTCCTGTACATACTTCTGGTGCATGGCCTGTTGATAGGCTTCCAACTCCTCGGCAGCTTCAATATATCGCTGTTGCTCGGGGATACCCAATTCTGAAGTAACGCTTGTGCGTGCTGCAAGAATATATGCAAATACATTGTATAATCAACGACAGAAAATGTTACTAATGTTAAAAAAGGAAGAAGAATAAATGATATAAAAATATTACCAAAGACACGGAGAGATGCGGAGCTGACAGCTTCTCCCAAGCGGTTCACAGCTCTTGCAGTATAAGAACCCGCATCTTCAGCTCGTAGGTGCATTATATTGAGCGAGACATATCCGAAGTTGAAGATGGTTGTGATTCTTGAGCCTAGAAAGCAATGGTTGGTAAAGAAATATACAGATGAATGCAGTATTAACCCTAAGTAGGAAAAAGGGTGTTAAAATGTCTAAAGTATGTTACTCTAACTTTCTACAACAGTGTTTCTCAACCTTCATATGCCGTGAAACCCAACACGTTTATAATATACCCAATAAAATTTTCAAAAATTTAGTAAACTGGAGTAATTTATTTTAGAGTATTTTTATCAAATACTCTTACACACATATAAAATTGAAATAAAAGGGTACAAGATAATCTTTCATTCTCAACAGCCTCGTTGCTATTATCGTTGCTTGATCGATGAATTCTTATTCCAATTCTTGAACTTGCATGAACACTGCAGAAGGATTTTTTGCAAATCTTTTACAAATTAGTAACTTTTCTTACTCTAGTCTAATTTCAGCCCAATATATGTTGAGCTGCGGCCTATAGAATGAGAAAGACTGCTCTACGATTTTTAAAAGCTTCGTCAATTGTCGTTTATACCTTGAAAGATTGCAATATCGTTTTCAGTCCAGCAAAGTTGGTTACTTACTGGAAACCTGGTTTTCATAAGGTTGACAGGAGAAAATCGAATTTCTTGGTATACTTACTAGCTGTGATTGGCCTACCATCCTTGTACCACTCCACTTTCATCGTGGGATCACTAACAGGGGTCAGCTGCGCCTCAAAATGGGCGTTCCGACCTTCCTGCAGCTCTCCTAGATCCTGGAGCGGGCGGATGAAGGCCGGCCGCTGTGGAGAGATCTCCTCCACACTCTCCTGTCGTTGATATTTTGAGTAATCCTCGAGCTGTTGGATATATTGAAGGCTATCGGGGTGTTGGCTAGCCTGTTCGATTGTCGCGCGTGCTGAAATCATCGTTTTATTCAGAAAGAATTCGTGACGTTACTACCACTTGCAAAAATTGTTCGATTTCTATCAGGGATCGAAATACAGTAACTCAGTGGTTTCCAATCTTTATTTATCTACTACGATACTCCTCAAAAAAATTTTTTTCGACCCTCTCTACCTTTTATTTTTTTAATAAATATAATAATATAGACACGTTTTAAAACCTGTTAAGTTTTCTTTAATTGTGAATATTATGGTATGAAAATTAATTTTTTATTACAAAATTTTGGCGCCTCCCAGGTTGGAAACCGCCGCCGTAAATGTCGCAGAGATCTCTACCGTAACTGTTAAATTTTATCCCAATCACTGGTAGGATCCCTTTGGAACCAGTCAACCGCTAAACACGTGAGCCAGCGAGGAATCGAGTATCGGTGAGGCTCACACTAATGCAAGCGAAGCAAAATATTACAACTTTTCTAACTCTTTTTTTTGTTTTATGAAACTTTTACCATCGTATTCCTCTCGTTTCTCTAATTAAAATGACACCAAACATGATATAATTACGATTATAATGACTCGTGTAATAAACGATCCCCGATTTCTATACAGTCATCTTTTAAAATGAATTCGGATAAAAGATATGTTACCAGTCACGCTGAGGGTAGCTCGAGATTCGGCGACTCCAGTCGAACTCACGACACGGCACACGTATTCGCCGCTGTCTTGAATGACGATGCTGATGAGGTCGAGAGAAATGAAGCCAAATCGGAAAATGGAAGTCGCTCGGGAACCTAGGAACACGTTAAATAACGCCCAGTCAGATTTAGCTTTTAAAAATGCATTAATCATTTTTCAGTTTGTTAAATTCTTAAATCGACTTGACACACCGTCGAATAGTTCCCTATTTTCTTAATAACCTAAAAATATACCATGAAGATCGAATAAATAAATTGTAAAAGTAGACTACGTGAAAATAGAGTGTAGAATAGTTAAGAAATTGTTGTAAGTATTGCTGATGCAATAGGAGGTTTTAATTTTCCATTCTATAGTTGGATATCTTTAATCTACATATTAGATGACTGTAAAAGGTTGTGCATTGCTATATCGTTGTTTTATAAATTTTACTCTTAACATGTGCTGTCCTTTTCTACGTTCGGCTCGATCTTTCAAGCTCAAAAAAATAGTGTCTTCCAACGAACTGTGCAAACGAACCTCCCCGAGGCTCTTGCGACTATAGAGGATTTACTGTAATACGAAAGACCGATGAGGAATTTTAAAAGGAAATGAACTTACTCGCATCAAGAGCTCTTCCATTGACATACCACTCTACCCTCATGGTGGGATCACCCACCGGTTCGATTCTGGCCTCGAAGTGAATTCGTCCACCCTCGATCTGATGGACGTCCTTCAATGGTATAATAAAACGTGGTGGTGGATAAACTCTGTCCTCCTCAGGCGGAGGCAAATACGGCTTGGCACGTTCCACGTGTCGCAAATAAATCACTTCGGGGCCAGGCGCAGGTCTGCAAAAATTTTTAGCAATATCACTAGTCTCGGTTAACTCAACTCACGAATAGAATTATTTCAAGTCGTACCATTAACCTTCCAGTTTGCATAAAAGAAAAATTATTATATTAATATGCTGTACATACACTTGATTAAATTTTTAAAATATTCATATACAATTCTCACAAAAATTTTCAGTTTTAATGCTTGATAAATAATTTATTCACAATACAGGTCTATTTAAGATCAATGGGATCAGACATTTTTCAAAGAGAATAGTATCCTTTGTTAATGTCTAAGTCTTGTCGTACACAGTAATATATCTTTAAAATTACGAATTTTTTACCCTGTATGCCATAATGGTATTTTACTAACAGTATTAAATACTCTTCCGAATCATAAGGTCAAATATTACACATTTTAATACCAAAATTCAATGTCACCTTCACAACTTGATAAAACAACGAAACATCGAAAAACTAATTATCACATTGTGTGCCCCGTATAGGGTCGCCAGATTAAGACTTATTTGTGTCCCATCTCTACCTTCCCTTTCTACGCATCGCATAGAAAGCTAGCTATTCCCCACGCATCCGCCGCGGCCCGGTCACGTGACGCGTTTCATGTCTGTCGTGCATGTTTCCATTACTGGCAGAGAGAGGGTAACTTTTTCCCCTTAATTAATGCTCCCTCCCCTCGTCTGGAGACTATGGCAACGTATCATATCAAGTAATTTTCGTTTGAAACATTATTTTATAGAATAATTTTATAGAGAATATTTATATAAAAAATATTTATATAAGAACATTTCATAGAATAATTTTATAGAGAACATTTATATAAAAAATATTTATATAAGGACATTTTATAGAAAAAGGTTGGGAACCCATGGTTTAGGAGATAGTTGCGTGATGAAATAAAAATGAGAGATTCTGTATATATGATAGTGATTGTTTACTAACTCTGGTTCGATGACTTTCGTCGGTCGGGGTAAATTCAGGCGTCTTGGTTCGGGGGCTGTTCCTTTCGGTGTCTCCACGAAAAGCCGTGCTCGCGTTGCAGTAGAGCCGGCTACATTCTGCGCTGTGCACTGATACCAAGCTGCATCCGACAATTTCGCGTAGGATATATCCAAAGATGAAGCTCCGCTTCCATCTGTCGATATACGCACATCCGGTCCAGGTGCTAGTGGTACACCGTCCTGGTAAAAATCATTTTAATCAATTCTGTTATTCATCCAAATAATTTAAACCTTAGCATTCGAATGGTGAGTCTGAGAGAGAGAGGCGAAATAAATATAGTGGGAGATATGTAGATTATTACGCAACTCTCGTGATCAGTGTACAGTGAAATTCAAAGATAAAATTAGGATATTTATACATATGTAGATTTGTTCAATAACATATTTTCCATTCTCTTCTATTATTTTCTGCCATTTTTTAGGTGACTTATCATCCAATAAACCTATGAATAAATATCTTAATTTTATCTTTGAATTTTGATTTAAAAACGCTACGAACTTTCGTTCCAACCTAATATTTCGAATAGCCAATTTTCTTTTGGAAATTACCTTCTGCCAAGTGATACGCGGTACAGGGGTGCCAACCGCGCGCGCCATGAACACAACCGGCTCCCCTTCCTTCACGTTTGTTGTTGTAAATCGTTCTACGAATTTTGGCGCAACCACTTGTTCCTTCTCGATGACATTCAAGTTACATTGGAAGGACGTCTCTCCGGCTTTATTTCTCGCGACGCAGGTGACGACGCCGGCGTCTGCACGGCTCACATTGGTGATCATCAATGAGTTATTGCCGGATTCGTTCACCAGAATCTTGTGGGTGAAGTCGTTGGCCACTTGTTGACCATTTATGTACCATGTTACTTCCGGATACGGACGGCCGGTTACGCGACAATCAAACCTAATGAATAATACAATTTTTCATAAATATCTGTTATTGCAATATTCGTTACGAATTCATCAAATAATCTTACAATGTTAAATGCCCAGACTATGAGAACGAACGTAATACATTAGAAACAAAGCTTCTCAAAGGCAAGTACTGTTTTCCTCTTTGTATTAGTTCCTCCTTATGTGATATAATAACACGGTCCAACAAATTTCAACTTTTTTTTGACGTTTCGATTCTCACTATGCGATTCTTATAGACTTTTTCGCGCCGATTCCGAATCTGCCCTTAATTTTAGACGCACAGTTTTTGAGAAATTTGAGTTTGAAAAAGAGACATATTTTTCAACTTTAAACAAATATTGTGATGTTATTATAAAAGATATTGAATTGTTCTTAACACCAAAAGATTCTGTAGACTTTCCCGAATACAGTGATATCCAATATTAATACATTGAGATTGTTTAAACATTACATAAACGTTACAATAAGTTGCTAGTAATTTTTCCATGTTTGTAACACTTATTTGTTGCCGTTTGTCAGTTAATATTGTCTTATATGCTGAAGAGATTCAAGAATTCTAAGCTACGAATTATGTTGCAAGTGATTCGAATTTTTTGTCGTAAATATTGAATCAAAGCGATTCGAAGTGATTCAGATTAGGGCTGTTACTTACCTTCGAAGGTCGAAGATTTCGAAGCTTCAATTTCAGAAACTTCGAAGGTAATGAGAATCGAAGTTTCGAATTTCGAACCTCCGTAGTATTAGAAGATTGAAAAAACGGAGTTTCTTTTTTTTTTAATCTAATTTTTGTATTAATATTTTTATTTATCAAAAATCGTGACATTGAAATTTCGAAACTTCGAAGTTCCCTTCATTCCTTCGAAGGGTTGAAGCTTCGGAAAAGTAACAACCCTAATTCAGATCCCATCACTATGTGTAACGTGTATTAACCGTTCCGACCCGACGCATATATATATATATATATATATATATATATATATATATATATATATATATATATGACGGAGGCCGACGATGCACTGTTTTCGCGAATTGATTTCATATCTTTATATTTATAAATCAAAATCAAAAAATGATTGACTAAGATATTACATAACACCGTTAATAATAATAATACCGTTTTTATCCAGAATATGTATCGTAGAATTATAAAAAGACGAAAATTCATCATGTTGCACCAGGACGTACACCATACGTCGTTCGTCCGCATACGATAGATCGTGAGGACGTACACCGTACGTCCTTCGAGTCGGAAGGGTTGATGAAATTGCTTAATGTATTTGCAGTATATTAGATCGAAAATGAGACGTACCTAGTCATTTTCCCTTCGGTAGCATCACGATCGGTGCAGGTGCGAACGAAATTCGGCGGGAGAACTTTGCCAGAGTCGGACTCGCCGGTCGATTCTACTTGCTGAGTCTTGACTGCCTCTTTTTGATAAGCTTGATCTACTTGATCGCTGCTGGACTCGATGGCAAGATAGGCGGAGCTGACGGTGCAACCTTGAGGATTCTCGGACAGCAAGGTGTAGTGGCCGCTGTCCTCCGGTAGAGCGACTCTGATCCTCATTGTGGCTTGTTGGTTCGAGTAGCTCATCTCCACGCGTTGCGAGTCGCGGATCCTTTGGCCGTTTTTGAACCAAGTTAACTGAAACAAACAAAGTTTCAATCAATTCACCCATTCATTATTAACCCTTAAGGGGGTAGACACTTGTTTCTAGATTGCAAGAGTGCGGGATGCGCCTTTTCATTTCTCGATAATGCAAAGATGGGGTTTTTCAATAGTCAAAAGCGCTAGATAAAAGATTAATCTAGGCCGCGATCGTTTACGAGGCGTTACTTGTATTATTCGGAAGCATAGGGACTCCGCGCAGGAAAAGGTCGTGCGGTGTTTCAACTGCAACGAACCGTTAAAGAATAAACAACCATTTAAATAAACCTCCCCAAGGTCTATCTTATATATACCTATAATTGGTTATTAGAGCTGTATTCTTCAAAATTTAACCATTGAATTTTATTTTCAAATCGGGCACGAACGTATGCAATCATCTAATATTTTATAACATGTTTAACACTGTAGCATATGTTTCCACCAAAAGATTGAGGCACTATAAAAAATGCAGTATAGAACAAAGCATATAAGATTGCTTAATTGCCAAGATAAAACGGCTAGGCACGGAACGTGTTAAACGGCTCAATTTCAAAAGAAGTAATCAGAAACAAATGATTTCGACCGGTTCGGTAGTTCTAGTGGTAAACAAATGACGCAGAGGAGAACTTACTCTCGGTTTCGGGTTGCCAGAGATCTTCGCTGTGAAAACGGCGTCCGATCCTTCGACGAGCTTCGAGTTTCTTGGCTTCTGCGCGAATTGCGGAGGTGCAACCGGTCCCAGGTTACGATCCACCGTCGTCGAAATCTGCACGTCCGATTCGCCCACGAAACGACGAGTAATCGACTCTCGAAATTCTGTCTCTCGCAGCAGTCTGTACTCGAACGTGTCGACCTGTAATTTCATCGAATTAACATCTCATCTCTGCTGCAGCCCTCCGAAATACAGGGTGTCCTACGTAATTGTTGCCACGATTTTTCGTAAAAATTACAATTTTTCATGATTTTCGGCCTTTTTACCACTTTCGATCGTTTATAAACCAATTAACCAATTTCAATGAAATTTTCAGAGCGTATATAATTTATACGAGTTGACAAAACACATCTTTTAAATTTTCGTTATTGGCCGAGCTGAAAAAGTTGTAAAAGTCAATTTTTACTATTGTTTTTCACAATTCTGACCAAATGCATTTTTTCAACATATTTTTTACATTATGAATGTAGACGAAGATATTAGACGAGTAGTAACCTTGAAGTCCTCGATACTGGTGGAAGATCCGTTCATATAGCTTCGCTTGTCAACCGTTTGCTGATAGCTACGCTGTTGGAAACTCTGACTTCCTGTTTGGCTCTTCTGTTCGGTCGACTGGAAACTCTGCGCGAATTCCTTCCTGTAACCGCCCATCTGCTGCTGCGGAGGTCCAAATCCTTCTGGCTGAATGTAGACTGAGCAAATCGCTTCGCCTAAACAATAAGAATCGATTTTGTTCCATTATTCATTGATCCGCAATCCTTCGGTTTGTGAGTAGGACGTTTTGTGTAATAGTGAGCTTCTACGACCAAAAAACGATGGTAGAAATTGGCCAATTTTGGACCATTTCTGGCTGCCAACAAAACTTTTTTAAAGGATCTTGCAGATTATAAATTACTCGAAATGCATATACTATTAGGTTGTTGCATATGAAATGTCCGATTTTTAGCAGTGACGTTAAACAAACGCAATTTTGTATACCCAATGTGTTCTATATAAAAATTTAAAGTTTCTTGATTGTATTACGGTAAAAATAAGATATTATGGTCATTCACGTTTCTGATTTACAAGATTGTTATCTTGATTTTGTAGTCGTTTTTACCATCAACGACTAGTGCAGTAAAGTCGCATTATTTCTTAGCGACCGCCTACCCAGAATTTGTCAAGTACCTACCCCCTCCATTGAGGGGCAACGCCGCAGGGGCCGCGAAGTTCTAGCTCTGTCTCCGAGCAGTGTAAACATGCCGCGTAATCTGATCTCGGGTCGGGTATATCGGTGTGAACCACTACTAATCCAATTATAAAACTTCTTTATTTTTCATTATTTTTTATGGGATTTTCACCGACTTATTTGTGGCATTTTTCTGATTAAAATGACGTTTTGTATACTTTATTTTTGTTCACAAATTTTTATAGGGTAATTTTCAATCTGAGGTACAAGAAGTTAATGACGTCTTTCTCTTAATAATGTTTTCAAAAAGTGTTTATTTCGTTAATTTTTAATCTGCCTACTTTTTGTTAAATAAAATTATGTTGTTTTTATCAAGAGATTAAGACCAAATTACAATGATAATAAATTATCATTAGGATACAATAGTAAATATGTAGAAACTGTATAACCGTTTATAACAACAGAATAACTGAAATCATTAAGTGAAACGATAATTCAGAGAAAGAAGGTGAAAGGAATGAAAAATTTTACTGAACTAATAACAATTATTACTAATGAAAAATAACATTCCGAAAGACATATATTTAAAAAATTGTTCATATAGGCTTCGTTGTTTTAAAATCTTTAAATAAATCAATAATTCAGAGAAAGTGTGAAGAGAATGAAAAATTTCATTATATCTGTAACTAATTTATGCTGATAAATAATAATGTATGTTAATGACTTACCATATTGGTTCTTAGCACTGCACGTGTACTCGCCCTCGTCTCCGGGACCGATCTGATTAATTTGTAGAGTCACCGTTCCAGTTTTATCGTCGTAAGACATCCGAATTTTCCATGACTCTAATAACGGGGCACCTTTGTGCGTCCAGGAGACAGTGGGCTTAGGGTTTCCCCTAACACGTCCTTCGAAAATTGCGTTTCCACCCTGTGCGAATCTGGCGTTCTTGAAGATTTGCTCGAAAACTGGCGGCGATGGATCACCGGGTCTGCCGGAAAATCTGTAGGAACATCGTACATTTCATTTTGCAACCTTTCCTTCAAGCGAAGCTGTATTTGCCAAAATAATTCCCCATTTCCTATTCGATAAAAACACACTTTAATTTCTTTACTAAAGTTGAAAATCAATTTTGACTACAATCTAATAAGTAAAGCAAATTTTATTAGAATGAACGGGGTGCGAGATGGTTACAAAAATCATTTTTATAAGCCAATTCTTTCTTATTTTTGTAATATTAAATAAGCTATTTAAATTTATAAGCTAACACAAAAATGTTGCACTTCGTTGGAAGGGTGTAATTTTTCATTAACGATCGAAATCTTCGCTGACTAATAACAAGCATCATGTAAATAAATACCTGGAATTTGTCTGGGAATTTATTTTAATATTTGCCGTGAGAATATAGATTATTATGAGTATTACATTTCTAATTATTGTAGAGATATTATTTTAAAAATATGAAATATGCACGCATAATTAAGTAATATTCTTTTTTCTTTTGGAATATTTGCTTACAATAAGCAAATAATATTAAAATATATATAATGCGAACATGACAGTTTGGATCCAGATGGATTCATGATCCACTGGGCGAGGATTAATATTTTAAATGACTTTATTTATAGCTTCCTGTTAATCGAAACACTGCCCCGGATCATATTTTATCCACGTATACAAAATACGAGTGACTTTTGACGGAATTATGCAGAAACATCGAGGTACTTACGTTGGTACCGTGGGCGTCGACTGCATCACAATCTCCCCTTGAACTGCAAACAAAAAGAAAACGAAACGTTACGTCAACACACAATGAGGAGCACGTACTATGTGTACCCGTTATACAATTTGCGGAAACGTAGAAATGTCATTAAGAGTACGGAAGATGAAAGAGAAGGCCGATTCTAGTGGAGACTTCAATGCGAGGATAGAAACTGTAAGGGAATGACGACGATAGAAAATTAGGTGTTATTGTACACAATACTTCATTTACGTATTGTATACAATAAAATAAAAATATATTTTAGACTTACTAAAATAATAACAAAAAGGAAACATCATTCCATTCAACTTCTGTTCCTTACAATCGACTTAGACAGCTTTTAGTTTGCGTAAAGATACGTTTTAAAGTTTTAAAAAGTAATTTTTACTATGTATTTCACAATTCCGACTGAATGCATTATTTCAACATATTTTCCAGACGTCATTTACTAAACTTATTCTTCTATCCTTACAGAGAAATTGAAGTCGTTTGGTCCATTCATAAAAAAGTTATTCTGATTTAAAGTGTGTGTGATCAGTTATGCTCCTATCTGTATGTATATCTTGCGGAAATAGAATTATTGAAATTAGAGGTTTATTAACGGATAATGAACTTTTCCTGCAATAAAAAATATAATTTGAAGACTGCTTTTGATGTTATTATTTTTTTTTCACTTGTCAATTCGATTAACTCCCTTAGTCACCCAGAAGTTGTGATATTAATAACGATTACACCAAGGCTATTCTCTCTCTCTCTCTCTCTCTCTATCTTATTCATTCTACATGTCCTTTATATGGAAGCTACATCTGTATTTATGCATTATACAATGTTTATTTCAATTTTTATCTTGAAGGGAATTTTGAAGAACAATGTATATTATTTCATCACATTTCTCCACTTTCTGTTTTATGGAGTTAATCGATTTGGCAAGTGAGCGGCTCAATTGTGTATAATTGAACATACATCACACAGATATGAAACTGCGTCAGTAACATTAAGCGTTACAATGATTTTTGTGTCCGCTTTCCTTTTTCACGATTCTGGAGGCAATTTCGTTCTCGTTCCGAGCGTTCATCCGAAAGAAAAATGCATGTGGGAGCTTTCGCCCGATTCTTTCGGCGCGCGTTATTCTTATTTCCGGGCACGCGCCACTCCATCTGCATTTCCTCTCATTCCTCTGAACTGGGCTAGAACGAATCGAGGAAACGAACCGTTGATGCCGTTTTTTACGCTGTCGTCGTCACGCGCCATGCGGTTCACGCATTTTTCCGCAGACTTATCTACGCCGGGACGCAGTTAATTCAATTACATAGTCTTTCTAGCCTTTTTGCTCAAAAGATGAAGCAACCATCGAATTTTTTCAAATGTGAATTAAACCTGTTACTCTAAGTCTCTGTGGTTCTACAGGGTGGTCCATAAGTCACTTTCCCATTTAAAAGATGAATAACTTTTTCTTAATTGTGTAATAACAAATTTTTGTTTCAGTTTTGTATATCAGATGATTGCATAAGTTCGTGTCTGATTTGAAAATAAAATTCAATGGGGTTAAATTTGAAAGAATACAGCTTTATTAATCAATTATGTAGTTATGTAGTTATACATACATATAATTTCATTTTACACTTCGCCGAACAGTATAGTTTGCGACATCTATGAAAATCGGGCACGAACTTATGCAATCATCTGTAGAATGGAATGAAAAAAATTGTTGTGACGATCTTAGATCACTGTGCGAGATTTTCGAGACAATGAAGACTTTCAAGACGTCCAAGAGTTTCAAGAGTTCTAAGCTACGAATTATCTTGCAAGTGATTCCAATTTTTTGTCATAAATATTGAATCGAATGACGGTTGTCGATGACATCGACCCGAAGAGACAGAAGGTGCTTGTCCACAACCTTGCGAGGCGGAAGGTCAGCCGGGGCTACAGACACGTCGTCGTCTACCTGGCGCAATAAAAAGAATGAAATATAGCGTCGGAGCGGAAAAGAGAGCGGTACCATTCTCGCTCGGACGACGGCGACGGGGGCGGGCGATGTCAGGGAGAAGGATGTAATGTGGTCGGATAACCACGGGATCCTATTTTTGCATCCAGATGGGGATCGCGTTACCGTGGGCCATTTTAGGAGCAACTATCTTTGCGCGGCGCCCAGCGCCGCGACGCGTCGCGTCGCGTCTACGCCGGCCGGACTACATGCACCTCTCCACCAATCGCCGGGGACGTTACGCAAAGCTAGTCACTGACCAAAATAAAACAGCTCCTAACGCTGTTTCCCTTCTGCCCACCATCACTCACACCCGGTCTTTCTCTCTTTCTAGGCAGCCCCGACCGACAATATTTAACGGATGTTTATTGCAAACACGGCTAGCTAGAACGTTCGGGTATCGGGACCGTAAATTTCCCTTCGGTTTTCGAAGAGGGCCCTGGTATTCTTGCCCTTGTGACACCCACGGTGAAATAATACAATAGGACCTCGATTTTCCGAACTAAACGAAAGAACGCGAGTGTTCGATTAATAGAACTTATCGTTAGTTACGATGCTGGGTTCAGTCTTTATTGATTTTTACAATAAATAGTGTTTCATATGGATCACCTTAGTAGAGTAACCAGAGTAACCTATTTGAAGCTTGTTGGTTCAAGTGAAAACTAGAAATTTTTCAGAGATTATTTCAAGTATATTATACAGAAACTATATCATTAAAATATATTATACAGGATATTATTAAAAACATTCTTGCATATAAAACTGAGAAATAATGAGCTATCTCAAAATGTCATCCTGGGACTAAAATATTGAGCTTAAAAATATTATCTGAATTAATCGGTCAGTTATAATAATTAATTTTCAAATATTCTTGTATGTAAGACCGAGAAATAAACTAAATCTTGGAATATATTATCTTGATTAAATAACTGTACATTGATTACTATTTCCAATGCTTTTAATTTGAAATGCACCCAGCTATGTTCAGCTGTCACCCCGTTTGCCTCTCTTTCTGCCACTCTCAATCGATAGACCGTCGTTATTGTTTGCAGTCTGACCTGGCAGGTTGCTTCTGTCGCAATCAGCTGTTTTGAGACTTGGGAAGTCGAAGCGTAGTCTACAGTGGTTGAAAGCCACCCGTGGGCCGTTTAACCGAACCGATCGGTCTGTACCTACGACGGAAGAAATAAGTAGGCCGAAACCACTACCAAAGGTGGGCGAGTCGGATAAATTGCACCGTCGCGTTTTAATCAGCTCGTTCGGCTACGGTTCTTGAAAACTAGCTTGACCACAGGGCACTTTTCTCTTGGGCATTGCTTAGCTGAATAGTTTGGACCGAAGGTGTCAACGGGACTTGCCCGTGGGACTTGACAAGTCCTTTTATAAAAAGTTGGAGAACTTGATTGTTTATTCTTTGGTCTTCTCGTTGAGAAATTACATCGTGCTTTAAATCTGACAAAAATTGCGATCTAACAATCGGGTGTACATGTAGTATAAAGGATTATTCACTGCGTAAGCTTCTTTAAAAAATTACTTGGTTACCTTAGTTTACATCACGTTCGCTATCACGTTTATTTCGGTAATGGTCTCCATGGCTATAACACTGTGTTAAGACAGTAGACTCGTTTCCAGGATTGCAAGGTTGCGGAATTCGGGTTCTCATTTCTCGATAATACAAAAATGGGGTTTTACAGTAGTCAAAAACGCTAGATAAAAGATCGATCTAGGGCGCTATCGCCCTCAAAAGTCCTATTTTTTCGTTTACGAGGCGTAATTTGCATTATTCGGCAGTAGGTACATGCGCACGTACATTCCGAATAATGCAAAGCTGGTAATAATAATAAAGGAGCCTAAATGTTCTCAATTCTCGTTTGTTATTTAGAAATGTTCATTTACTCAGTGGTTTCTCTCGTTTCTTTTCAAGGAACCTGACTCACCATCATTACGATCGGCCAGTTCATTGAGAGATCGAAATACATACTTCCGTGTTTCGGCACTTATACGATAACGTAAAGGTATTCGTGAAGCAGTTTCAATCTCTCTTTTGATTACAGCACGTCTGCGGATGTGAGGTAATAGGCTATTTCTTTCAAGGTTTGTTCTATTTATACATTTTTCGGAGGTGATTAAGCACAGTTATAACTGCTAAATTTAGAATGACAATACAGGTCCAAATGAACGAGTGGAAACGATTCTATCATTAATTATATAAACAGACTAGTTGTAAATATGAAGCCATTTTTTCCAAACAACTGAACATTATATTACATTCATTGTACGGATAGAGCGTAAATTCATTTTTCGTTTAAACGAAATAGAAAAATGTCAATGAGAATGCAAGTCAAATCAGGAGTACTAATTATAAAAATTTATTCCAATATCAGTATCAAAATATCAGATGATTGTATACGTTCGTGCCCGATTTGAAAATAAAATTCAATGGTTAAATTTTAAAGAGTACAGCTTTATTAATCAATTATATAGTCACCATTCTTTTCTACAATTAGCGGTACAGTTTGCGACATCTATGAAAATCGGGCACGAATTTATGCAATCATCTAATATAAATATGCAATGTGTCAATTATAATAACTAGACTATGTTACTTTCAATCCATTAAACATATTTAAACAAAAAATACATTTCTATTCCACTCGAGTTTGTTGCAATCCAGGTAGAAAATTTTTATTTTGTATAAAGATCCGCTGTCTAATAATAGCCATGTGGTGCAGATCGAAATTGATAATAGAATAGAATAGAAGATAATAGAAGTAACAGTAGAATGTACACATGCAATTATGTTCACAGTGAAACCAGAAAGTATATATCTAGATGTGAAAATGTTCTTTCAAGTCATTAAAAATGTTATACTATTTTATTGTACGAAAGACACATCAATCGAATTGAATACAAGAAATAATATCTAAAATATGACTGATTGATTTTGTACATGATTTCATAAATGAACAATTATACGCTGGCAAGAACTAGACTAAAAGAAATGATTTATGTTATTTTCATCAGAAGTCTATATAAAAATGCAAGTTCATTAAAATAATGAGATCGCGTTTGACGTACTAAACTCGATTAATTAAAATAATTAAAAATAATTAAAGTAAACATCGAAATAATTATTCCTCAGTTGAAAGATGTACATTCCACTTTCCATGGTGTTTCCTCCTTTCGCCAATTTGTCAACGCATTCTCGGGTTCGTATAATTAATGATCAGGGCGATGACGTCTGGTAATATTTTGAATTCGCACGAAACACGAGACAGTGGTCGGTTTTCCTTTATTAATAATGATGATTTAGTAGCGCGCCGCATCGTCGCGTAAAATACTGACACAGCTGACGAGTGCTGCTTTGTCAGTTGTTTCTTGTATCCTAGGCATCATTTGTATTCCGAATTTACTCTCTGGCCGATACTCTGATTTTGACCGACATTTAAGAGCTGTGGCATAGACGCGTTAAACTGTGAATTATGTAGAACCAGTGGCCAAAGAGATAATCGTGCGTTAATGTCACGATGCAAGATAGCTAAATACGCAAATGTGCAAAAAAAACAAATAAACGAACTTATAATAACATTCTCGACCATATGCTTGAGCTATCCCCTGACTGATAAACCAAAATCTCCTCAATTTTCTAAAGAAACTTTTATTTTGCTGCATCTGTTATAAATTAAATTCTATTAAGGTTATTACTAGACTGCGATGATTTTATGCTGGGAAAATATAAAACAGTAAAAAGATCAACAGAATTTAATAGTGTCGTTATAATATTACTATCAACTTTTTCAAATTATTAAAGGAAGAAATACATTTTTATTTGGTTCCAGTATCTTGCATTAATGCACACAATTTTTAGTTTACATAAAGATTCGCAGTCTATTTATTACTAATATTTATATATATAACAATTAAATATTTACATTATATTAAATATATAATATATTTATGGATGTACAAAGAATGAATGATCTATGCATATATTAACAGATTTATGTGTTTATATTTGTGTGTATTAATATGCTCTTATTAATATAAGTAATTATGGTTATTCTAAATATTATTAAAATGTCTAATCAATTTATCTGACTGCATTTGTTATAAATTAAATTCTACTAGGATTACTTATTGTTAATATAATGATTAGATTGTTTTATCTTTTTAAAAATGCGAAAAAGTTGAATAGAACAGAACGACTTAATAATTAAACTGCGGATAATTATGCAAGATAAAGATTTCCCAAGTCAATTGTCAGAAACAAAAATTCGATAAAAATGCATTTGTCTCCTTAATAATTTTGATAAATCGAAAATAGTGTAACTTTACTTAGAAATTCTTTAAATATCTTCACCATTTTGTATTTCGCGAATTCGTTATAAATGCATAGAATGCGCAGTCTACTAATAATTTAATTTGGATTCTGTTCAACATTCTATATTAATTGTAAATCAAGTACTATAAGTACTAAAATGACTTCTACTTTTTATACCTGGTTTCATTCATAATTGAGAACGAACAATGAAAATTGGGAATTACAAGTTTCGCTGTTAAGAATATAATTGCAAACGCAAATTGACAATGAAGAGTCGTGATTACGCTACAGATTGATTATATTGAAAATAATTTAGCAAAATTAAACGGAAATAATCTACTCATTCGATACTGTTCATCGAAGAATAAAGTTGAGTAGTCACATGCCACCATTTGTATCAAAGTATCAACTGAATCAAGAAGAAGTCATTAATGGCACCTACGCATTCTCTTCTCTCCGTATCAATGATTAGAGGAGCAAATATTTAAACGTTTTTAATATCTCGAGAGATAGTAACAACGCTATCAAAAAATTTGTGGCACAAGTGCCAAGAATTGCAATCGTAACATGAATTCCATTTCTATTCACATTCAGATTGCATGGCTAAAATTACCCACGTCACTGCCAATCGCTAATCCCCAGTCATATCAGTCATTTGTTTCTCTCTCAAAGTGTTATACTAATATATGTATGCTATATAAACTAAACATGCTTTACGGCATCAATAATAAAAAAATAAAAAACAAATTTGTTTCTCTCAGTACATAAGTAATTCTAGTTTCTAGTTAGATGTGATCAAAAGTACCATTTATTATTTCGCTGTCAAAGGCATTTTTCAAAACTTTTTTATTTGGGCTTTTAATGAAAATGTAAAATATATGTTTTGTAGATCTATGTTAGTTATACACATGTTGAAAATTTCATAGTCCCCAATTGGGAACGGAATGCAACAGAGGGTTAAATTTGATAATTCGCCACGAAGCAATTGCACTCGTGAAGCTTTCGAAATTCTTCACGGTACAGTCTCAAGGGACTTCTAATCATGAATCAAGTATGGGTACATACATGTCTGATATTTTTGGTTCGTTCTCGCGGCGAATCTGTTGCGTCGGACCCGCAACGAGCGACCAAAATTTATCGACCTTCCAATAAAATTTAGACGCTCCAAAAATTACCGAACACTCACCGAGAAACAAACGAACGATTTAACGCGTGGCGGGATCTGCCAAAACCGTTGTTGAAAACAAATTGATGACCCATTCCGGTTGCGTAACTGTGATATTCGCATCTGTGAATTCCAAACAATTTCTTGAACTCGTCGCACTAATGCGTTCGAATTTCTCTAGTGTGCAAAATCTGGATCAAAGTTGCTTACGTAGATTGGACAAACAGCGGCTTTGAATATCCACTTATATTTTGCATATCATAAATAGATTTCAAGTTTTGTGCATTTAGAATTGGCAAAAACATTGTAATGGAGAAGTTGTTGAATATTCACTTACATTTTATATATCATCAATTTCTTTTTCACTCCTACGAACTTTACAATTTCATTTATCTAGGCTGCAAAATGTGCATCTGAGAACACTACCATACTATTTTGAGCCTGTTAAACTTAAAGTGGAAAATGAAATTTTATTTAACACTAAACCTACCGATCATCAAAAGTGACTGATGTGTACATATAGAGCTTATGCTGTTTCGAGATGAAATTAATTTGAGATTTATCTAACAATAAATTTGGAACGTGATCAAACTTTTCATACTAGAAATATTATTAATTAATCTCAGTCTCAGTGCATATATGCGTCCACAGGTGCTATAATATCCATCTTACACTGATAATGATTAATACGAGAAATAACAGTGTTCGGGTAGTAACATAAAAATTAATATAACACAGAATAATATATTATGAAAAAAATAATTCTTATAAAATTTAATCTTTAAAGAAGTTATTGTATAAGCAGAGAAATAACAGTGTTCAGAAAGTAACATGAAATTAGTATAACGTAGAATAAAGTATTATGAAAAAATAATTTCTTATAAAATTTAACCTATAAAAATGTTGTTGTATACAATATTAAATTAAAATAAAACTCTAAGTAACCATCTAGAGCTGTCGTTAAATAAATAGAATTTCATAAAAAGAGGTACAGAATGATTCAAAAGAACAGGTGTATATTGACAGAATTCATTGAAAAAAGTAGAATCTTATGAATTTTTTCTGAATCTACACTTCAATTATGCTCAATATTATTATCGTAGTTCTATCATTCTTCTTTACTCATACAGTTGTGCTCATATTCATTTTCAAACGATTGAAAGTATAATCTTTCTCCCGTTTTTAAATGGCAAGTATAAATGACCAATTATATTTTTAATATAAATAACTTTTTATTAGAATAATTACCGTTATTGTCAATGAACAACAGTTATAATTGTACGTGTCATAAATTTCAGTCATTAGTTGTTAAAAAAACATAAACAATATTACGAACAAACTTTTCAAAAAGATATTCAGAAAAAAACAGCGAGCATATTAAATGATAAAGCAGTAAATAATTTCGTATAATTGTAAGTACCATTCTATTAATTTCATATCTATTTCTCTAAATATAAATGAGTACTAATTTAAAATTAGTCAACATAACTAAAAATAATACATCATAAAGCATTGTAATGCTTCTCTTTGCATAAAAACCTGTATCGTATAAAATGTCTCATAACTAGACAGCGGATTTTTATGCATTTATGACAAAAATGAGTAGGTGTAATTTGAAACCGTAAAAACATTAGAAAAATTTAAAAATACTGTCATATTATATTCAACCTATTAAACATATTAACAAAGAAAATAAATTCGTGTTTCACTCCGGTTTGTTGCAATTCAGGTAAAAAATTTATTTTGCATAATGATCCGCTGTCTACTCATAACTATATAAAATTCTGATATCAACAAGAGTAGGGGTCATCAAAGTGGGCGTATTCGAGAAAAAATTAGTGCTAAACATTTCTGTCAGGATGATTGAACGAACAAGAATATTCTGATACTGAGAAACTAGCCCGTGCCTTATTTTGGCCAAATGATTCATGGGGATCAACACGTACCTTTCCCGCCCTAACACATTTTTCTTCGATTACGCGCCGAAAACGGAACCGTCTTTTTCTCCGTTTTCGGATGGTTTCCTGGCACGATTCCGATTTTTGCATGGGATCGCGCAACGAGCTCCAGAAGCATAAACACAATATAACAACTAAACGGTATTTTCATCCGTGTTTTCCTCCCCATTGGAACAACTCCAACTTCATATTCGCCGGAATTCGCGTAAACTCCCACTTCACTGTGACTCGCTAACATCAATTTTCCACACCGAGAATAACGATTCTCATGTTCTAACACTTTCACGCTGTTTAACGCTCTGCTAACGTTCTGCAGAAGGATCGACTGCAACCTTTTTTAACCTCATTTCGTTTAAACGAAAGTTGGCATTGCAGTAGAATTATTTAGAAAAAAGAAAGATTTCAAACACTGGTTCTTAATAGAAATACAGTTAGTACCGAAAATCTTCATTCATGCATAAAACAATGGCAACTCTAAACACTGGAACGATAATGATCATAGAACTTCATTCACTCAGCGTCCCCAAAATGTCAAGAGCAGCAACATATCACATCGTGGACCACCTCTGTGATTAAATGATGCATGCAGCTGTTCTAATTTAAATGTACTTTAAGATCGTTTTTAAACGTGAAAAAATCACGATCTTTCCAAAAATCTAATGAGTAGACTTTGAAACACATATCAATATTGTTATAGTTAGTTCAGATTAAACCAACATTCAACCTTTAGATTTCAAAGGATTAGAAAAACTTTTTTAAAAAGACTGTGCAGAAGTGTCTTCCGTGGCAGTAAGTATGCCCTTCCTTCAAAGGATTTTTTCTTCAAAGGTATCTCGAAAATGAAAGTTATAAGCAGGCGCCTGATACCCAATTAAAATAAAAGTATTTGCAAAATACAGTTTTGAAACAGTGAAATTCAATATTCGAGGAGTATGAACATGGAACATTGATTTCGCATGCTTTACATGTTGTTTCCATTATAACAGATCTGATGAGATTTTCATTGGAGACCCCCATCATGATCGATGGTGATATTAAACCATTACTTGGCAAGGTTAACAATTATATTAAATTTGACTAAATTAAATGGTCAAGTCATATTGATTTTTGTCCGAGTTTTTCGAAAAACCAACCCCTGTGCGACGCGGCCCGCGACAGATGCGACCAGTTGTCATATTCAATGATCGCCGATACTTTTGCTAATTAACCGGCACTCGGCCGAGCTCGTTGCTTCTCAGGCAATGATCGGCTAAGAGAGGGGCCCCGTGGAAAGTGTGTCTGGCCAGATTTAGAAGCCGCATTTTTTCCCCTCGGAACGAGTGCAGCCGGGGACGCAATCCGCGGGCCAATGACAGATATCCCGTGTCGGCTGTGCATGGAAGGAGAGGGTGCGCAGCAGCACGGAGGGGGACGATAGAGAGTAGCATTCGGGTTTGGCTGCGATTTTGACAGCTGCATCTTCGCTACGTCTTGGCTTTTACCCTCTTCGAGGAGGGCGACCCTTACGAGAACGTTTACGGCGCGTGCAGGAATTTTCGAAACGTTGGCGTCGAACATCGTGGAGAACTATCTTTAGAGCTCACGCAGGGGCGGTGCTCTCGCTCGAAAATAGAATATTCGTCAAGGGGATATTCTCCGCTAAGAAATCCGGAGGGATTTTCTACCGTTTATTTTCTGTCCCCGGGTTTCGCTCCGATTAAACCCGATCGATTAAACCAACCCGAGAAAAAACAAATCGCACGATAAGGAATTCTATCGATCATAGATCACTGGGTTAAGCAGCTTTAAAAATCGCCTTTAGAACAATTCCGAAGCTCTTTTTGTCTCTACGAACTGTACGAGTGCTGTAGATCGATTGATTTATCGATCACGGTGAATTTGTTAGACCTCGAAATGGAATTTTGTGTAGACTGAAACGGCTGGGTATAATTAGGAGAAGCGTAAAACCGATTTGTCATCATCAACAAGCCGAACTGACCTCTCTGCTGACTGGTGATTTGCTGCCGGGTGACCTGTCGTTCGGTTCTCTGTTGAATGTACTGCTGCTGTTGCTGTTGTGTGATCGTTTGCTGCTGCTGTTGTTGCAGCTGTTGCTGCTGCTGCTGTTGTTGCGGCTGAGACATTTGTCGCTTCATCTTGAATCAATGGAGCAATCCAAGTCGTCTGGCTCGATTAAATAGTTCGTCGTCGACGTTCTTCCGGGGAACACGAACGGGCCCCCTTGAATGCGATTGGTTTCTTCTGTCTGTTTCTTTCTCCTGGTGCGTACAAACTTCCCGTGCGGTGCACTCACTGGGCACTCAACAACAACAAAAATCAAAGGAGAAACGAGGAAACGAACGATGATCGGAATCCTTTTGCGTCACTCGCGATTCTCTACCCGGTTTCGAAAGAGAATAAAGAAAACAAAAAAGTAACTGTATAATCCTCCTCGATTTCTATTTCTCTCGTAGGTCGCTGCTCGTGGCGAGCTTAATGGTGAGTCTTCTCGTTATTTAATATATCCTCTTCAAGTTTTGTCTGTGCTGCCTTATGGCCGCGGCTCACTCCAGTCGGCAGAAGTCAAGTCATCATCAAAAGTCTTGTCCCCGAGACTCTTTAAACCAAGACGTCGGTCGAATGCGAATTGCCGGCCGATGCCGCCTCGGAAAACGAACACGGCCTTCCACGAGGACGTGGTGGCCGAAGGGTGGGGGCTCTCGAGCGAGGGTGGGGACGCCGGGCGTCCCGACGCGACGCCGACGCGACGCCGACGCGACGCCGACGACGACGCGTCACGACCGAACCGAGATAGAGACTAGGGCTGTCCTGTGATTTTTCACACCCTCAACGCGTCGCACAGCGATCTAAGATCGTCACAACAACAATTTTTTTCAATAATATCCTAGAACCTTTGCGATTCGTGTCATAGGAACACTTGGCAAATTGATATAACAGGGTGTAAAATTGATATAAGCAGGTTATAGTCTAGTGACTGTTGTCACGAGAAAACAGAAACAGAGACCGTGGCTGTCCAGTGATTTTTCATACCATCAATGCGCCGCACAGTGATCTGAATTGGTTACAACAAAAATTGTTTTTTCAATAACATCCTAGAACCTTTGCGATTTGTGCCGATTTGTGACAAATAATGGTCACGGTAAAATTAACTCTATGTATATGGTTCAGGGTACCACTTTTATTCACCTGGGTCGCCGAAGGTTGACACCACATCTCAAATGTTTAATCATCCTCAACACTAACCGTACCGTATCACGATCGGTTTCACTTTTTTATTTTTTAATTACTGAAATTATAAAGATGCTTCCATTAGATATTATCTAATAAATTTCGTTATTCAAGCACGTATTATTATATAAATTGTGAAAAATCTAAATAAGTTTACTCTTGTAATTTTTATAAAACAATGTATATCCGACACATCCTTTACCAAGTACGGTTAGTGTTAAATAAAATAATTGTAACATAATTTTAACGTGGCTTGCATAAGATAAACGTAACAACCTTCGACATTACAGTGTTTTACTGGTACATGTTCCCTTACGAAAATGACAAGATTGATTTTATTTAGACTTTGTGCGACTCCTATTATAATACGTGCTCTACTAAAGATATTTATACAATCAATTCTTATAAAATCATTTTTATTATATCAATATTCGTAAAATAAAAAATCTGGAACCGGTCATCTTGACCGGTGATGGTAGGTCTAGTGTTAAAATTGCTGCTGCTATTCAAGGAATCTTTTAAAAAATCCATAGAATGAAGCATAGACTTTCAACAATTATGGAATAATCACTGGTAGGTAATGTGTTAACAAGCGAAATAAAAACAAAAGAAATCTAATCTAAAGTGCTTGTTTGTCCAGTAAATGGAGCAGTGGGTATAGCAACGTGGTCGCGAATAGGGACATTTACCTTAATTAACAGAAAGGCCTTCGGTTGGGGCCTGTAAGAGGTACTCGAAGAAATGAAATAAAAGAATATTGTCCTACATAAAATGTATACAATATAGTAGCACAAAGAAGTCACCAGGGAATTTCGCATCCGACCGAGCGACTGAACAAGACTAAATGTTTTCTTATTGTCCGACAAGTGAACCACTGAATGAGTACTCAAATCGACCGATGAATTACTTCAAAGGAGGAGAACTCGTGGCCCGAGCGGAGCCGCAAGTCGGCGCGCGGCTCACGCAGTGTTCTCGCGCTCACTGACAGCCACCCACGCATTTACGCACTTCTCGCACCCTACGTCCCGCCCCTCGCAGCCCCTTTCTCCACCTTTTTCTCCTTCTTCGTCGCTCGGTCTCGGTGAGGAGAGTTGGCCGTACGAAGCAGTTTCTCTCGTGGCTAGCGATGGGATCAAGTTCAATACAGTAGTACATACAATGAACCACGAAAGTATTTGAACGCAGAGTTGGATAAAAATTTAATCAACGATTGACGAATAAATATCTACTTCAATCGTTAATCGCAATTAACAATTAATCTCCTAGTTTAGTCGTTCATTGCGGTTAACGATTAAATACTTATTAATCGTTAATTGCGGTTAACGATTATGCATAAATGCATAAAATCCATAGTCTACTAATGATTGTGAATGTTATTTATCTATTTCGCCATCCAAAATTCGTATTGCATACAGGAAACCAGATGATAGTAAGAGAATTTATAGATAATCTTTATGACCTAAAAATACACAGAAGGTGCACGAAGCTCCTCAGTCTAGTTATGGGAGAGACTCCATTTAAATATTTCTGCGCTCTCTCTGTCTTGGCCATCGAATATCTCAGTCTCTCGGCGTCCTACACGTATACTCTCACATCATCTGTTTCGCTCGAGCGATCTCTCCGGGTATTTTTGTCCGGCTCTTTCCAGCTCGTGACCGCTTGGAAATCGACCCTCTTTCCGGCACTCATTCTCATTCGGCCCCCCCTTTTTACCACGTTTTTATTTTTGAGTTTGCTCGTACAAATCACCTAGCCGGCACCTACGTGCATGGGGGCTCGGCCAAGTTTAGTCGTCGCGTCGGACAGACCCCGGTTTTCAGTGTTTCGTGCACAAGCAGTCTTTCGAGGCACGCACCGTCGAACTCCGACACTCGGTGGCCTTCTAAAATCGTACGCATATTCCACGATCCTCCAGAACGCTGCACCAAGATGCAATGGAACCACGACGCGAGTAGACAAAACACTACGCATCTGTTGACGATCTCGGTAGCCACTGTTTACAGCTGACCGCAGTCGCTAACGGAACTGCCTGCTCACTCGGGGGCATGAAAGTACATACATTATTTTTGATGCTGTTATGTATACAAATCTATTTCTTCCTTTTTTCCTGGCAAGGAACATTGCCCAATTCGAAATTGCAATTTTCCAAGATTGCAATCAAACTTGGTACATGCACGTATAGCGGGAGTTCCTCTAGTGCAGGAAACTTAAGGAGGTAGACTCGTTTCCAGGGTTGCAAGGCTGTGGGATGCGCCTTCTCATTTAGAAGCTCCAGAATAATGCAAATTACGCCTCGTTAACGTAAAAATAGGACTTTTGAGGGCGATCGCGGCCTAGATTGATCTTTCATCTTATATTATTAAGGGACTATATAATTAATTATATTATTAAGGGACTGTCGTAAATGTAAAGTAATGATATTTGATCCCCTCGGGGTTTCAAATCCATTTACCAATCTCTCCTCTTTCCACTCTCACTATCGCCTAATTTCAGCGGGACCTACAGTTTATTATTAAGGTGGGTTCCGAACCCACCTTGGGGCACCACAGTTTAGATATCACATGAAAACCTTTTTCTAATGAGAAGCATTTTCAGAGGTGCCGGCGGGAGTCGAACCCGGGACCACGGTGTTCGTAGTCGTGAGCCTTACCACTTGAGCCACTGCGCGCCTAGGGATTGTCGTAAATGTTGAAATACGTTTTATTTTTTAGCTATTAAATTTCATAGGGTGAGAATTACGCAGAAAATGTATACCGTTGGAAAAGTATAGTTACCAGCTACATTTTCGCTGCAGAAAGTATCATGATAGCGGTAACGGATAAAAAGTTATAGCCAATTTTCTGAAGACAAAGAAAATTTTGCCGTATAAGTTGGGGAAATCCATAAACTCTGAAAATTAAGTGTTGAGATGAAGTCAAAAAGCATTAAATTCATATGTTTATTGAGTGAGTATTTATTTCTTCGATCATGATTTGATACAAAAAAATATTGTTCACTCAATAATAACCGGTTTAATCGCCTGATTCATTTTCACATTGTTTGTATGTGAAATATCTTGGAGGCATATTAGCGCATTTCAACTTCTTTGGCATGTTCTTCATACAGATTATACGATTTTTTAAAGAAATTATGAAAGTTTAAGTATCAGCAATTTGTCGAAAATCGAGTGTTGAAATACTTTGTGGAGCCACTGTATGTTACGTTGACCTGTCCACAGTTGTCTGCCTTGTGCTACTTCCTAAACTGATAACGAACATTTACGATACGTGCTCCGTTGTAGTGTAGCCTGTATGGAAATTTGCATTCGAGACTATAAAAAACGAACGAATGTATCATCTTTTTACTTTCAGTGAAGTAACACGTTATCTATAAAAGGATCGTTATATTTCTATTCAGAACCGCGTATACGCGTGCAATTATGTTGAATAAATTTTCTTGCATATTCGAACGCTAATCCTCCAGCTTCTTGTGGAAAAAGACCAAAATAAATAGATGAACATGACAAAGTCATGTGACAGATATTGAAGTTTCTTGCGATTATTTTTTTTTTAAATTAAACACTAACTATACAACACTTTTTTAAAACTAAACCCCAGAAGAATTATACTATACATACAGGGTGAGTCTCGTAACATGACGATCTCAAATAACTCGTGAGTTACTTGTTGTACAAAAAAAATGTTCAAACAAATGTTGCATGGTTCCTAGAGGAACATATAGTGGTGCAATCTGATTTTTGTTACTTCGATTTCTTATCAAGACATGAAGGTCACCTTCAGTTTTTAAAATAGAGTGCCCAATATTTTTGCTCGAACTCGGATGAAGCACAAAGTTCTGCGTAAAAAAGTATTGACTTTTCGTATATCATAAACGTAATAGTTAACGAGATAATTTTCCATATGTGTGTATTCAAGTCGAGGGATATCAGTTCGAGCACCTATATTAGCTTCCAGGTAATAGCTATTATATATACATATGGGAAATTACATCGATAATATCTCGTGAACTATTAGATTTATGATATACGAAGGTCAATACTTTTTCACGCAGAATTTTGTGTTTCATCCGAGTTCGATCAAAAATATTGGGCATTCTATTTAACCCTCACCCGTCCCTCGTGTCAATTTGACACAGTTTTCCCGAAATAAGTTATACTGTTCTGCTATTTGTAGGTTTTGTTCGAAACTTGGTGACTTTTATTTTTTTAATGCGAAACATATAACCGCAAAAACCTAAAAACCTAAGATATAAATGTTAACTCATCGATTTGAATGAAAAAACATCGAAAAGTAACTGTTTGACTTGTTATTTTATCGATTTTTTTTATCACTGTGTCAATTTGACACCGAGGGACAGATTCAGTTCGCGAAATGAGAGACAGATGAGTGTTAAAAAATTGAAGGTGACCTTATTTTTACTAGTAGTATAATCCAAAGTCTCATATTGTTTTGACAGAGCATAACGAATGCAATGCTGTTTACTGTAACCAAGACGTTTTATTTCGAAAAAATTATATTTGTTTAAAGTTACTGTTACGAATCGGACATTTTAAATGCAACGACCTAATATAGTTGTTGGAAAGCATTTTCTTCAAGTGAACTTTTAGCCCCGGTCTCCCCTACTCACTTTATAGAATATTTAAAAAAAGGAACAAAGAATGAACTAATTTTGCATGATGGTGTTAGGTAGTATGTACACTACTGTGCAAAAGAAAGAAGCACCCGGCCATATTTAATAGAAAAGCGTAAAAAATCAAATAAGAACACAGTAAGTTTTGAAAAAGTATTCCGCTGTTTAATTGAATAGTTCTGAGAATACGTGTTATTGCGGATTATTATTTAATACTTTAAATGTTCTACATTCTACAACAAAATTTCTACATAAAGATATTGTTTGTCATTATATCTTATAATTATACTGGGTGCTTCTTTCTCTTGCACTGTAGTGTATATTATTTTGCATAGAGATTCACAGTCTACAAACAAACGGAGCAGTCCGTGTAATCTGACGTTAGAATTCTCATATTCGATTCCGACGCCGCGCCGCGCCGGTATAAAATGACGAATAGGTGAACTGTTATTAAAATTGCATCGTGTTACAACCATTGTGCAGGAACACATATGCATTTGGTGCAACGTTGCACTCGCGACTCCCGGCTGTTTCGCTCCGATTCGTCGAGACACGAAACGAAACGCTAACGGTTGGGCATGATTTTTGTGCCCATCGCAACCCGCGCAAAACGTTAGACGCGGCGAACGCGACGATTGCGATTAAATTGGTTCCTCTGGCGCTGTGGAAAGAGGTTGAGCTTTTAATGGGATCGGGATTTATTGCCGTCAATTTTGCTTCAGGACTGTAAACGTTCAGAAGCTAATGGCGTGTCTGGCACGTACGTGGCTCGTTTGACGATAAATGGTTTCATTGTCGCGTTCTAATTTATGGCGGAACAAAGATCGTGCCGATTGTCAGAAACTTCGATAACTTTCACCTTCAAGATCTGCTTGGATCTTGTTCGCCGAGAACCGAGTAATTTGAGTGGCACTGAGTTGCCCGTTAATACACTAGCACGCAGAGTTGGGCGTTATTCGACTGAAATTTCATTTACCCAATTAACGTACCTATTTTTCCGAAGATAATTATTAAGCAGTCATCTTATAAGCATTTCTAACCAGAATATCAAATAAAATCTTATTTTATATTTTTGTCGTCGTAAATTGTTAATTTGGCCTTATGTGCAACGGGGCAAAATGTTCCGTTTCGCTCAACGACAAATAAATGAAAAAATATAAAAAACTCATCACAATATTTTAATATCAAGGTTCAAATTTTAAAACATAATAAATTTAACAATAAATTACCCGTTAAAGATGAGAATATCTATACTATTTCTACGTCGTTTTATATGTTTGTTCAAAATCGGAACTTTTAGTCTCCCCTATGTTAGAAAATATTTGAAAAATTGATTTTCTTCGCGTTCGAGCGACTGTGCGGCCTCCGTTTGAATCCGAGAGGAAGAAGGCGCAAGTTATGGGTCAGATCCAGCCGTGCGTGAGCGTGTAATTCAGACATTACGCTGGGCGAGAATCGTATACAGTGTATGTACAATGGCTTCGGTTTCACGTTACGAGGTGAGAGAGGCACACGCGTATACGGCCGCGCGCGCGGGAAGATTGCCGTTTGCTCGCGATCTTTCGCAATCGCGACGCCAGAATCCGCTTCTGTTCGTTTATTACGCGTGTTTTCTGCGGGAGACCAACTTTACAAGCACCCGAGGAAAGAATTCTCTACGAGTTCCCTTTAAACCTTCACGGTCCTAAACCGAGGACGGCCCAACGCTGCATTCCATCCAGGATTATTTTTAGTTTTAGCACATGCACATTCATACACTTTGCGTTCAAGCAAACCGCGTATGAAGGCATACCAAAAACTTCAACCACAATGCCACACACAGGTGCCGCGGAGAACACGTTACCCAAATTTATTAGCTACATTAAAACCAATCTTGTTCAGTACCGAGGAGGACATCATGTGGTGGGACTTTTATTTTTCCCGATGGACATTCCAAGGTGAGGTGAAGGTCAACTTTCTTTTTTTAAATTGAAGGATGTGTTTTTTTATCCACCAAATAGTGCGTTTTAAGATGAGTTCAATGACCTATGACTCAAGGTCATTCAAGGTGAAACTTGCAGGGAAATGCAGAAAAGGTGTGATCGTTTTATTAGTACTTTAGTTTTGTATGTGTTCAAAATGATTACCTCTTACTTCAATGCACTTAACAATTCTTTATTTAAATGGTTATCTTAGCATAAGCTTCGCGTATTCTGATGTTCATGTTTGTAGGAAAACGCTGTTCCAGTCTTTTAAATGTCGTTTATTCACGTATATTCGCATTTGCATAGCTTTGTATTTAGAATCATTTCTAATATTGACCATTTCTAGAAAAGGTGGATTCGAGGTTTTTTAGAATTTTCTTTTTGTATTATTGTTTTGCAAGGTCCATAATTTACAAGGAACAATTCATATTCATTGAAATCATGGCATGAATTCATGAAATCGTAGTATAATATATTCGAATTAGCGGATTTCTGTCGTGGTGAAAGAAATGATGAAATTTGTTTGTATCAGCTTGTAGAAATATAAGTCTTCATTTTGGAAAAAATTGCTGTGGAAAGTATATCCAATTCTCATGATGAATAAACACAAGTTTACAATAAGCAGATAATATAACAATCATTAGACAGACCGAATAGTTTACATGAAATACTACATATAATTCGATTAATCTTGTGTAAGGAAATTCTATCTTCATTACTTCTCTCTTAAAATGAAATTGATATATTTACTAATGTTTTTAAAGTCAATACAGAAGCCCTATCAATAGAAAGAAGTTTAAACAATTTGATATACTTCGTTGTTCTAAATTCGGTTCTGACAGTCTGTTATGTTTTCAGAGTTTGATGTAATCTGTTTAGCATATAACATTACTAAGATTCACTTGCAAATAACTCTTGAAAATTTCAAGTGCCAAAGTGACTCATGTAAACGTTGCAACGATTAAATCGCTCGTTCTTGTTGCTCACATTGTTGGAAACAAGATTATTTTAAAACGTTACACTATCAGTAAAAATATCCGGAGTGGTCTAAACCTCATTTTTTACTGCTTGTGTAACAAACTACTACAAAACAATGTCTGGGGCCCTATTATTTTTAGAGAAGTTTCTATAGCATGTTTAGTGAATCATTGACAGTTAATCATATATCTTTAAATTACACATCCGGCGTGAAACATCGATATAAATGTACATCGTTACGGCAGTAACAGAATAAAAAATTTATAAAAATATCGTGACACATGTACACATTTTACGCTTAGTGTTTGTCGTGACGTAAACGATAAATCTCAAGCGTCCGGTTGAGACCCACATTTCAATTTTTAGGAAATATTCAATTCGATCGATTTGAAAAAAAATATATTGAGACGATATTATCTATTTCTCGGGTGATTCTCTTAATTATTTGGTAATTTACGATAAAATATAAATTATTTACTATAGTCACCACAGAATTTGAACAACATTCGAAACGTTTTTGGATTAAATATCATTTGAATAGTTTCTTTGTGTCACTATAATACAAGTACTGTGGCATCAGGTTATGACGCGAAAAAAACAAAAAAATACGCTAAAACTACTGAAAATATTTGAAAATTTGCATTTTTAAGAAGTTTCGTGTAAGCTTATTGGCCATCGCGGTGGATCAATATTTACATCACCCTAGAAATTTTTAAATAGAAGAAAAAAAAATTCTCGAAATTTTTAATCTCCTTTGGTATTTTATTTTTATCATTTTTTTCCTCCCAAAAAGTATACTCTCTCTGCCAGTACCGGATGAATCACGTGAGATTTTGACACATGCACGAGAGAGATGAAATGTGTCATGTGACCGGGCAGTAGCGGAAGTGTGGGTGCAATTATTAATTGCACATGCACAGTTGCACCTAAAAAAAATCTAAGGGCCTACCAATGTAGCGCTCTTCGAACCATTTATCTTTCTCTTTTGATATTTTTCGTAAATGCATTAATGACGGAGTTATGGCCTGAAACAATTTGCGTGAAACACCCTGTAATTTCTAATGTTTTGTAACAATAAATAACATATTGTGATATATCGTTGAATTCGTCTCGAAAAATACTGTCGTGGTATGACAAAAAAAATATATGATTCCATTTAAAAAACTTATTTTGACTTTGAAATCCTCCCCCATTCCAGTCACGAAAAAATTACACCATATGATTCTTCCCTTCATACCGAACAATTTTTGTAAACAAATTTTTTTCGTAACTTCAGTAGGTCACGAGATATTTTCGTTTTCAGATAAACGAAACACACACATGTATAAAATAATTATTTAATCTTTTAATTATTGGTTTTACTATAAAAATTCAATTGTCCAGATTTAGGCATCACTTTTGGCTTGCCTACACTTAGGGTATTTCACCTTAGCACGCGTCGAGGTTGAGTCGGGGTTGAATCGAGGTTGAGATTGAATCACGTTCCTCTGAAGGATCCGTGATTCCGGATCGATACCGCGATCGCGTAGATCACCGAAAGATGGGTCACGAGACGTGAATCACCGTGGTCCGCCAAGGTAGCGCATAGCGACGCGTCTATTTCGAGGGCCAAGAAGATACTCGGCGAGAGGTGGCAGAAAGGGGTGCGTCGTCTATGATTCAACGTCCGCTTCAAGCCCGTTGCTGAAGAAGCCTGTGCGCGCGTATCTTCGCTCGCTTCCCGTGTGTAGATTGGCGAGATTGGTGGTGAGGATACCCGCATGATACATGCACAGTATGCACGTATGTTCACTGTTCTCCATCGAATGCTATTTTCGCGAAACCGCTACGGCCACGAGTAATCGGCCGAAGGACCCTGAATGTGGGTTATCGAGCCTCAGCGACGATTTCTTGTCTTCGGCATCGAGCGGAGAATGGAGATTAATCAACGCGACAGGTGAACGATGCCAGCGGAGTTTGATACTCGTTAACCGGGTGAACGCCAAGTTGTTGCCTCACGTGCTCGCGAAAACTTCTTTCGAACTTATTCTTCAATAATGAGAGCCGCTGTTCTTGAAATAGGCCCGACAAAAATCGGTTTATTTATACGGGCGGGAATAGTCAGATCGCGGGGTTTGTATTACATCATATTTTCTACTCTGAATGATTGAACTGAGACGCTTGTTAGCGATCATCTTCTTGAAACTAATCTGTCATCTCGAAGATTTACGTTTCTGTATGGAGGTTTGAAAGGGTTACTTTTCAACACAGTAGAATTCCGTATACCGCGATCAAAGAATACACTAAACACTGCGGTGTATATTTGTGTGCATAACAACTTCTACATTTTTTGAGATAGGAAGAAATGCTTCAGATAAAAGTTGTTTGGTTTCTAGGGGCCCATTACGTGGTCTACATAACTTTTTTTCAAGTGGAGGTCCTTATGAGATTAGAAAGTCAACTTAGTCAACTTTTTTTAAATGGAACCACATATTTTTGAACTTTTACGATTGTAGCCCTTTTCGAGACAATTTCAATGATATAGTCATTCAAGGTCATCCAAGGTCGTAAACATTAAAATTGATGAAAAACAGAAATTTATCGTAAGTGCTTATGTTTTCACTATAAGCTCCTAAAAACTCATTTCTATCGGTTTGTCAGTTCTAGTCTTACAATTTAATGGAAATTATTTAAATAAAAATAAATTTTTAAAAAATACCACGTTTTTAAAATGGACTGAAAAATATAAAATAATTTCTTTCCGAGCCTCCCCCCCCCCCATACAGATTCCTAACCCCATACAGATAGTCCTGAAAATTTGTGATTGTGAATTTTTAATAGCTATGTAAATACAAGATGCAAGATCTTTTATTTATTTTCACTGTCGAAAATGAAAATTTACTGAACTTCACTTGCTTGAAATATGTCTATAAAAATAAGAATTCGTATAAACGTTCATAGTGTACTGAACAAATATTTCTCTATGGAGAATGAGTAATTTCAATGTTTTGGCGAACAGTGGTGTTGCTGGCCGAACAATCGTTTTGCAGACAGCTTGATAAAAGTTTGTTATCTAAATTTCACTAAATCCGGGCAAATATATGACAGAAAACGACTCACCGCTGTTGTCCCGTCGCTTCACCTTCGATGGAGTGCACGCGGAATATTCGCGATCGTAGCAAAAATCACCGGCATCGTGAAACAAACCGTTCGCCTCGAAATCGGAATACTCGAGCCGACGTGATATCGGATTTCGGCTTGTTATCTCGTCGCATTCTTCCGTCACAATTTCTCTCTCCAAATAGCTGCCACCTGCGTAACTAAAAGAAACAACAGCCCCGATCACTCACCGATGACTCTCATGTGACTGCAATGTACAATTCAGGTATATTGTTACAGATTTTATGATTATAGTTCTTTATTGTTGCTGCTACAGTGACTCGGATTAATATTCGGACGCTCTGAAAAAGACGATATTAGACTTTATTTTTATTTTTACGAGAAAGACTTTTTAAATATTGTACTATACGATTTGAGCTTTTTTTTGGGAAGCTATAGAGCAATTAGTTTACTACAGGATGTGAAAAAAAATTTTTCAAAAATTGCAATTGAAAGGAATCTTAGAAAAAATACTAAAAGTATTTTTATGTGGGCCTATATTGAAAATTTAAAAAATACATTTTGTAACAGGCAGACTCTCGGTTCTAGGATTGCAAGGATGCGGGATGCGCCTTCTCATTTCTCGATAATGCAAAAATGGGTTTTTCAGTAATCAAAAGCGCTAGGTAAGAGATCAATCCAGGCTGCAATCGTAGAAACTAGTTTACCCCCCTAAGATGGCGAAGTTGGGTGAAATACCCTGTATAACAGCATTCACTTCTCAAATTACTCCACGAATTCTACACAATTCAACGGGAAGAGTAAAAATAGCAGAGTCATATTATATTTGTTACAGCAACTCTATAACGTTCTAGGTAGAGGAGAAGAACATTCCCAAAAATCCTAAAATGTGTGTGTGTGTGTATAGAATGCATTCAACGACAATAGATACATTTTTTATGATACAATTTCTGTACTGTTACTTTTACCTTCTATTTATTAATAAATTTCAGATAAAGTTGATATTTATATTAATTGATATATTACTGAAAAATGCTCAACTGTTGATCTTATTCGAAAATTGCCGGTAAGTAAAGTGTTAATTTTGGAAACTTGATCCTAAATTCAACTATCTCGTTATCGCCAATCTAATAAATAGATCCGCGATTCAGTATTCGTCGAGCCGTATGAAACGCTCGTTTTGAGCGGGTTAATTACCTGCGATCCGAGGACATGCTAATTTCCATAGTCGAATCATATTGTTGCTGACGATTTATGGTAGTCAAGTGCTTGATGTCGTTCTCCTGTGGTAGAAAGAGGTCCCTCAGTGCCACGTATTTTGGGGGGCTCTCAATCGTCCTTTCGCCAACATTTTGGTCGCGGTAGGTACCGTAAAACGGCGAAGGTACTCCTAGAATTAATATTAACCTGATGTGAGAATCTCTTCATTCAACCGACTTTTGTATCAAAGACCATCTGATGCGCAAACGAAAGCAATGGCTGACATCTCCAGTTTAATCAACGGGCATCGTCGTAAAATTTAGTCGATACGCGACTATTTTCGGTGACTCTCGCATGCCAGACCTCCCGAAGATTCGCAATCGCTTCTTGTCACATACATACGTCCTGGTGGATTCTGTGTAAAACCATTAAATCCCATTCGTAACGGGAGCAAGTATTGACTCAAACTGCGGAAGAAGAAGCAGAAGAGGCCAACGAGCCTAATGTCTATGGTAAAATGAATTTAAGAGGTATAATCGTTTAAAAGTTTGTGACAATAAGGTTTTCTTTTCACGTATTACAATTCCTCATTTTAAACCAGCTGATAAATAGCAACTAGAAACAATTTCACTAAATGCAGATAAATTATTCAACCTTATGATGATTCTGATGTTTATAGATATATATAGCAGCATCATTAAAAAAATCCTAAAAACCAGTTCTCCTTTTCACGTGTTGCAATTCCTCATCTTAAACCAGCTGATAAATAGCAACTAGGAAAATATCATTAAAGGAAAATAAATTATTCAACCGTATGATGATTCTGATATCATAGCTTATCATATTTACATATACTGTGGGTAAAAAAGACCCACAGCATCTTAGGCAGTATAAACAAACTTTTTTATTCATAAATCAGCAAATGAGATTAAGAAGGAATACATAAAGCCAAATTATTCCATTCTATAATACAACGAAATCCAGAAATGAATATTCAAGTGGTTATACCCTCGATTTTCAGCCTTGGAACGAATGAAACAAAAATTGCGAAATTCAAATTTGTGAATCAAATCTAGTTGTAATATTAGAACAGAATCATGGACTGTATGAGCAATGTAAGCAGTGCGAGGATTCAAGGCGAAACTGGGATTCGATAATCCGAACAAGTATGACGCGTTTTTTCTGAAAAAAAAAACATAGAGCAATCGTAAAGAGATCTTTAACAATCGTGGCTGCTTGTTTTTCTCTCGTTTATTCTTGGATCGCCGACTCATATTTTCCATCGCATTCCGGGATTACCTTACCGTCTATTTTCATACCGCATCATCCGAGAGCTGTTCATCGAGCATGGGAACATTCGAGTATTTGATCCTTCCAAAAATATTAATCCCCGTTTACGAGTACGTTCATTGGACTCACCGTGAACCGTTTAACATGTCGTATAAAATTACATAGAACCAAATTATTCTTATTAATAATGATCTAACGAATCGAAGCGCTCTTGTTCACCATCTTCTTTATAAAATTACGTAATATTCATTTTGACATACAGTGAACCATGAAAGTATTTGAATGCACTTTAAAACAGTATAACTTTTTTATGATCGGACCAAACGACCTGACTTTTTCGAGCAATTAGAAAAATTGATTTACCAAATGACATGCAAAAAAGATTTTGAAAGAATTGCAATTGCTAAGAATTACATGCGAAAGTAAAAGAGGCACCACTTATAACTTTTTTATTAGACCTCGTAATAAAAATTTGAAATATACGTTTTGTACATGTACGTTAGTTATACACATGCTGAAAATTTCATCGAAATCGGCCGACGCAGATACAAACGACACGCATCGAAAGATGTAAGAATCTGCGGATGTTAAGCAGAAACTGACCAAAAGTCGCGAGAAACTATAATTTTCAGCATATTTAACCACTTGTAGCTCTTAAGTATGTTAATCGATTTTGATGAAATGTTCAGCATGTGTATAACTATCATAGAGCTACAAAACATATATATTAAATTTTCATTAAGGGTCCAAATAAAAAAGTGTTAAAAAATGCTTTTTTTATTTTTGTATGCATCCTTGTAAATTGTAATTTTTGGAAAATCTTTTTTGCAGATCGTTTAGTAAACCAATGCTTCTAATTGCTTACAAAACATTAGGTCGTTTGGTACAATTATAAAAGAGTTATTCTATTTTAAAGGGCGTACGAATACTTTTTACACTCATATATAACTTCATATAATTATATTATAGATAACTGATCTTTACCGTCTCATACTCAATCAGATATAAGGCGTAAAAGAACAGACTCATCATTGCATCATTCGCAAATAGCACCGGTATTAAATTTCGCATCTCCAAATATACATATATAATGCGGATGATTAATTCTGAAGCTCAATTAACAGCCCCACGGAACCTGCACACCGAGAGACGTAAATGTGTTAGTAACCTCGAATGTTGGTAGCGATGTTGTGCTCTACATATTTCTTTTTCTCTCCCGAAATAAGTGAGTGCCTGAAATACTTATGACTAATCACACAACAAGAGCAAGGCGGAACAATGCTTTCGATATATTATTGCAGCGTTGAACGTCTCGCGACGTTTATTCGCGACACTTTACTCCACGTTTCATTCGAATTCGCGAAATATAACAAACAAGTCTTCTGACAAATTTCGTATCTCGTTGCAACACAAAGTGAATGCTTAGAAATACTCACAGTGATGCAAAATAAAAGCTTTTCATGTCAATTGTAAGAAACAGAAATAAAATTAAAATGTATCTCACCTTCCAATAATTTTAATAAATCGAAAATACTTAAACTCTTCTAATACGTCCACAGTTTTGTATTTTACTTATTCATTTTTGTGATAAATGCATCAAATCCGCAGTCTAGTCATTAGTTTCTCTTGTAACAAATAATAAAAAATATAAATTTTCTTTTCTCTTCTACGACATTTTTCGGGATAAAGACCTTTTAATCATTATACAGTGGACCACGTAAGTATTTGAACGCACTTTAAAATAACACTAATTCTTGAATAGTTAATTTACTTCAAAAAATTTCAATACATCTAACTGATGAGGTTCATTTTACGATATATTCTACACATAAACATAATTTTTATACGCTATAAAGAGCTTTAAGAAAAAAGTCGTTCATGCAGCAATAATAATTAACTAAACTGCAGATTTTATGAAATATAAAACTGAACATCGTTACATGAACTTCAGAACTTGTATTATTTTCCACACTTAAAAATGAATAAGAGAATGAACAAATTTGTATTTAACTTCTTTGACAATTTTTATTTTACATTAATATCCGCAGTCTAATAATGACTGTTGTAAATTTTCAATATCCAGAACCTCTATCAGCTGGTAATCAATAAGTATCTCTTCGAAAAGAGAACAGAAAGCACTTCAGGGCAATTAATGAAACACCAGGTTAATCGTATCATCTAGTGTTAGACTCAGAGTCGCCAGATGAGAGGAGGGAGCTCGAATCGAGGGAAAAAAGTTACCCCTCTTTCTGCCGGCACCGGAGTAGTCACATGACATTGTGGCACATGCATGACCTTAGATCATATACACTACTGTGCAAAAGAAAGAAGTATCCATTATAATTATAAGATATAATGACAAATAATATCTTTATGTAGAAATTGTATTGTACAATGATTGATTTATTGCATTTGAAGTCCGTGTTTTACGTTAATAACTCCTTAACAAATCCGCGGACGCCATTTTTGCAAAGGAAAATATCGCTCGAAATGATTTCACAGGAACCTTCCATTTCCGGATGTTGAAGGAATTTTGAGACATTCTGTATATTCTCAGAACTATCCAATTAAATAGCGGAATCCTTTTTCAAAACTTACTGTGTTCTTATTTGATTTTTTACACTTTTCCATTAAATATGACCGGGTGCTTCTTTCTTTTGCACAGCACTGTATACTTATTGACCCGGCTTCGGATAACATGCCGTGTTCCGAGATTACTTCATCTATCGGATGACGGATGTGGGCAAACTGCTATAGTCTGTTGAGAAGTCTCAGTACAGTAAAGTCGCGATTTCTATCCCTGAGGGTCTCCACGATTACTCTCCCTTGCCTACCCATTCCACTGAGGAGCAACGCCGCAGGGATCGCGAAGCTCGAGCTGCCTCGGTCGCCGAGCAGTGTAAACATGCCGCGTAATCTTGATCTCTGATCAAATATGATAGTGAACCACTACTAATCTAATTACAAAACTTCTTTATTTTTCATTATCTTCTTATGGGACTTTCACGAACTTATTTGTGAAATTTTTGTTCCCTTTGTTTTTTTAAATGGAATGACCAAAATTTATGCTTGATTTCGATAGATTTGTATATTTATATATACGCATGTACATATATTTTACGCATGTACATACATTAAGTGTACATATATTTATATACACGTGACCGGGCTGCGGCGGAAGCGTGGGGGAATAGCGTCGTGGAAGGGGAAGAGTAGAGTGGGGACACGAGTTTGGCGACTCTGGTTAAACTATCTACCATGCATATACCCGCTAAAACAGCAAAAAACCTACCATTCTGTACCATAACCAGCGTTGCTTTGCTCCAGCAAGTGAAAATCGTACTATCAGCAGAGAACAATCAGCCAACAGAATAGAAAAGAGAGACTGGGGACGGGATCGAAGGGCGCAGAAAATAATTCGTCACACCATAGTACCCATGATTTTTTGTATTGCAGAGGAAGCACACGTTTATTTACACAGTATATATCTCAATAATAATTCGTTACGAATGACAATGTTGATAACAAATCTCCGATGTGTGTTCGATGTTCTTCCATCTCGATCTTTATAACCGAAAATTAAACCAATCAAACGTGCCGATATCAGAACAAGGATATCTCTACTCTCGCGAACGAAACGTTCCTCCTGCAAACATTTTATTCGATTCTCGCTTATAAATAAATAATTCTCTTGCTCTCGCGCGAAGCTTGACGGAGTTTGACTAGCATTGTTTCGAATAGAATCACGGTAACGTCATTTTCCTGCCGACCATTTTACGCGTGAACGAAACGCGATTAATAAGTTTGAGCTACGACAGCATCGCCGCCATGTTTAGTCTCGTTTACAGTCGTTCATGGTCGACATTTGGTTCGCCACGGATCTCTGGGTTGTCTACGGGGTTCCCTCGACAAAATAGACAAATTATCGCAATTCTATGCTATGACGGGACGGGCGAAAAGAAAAAGAAAGAAAACTCGAGGAAAGACTCAAGGAGAACTCGAGGATATTTATGAATGCGTACACTGCGTGCTGAACAAGAGAGTAGAAAGGGGGATACCCGAGAAAGAAGGAAGCAGAGAGACGAAGGGAGGAAAGGCCGAAGAGAAAAGAATCAAGACGCAGGGAGCATAGAAAGAGAAAAAAAAAACGACCTACTGAAAAGCGTTTCCAAATCGTACCACGGCAACAACGACAGAAAAATGCATTCGAGGAAAGCTCACTACGGGCCGACCAGATTAAGTAAAATACGTTCCACCAGCAAGTTCCGTTTTTGTTCATTCGGTTTCTTCGACTTCTCACTATTTGGTTACGAATGACTAGTTTTCCTCGCCCCTGTCGCAAAATCGTTTTCAAAATGCAGCGCGATTCTGAGTAGACAGATTCCGCTTAAAAAAAAAACTAATAGGCTGTTTCCCGTTAAGCCGAAATTGAACACCCGTTCGTTTATGATATTCGAATCTAAACGCTTTCGTTGTCTCTTGGACTAGTTCGATATTCGTTGGTTCGATGATTTTGATTTGCTCCAAGATTTCGTAGATGGTATCGATTAGATGTTCGATGCGATCATTTTGCTTTTCATTGTAATGGACCAATGAAACCAGTGAGTATGTGAATCGTGATTACAGCCGATCGAAGTTAGAGGCCCAATGTTCCACCACCTTCGTATTAGATTGCGTTTTGGTTTGCTTTTGTATTTAAATCCCTTCTCGACCATTATTAAAGAGGCGCGTATACTGATCGTCTGTTACCTGGCACCTGCAACGTCGCCGAAGTCACTGTTGAACCTAAACTGTTCGTTGCGGTGCACGCGTAAATGCCAGCGTCCTCTGAAACAATTAATTAGAAGTTAGTCGTGATAATAACAAAATTTTTATTACAGATATATTGCCGACTGCATTACAAAATTTATTAGATCGGTCTGTACAGTTCCAGGTTAAACTTCACCTTACGAAACCAAAAATTTTCGACTCTTTATTTATATAATCCTACAGATTTTCACAATAAAATTCTGAAAATCCAAGTTTTAACATTAGGTTTTCACTGGTTCAAAAATCATACGTTTTTAAAGTTGAACGATTTTCTAATGGCCGTCTAATGAGCGGAGTGTTCATCTTAAAAACTTGTATTTCAGTTCTGTCGTTTTGTTAAGATTTAATGTTGCTATTAGATTGTAACTGTCCCGATGCTACAGATGTGCACCAGTCAAATATGTCTCATTGATATAGTTTGTTTTAAATAATTACTATTTTTCTCGTGATGCTATTAACTCTTGGAAATCATTATATAAATGTTCAAAACTCTGGAAACTGATAGTGGTGCTATAGTTGTGCTGCACAATGTAGTTATTTAACATTATTTCTTTAATGATTCTAATTTTGTCGCTTTAAACATTGCCTTCATAACATTACTACGCAATAAAACTTATACAATTTAATAGTATCTTGTATCATCTTTGTTGGTCTATTTATCAATCAATTTATTTTTAATCGAGGCTGCTCTTTACTTTACCGGACTCAAAATTTTTGCCTTTCTTCTGTAAATTATTATGTATTTGGTATGTAATTCAGTATATTTGTATCCGGGGTACCTGCGGATCGAAGTTTCGATCCTGTAGGATCAATGGTTCAGAAGTTACGGTCGCTTAAAGTTGAGCAATTTGCAATGTTTTTGACAGGTAAGCGCGCCGCCATATTGGTTCTCCGGCTGCAAATCTACTGGATTACATACCAAATACATAATAATTTATAGGAGAAAGGCAAAAATTGTGAGTCCGGTAAAGTAAAGTTTACTCTTAATCTTTTTATCTACATACCTGGATAGGCTCGCACTATAGTCAGACGACAAACGCCGTTTCTATAGTGGATTTCATAGCTTGAAGAATTCTCGACGATTCTACCGTCCTTGGACCAAAGGATGTTAGGCTGTGGTTCAGCTTGAACGATGCACTCAAATCTTGCTGTTTGTCCGCTCACAACGGCGATGTCTCTTAGTGGCTGTAGTTAAAATTTACAAAATTAGAAATTAGAACAGCAATTGACGATTGTATAGAATGAAGCTCATTATTTCACAAAGATTGCATATGTAATAAATAGACTGCGGATCTTTATGCAAAATAAAAATATTCTGCATTGATTGTGGGAAGCAGGAGAAATAAAAATAAAAATTGATTTCATCCCCTAATGACTTTCTTTCGTTAAAGACAATATTACGATAATCATAAATAATCAAAAATAAAAAAGGCATGTTTTAAAACATTTTTATTTGGGCCCTTAATGAAAATTTAAAATATATATTTTGCAGATCTTAATCAGAATGGCTTCTGAAATAAATTATTTATTATTCGGCGACCAAAAAAAATTTTGTCGTTTAAGGGTGTTAATCTGTATTATTTGGGAAATTTATTATAAATAAAAAGAGTTATGACTGAACCAAATGCTTTGACACTTAAATTTAAAGTATTTCAAAAAGTGGAGTTAATCAATTTGGCCTGTGAGCAGCTCAATTATAAAAAAGTTATTCTGTTTGGAAAGGCGTACGAATACTTATGTGTCTGACGTGACTACACGTATATCTATCGTGTAAGAACAGAACTTGATTTAATTGAAATTACAATGTAAAGATACGTTACCGTGATGAAAAGGGGAGCCTTCTTCGGTAGTATTTCGAGATAAGGTTGAATCACTTCTTTGCTCGAGGTCACTCCATTAGTCGTTGGCCACGGTGATCCTAGAATAATCATCTCGATTTAACTCAAACATTTGTGTACATTTATATTACACTTGGCAGAATAGAAATGTTTGTTTCTCATGATAAGAAAGTGCAAATTTTTAACGTATTAATCAGAACAGAAGTCAGTAACCGTGGCGCAAACAGTGGTAGTGACAAATTCAGGAGAGAAAGATGTGTAATATCCCTGTGGAATCAAAATGGAAGGACAGAAAATCGAAATTCGAGAGAACAAGGTTGCTGGAAAAAGAACTCAATGAAAAGCATTATTTATCTTATTACAGCAAAACAGAATAGATGGTGCAAATGCGTCATAAAATTCAAAGGCGTAAGAAGCAGAGGATTAACACTCTTCTTTAGGGTAATTACTAGACTGCGGATGTTTATGCAATTTTCAATTTTTGTAATGGAGTTTTAAGAAAGCGGAATAAAATAGAATCTTATTTAATATAATATATAACAACGAAAAAATAGGAATTTTGAGGGAGATAGCGCCCTAGATCGATCTTTTATCCAACATTTTTGACTACTGGAAAATCCCATTTTTATATTATCGAGAAATGAGAAAGCGAAGCCCGCACCCTTGCAATCCTGGAAAAAGGAGTCTACCCCCTTAAAACAGTATAACTTTTTTATAATTGTACCAAACGACTTGATGTTTTGTAAGCAATCAGAAGCATTGGTGTACTGAATGATGTGCGAAAAAGATTTTCCGAAAATTACAATTTACAAGGTTGCATGCAAAAATAAAAAAGGCATTTTTTAAAACTTTTTGCCGACTTTCTTGCCGACCTCTGACGTAAGCCGACGAAAACAGAAGAAGTAACGTTCAAATCGGTGCAAACGGTCGCAGAAGCAGGTGAGTACCTGCGGAGTCGACGTTGCTGGGTGGTCCAGTGGCACTACTGTATCGGGGGGAAAGGCTCGGTAAGCTTGGACTCAGGGAAAGCGGACTAGGCGTCGTGTGATCCCATCTGGACGGCGATGGTGAGCAGGGTATAACGAGGCTAGGTGCTGTCATCGTGGGCCCTCCATCGGTCGTGTGCCTTTTTCTCGCGTTTCTGATGTCCTCCGCTTCCGAGAACTCGCTTTCCGATGTCGGCTCCCATTTCACGGTTTTAGAGGTGCCGAACTTGCTCGTCGGTTTCCCGGATCGGTTCGTGGAGGTCGTTGTACCGGTTCTCTTCGCGAAGCCGTTCTCCTTTCTCGTGGTGAACTCGTGGACGATCGGCACCTCGATGTCGCTGCCGCGTCTCTGGCCTTGTATCGTTCTGTTCGTGCTGGTCACCGTTTTCTTGCCTTCGCCAGGCAACACGATGCCGAACTCGTACCCGAAGTCGTACTTGAAGTATATCAGCCCGGTGTCCGGGTCGATTTGCTTCGTCCCTGCGGTTGTCATTGCGCGCAGATGTTTATTATGTCCGATATCGCCTAGCATTCGGTGACTTTAACTTCCATTTCACACGTTTTTACTTTTGAATTTACTATTCTCCTGATCTCATTATTTTATTATTCTCGTTGCTGCGAAACCCGATGCTACTTCGACCGACTTAATCAACATATTTTCAGTAATATATGTAGCTTCGGTGTTTCATGAATCGTGTTACAGTCAATTGTGTATGTGTTTCGAGATTGATATTCTTGGATAAAGGGACATGAAGCTTGCATATAGAGTCTGCGACCTCTTAATTAATTATTTGTTAGATTGTTTTTCTTTTTGCAGAATCTTTGAATATGATCAGCACGAGTAAAGAAGATTTGAAATGCATTGCAATTCTGAAGAGTACCCAGTTCGATAATTAACTTTTTTAATCAAATAATATAAATAGTAGTAAATTAAAGCTTTCAGTCACGATTGACATTTCTCACTGCGATACAAAAGGGATAGAATCGACCATAGCGATATAAATATTAATATTAACGAAAATTCAGTCACGGACCAGTATGCTAAGCTAAACACTACATATGTTTCCTATGAAATTACTTTTGAATTTCTTGAATCTTGAATCGTAAGAATAAATAGTATACACATAGCATAAAAAATAAAATAATAAATAAACATGAATAAATAAGATTATGAATATACAACAAAATATAATCTAAAATAAAAGAATGTATTAGTAATAATATCTGTAACTTTTTTCTCAATTACGAAAATATAATTTGGCATTCTGCTGTAATATTTTTAATATTGATATTCATATTGTAGTAAGTTATTTTTAAAAATCCTTAAGCGACATAAATTTTGAATATTCGGAAGAAAAAAGCAAAGATCAGACATCTAATTTGTAATATATTTACGCATGTAATAAAGCAAATAGAATTTGTTATTATGGTACAATAATGATCATAATCATAGTAGATTTTGGTTGTGTAGTAAATAACTTCTCTTAGAAATTAGTTTCTGTACAGTTTAACTAATACACGAATCAATGCCTGTAGAATGTGAAAAATCCTTGCTTTTTTTATGCAAGCTTCGAGATATACTGTTGTTAAATCGATTACCGTGTTCCGAGACTCGTTTTTCCTCTCTGTACGTTCTTGGCTCGTCGGCATCGGCGGATCGGCTGTCGGCCGGATGTTTCAGGATCGGCTTGCTCTGCTTCAGATCCGACTGGATGTCGCTGACGAATTTCTCGGTTTTCGACTTGAAGCTGCTGGTCATGTCGCTCATGTGACGCGACGCGACGTCTGCGGATGTTTCAGATTTTTCGTGTTACGGGAGAAGAGAGCGATCTTGCCAGCGTATTCGAGCAAGCGAAGGAAAAGAATGAGACAGAGAGAAAGAGACACAGAGAAAGTTAATCGTGAAAAGACGATGCAAATGTGGCGACCATTAAAGTGAAAATGCGTCGAAGAATGGAACAGAAACAGAGAGAGCTCGAAAGAACGATATATCTACATCTTGAAAATGTAATCGATAACAGACATTTCCCGACGTCGATCTATATCAGGGCTGGGCATTTTTGTCTCAATTGAGGCAATGTCCCCCACCAGCATCCGTCGTTACTATGGAGGAAGGACGCGCTTCGCCCGTCGCAAGCAATGCGCAGGCCTCGTGCATCGGAGCCGCGAGGAGCGCCACCGAAAGGAAGTTTGGTGGGGGAAGCAAGCGTTTGAGGGGCCCCAACCGTGCCCAGCACTGATCTATATCGAAATGTGCCCAAAGCGTCCCTCGAAAACGTAATTATAATAATCCAAAAATGGGCACTGGCTCTGACTGCGATAAATTCAATGATATTCAGAGCTTGCTCGGGGAAATTAACATAGAGAAAAAATTTCTTTTTCTCACGTCATTTGCCCCGTTTAGTACAATACGTTGCCCCTTGGGGCAATCCAGAGCGCTCCAACAGTAGAGAGCTCGTTGCTCGTGTTTGTTGAGCTTATCGAACAATGTACACTAGTGGACAAAATTATACAACACCCCGAAAATAATTGGGACAAGGACTTTCTATTGTATTTTTATTAAGTAACATTGTACGTGAAACAGAGCCATTTATTCGTAACTAACACCAAGATTGGAGACAGTATAGAAAACTCTTTCCGGAAAAAGACTCTTCACTTAACAACTATGTTATGATTTGTTTCCCAAAATGCTCAAACTATCCGGGACCCACCTCTAACGAAGATGGCAAATAGAATGATGATATAATTTTTGTCTTGTATTTTTTTATAACAACGAAAGCAAAACGTCATTTTACTCGAAATACCATGTGTGTGGCTTACACCACTACGATTCTCAGCCCGCCATTTACCAGACTCTATTTGAAATGTTCATCGCGAGTCTAACTCGTTATTGAACAACACGGGATAAAGCTGTTATTCCTGTAATTTTCAGGACGTCTCACAATTTCTTCCACCAGTGTACTCTAAAAACTCTAAAAACCTCATAGAACAAGATTCAATAAACAACAGATCCCCTACATCCCTCCACGTCGTCAAACGGTCCCGAATTCTCCTCAAATCCCTCCGACAAGTAGCAAAAGCTGTCGCCGACAACTAAGCATGCGCAACAGAGACATTGACGAGATTCTTACGATTGGCAGCCTTCTTCACGTCGGTCCTCGAAATGAATCCAAACTCTGGCGGCGATCCAGGCTTCAATTCCTCCTGCTTGGAGTCGAAGTCCCTCTTGATTCTCATCTCGGACTCGGTCTTTCTGCGACTTTCATCTCTGAGCTGGGTCATCGAGGTCTGTTTCTTGAGGACAGGCGGTCCCCTGTCGAAATCCATTGGCGACACCACGTGTTCCTGTCGGACAGGTGCGCTAGAAGACCTAGGCGACTTGATGGCAGGTGGCTGGACCTTCCTGTATCTTGGTTCCTCGGTGTCGCTGTCCGGCGGGGCCCATTTTGGCTTGATCCTAGTGTCAATGTCGCTCTCGTAGTCGGATTCTCTTAACTGACCCTGCACGAACTTCTTTGGGACCGGCACCTTGTACTGAGGCCTGTGTTTTTGAGCCTCGAAGCTGCTAAAATCTGGAGCGGTTTTCTGACCGTCGCCGAACTTGATTACCCTGCTGGTTTGCTCCATGGTGACGATCCTCCTGCTGTTCTCCGTGGACTCGTCCATCCTCACCGTCTTCTTCGTCTCCGTGCCGATAGCGTTGTGGAACGGCACCCCAGATCTGGCTTCGTAGTACTGAGGTTGTGGTTGAGGTGGAGGTGGAGGTTGAGGTTGCGGTTGCGGTGGAGCGTATGCTAGCTCCGGAGGAGAACCAGGCAAGAGGACCGTCTTCGGTGTGGTCGCGCGCTTTTCTTCCTTTCTCGACAGCTCCTTCGATCTCTGTTCGCGCGTCGAAATCTCTTCGATCAGCAACGACTCCTTCGGCTTTCCTATCGGGAGAAAAGAGTCCCCGGTTGACCTCGGACGAGAGAAGACGAAGAAAGCGGACAGAGGTTGCACCTGGTGCTCGACCGGTTTCACACGACGTTGCCGTGATCTCGAATCTCAATGGCCGACGTGATCTCTTTGATTTCGACGAGCTCGGACATTGCTATCGGTGGACGATCGCGGGAGCCGCGATTTTCGGAAGGGTTTTTCGATCTTTGTGTTTTTTTCGTTTTGTGTACTGTTTTTTTGAGAACGAAGGTGAAACCAGCGTGATATAGTGACCAAGAAGAGAGTAGGCGATACATGTAGAAGAAGAAGGCGGGTTAGCCACGAGCTGGTGGAGGGTGAAGATATCAAGCGGGGAGATTGTAGTACGTACTTCGAGTGGCCGAGAAGAATAGAGAAAAGCAAGCGAAGCAGGAAGAGAGGAGAACTTGTCTTGCGAGGTAAACAACGAGAAGGGAAGAAAGCTTGCCAGGAGGACTACTTGTTGTAAGCTGGAAAAAAGTCGAAAAAGAATGAGACCCATTGACACAGCCTGTACCATTGTGTTCTACCGACAATCTTGGAAAGCTTTTCACTTCACGTAAACGCGAATTTAGACTTTTTGTTTTGGATGTACCATACGTTCCGAATGATTCGTCTACAATGAAAGGTGTAAAGATTGTTTTCATCCAAAGCGGTTAGCGAACAAAGATCAGTTTCTACGTTTGAAATGGAACAGAGAAACAACAGTGATAAATCGGTCCAAACGTTTTAATGTACTGTGGAGCCTCTATTATCCGAACCGATGATAACCGAACTATCGAATAGTTGCTCCCTTAAACAGTTCAACCTGATTCGGTCCATATACAACACGATATACTGTACAAATTAGTGAACATTTTTTATCTGGAGCTGCAACCAGATAATTGCTCTGTTTAGTTCGGATAATCGAGGTTCTACTGTACATACATACATACAAGATTTTACCCATCATCTACGAGTTTCACGTTTTTTTCTTTTTTTCTAATATTTGATGACGCTCTTTTACTAGTGAACTAGTGATTTGAATTCAATCAGCGAAGAAGTATAAATATCATCCGCGATGTACATCCAAGTGAAGAAGTGTAAATTCGCTTTAACTTTATTTATGATAGATTGTTTACGAGACCCGTCGACCGTTAGGTTTGTATAGTAGAACTTCATTTATTGGCACTAACGTCATTTTAAAATTTCAGTGCACATAATTTCTTTTGTTATATGTGAAATTAATGTAGTACATATTCGCATGTGCTTGCAAACGTGACTTTTTCGGTATTTTTTATAATTTACATTATACCTCACTGTTTCAGAAAACATGTTTTCTGTGTACTTGGCCAAACTCGTTAATACAATTTGTTTTGCAATCTGTGCACCACAAACTATTAATTAATTCAATGTTATTAAATCATATCGTTTTTACGATACATTGAAATAGAATTAATTGAACAAGGATTACGAAATTATTCTCGCAATATTTTGGAATATTATTATTCAATATCCATAAACGAAAGATTGCAGAGAACGACGAAAAAATGCACGGAAAGAAATGATTTCTTAATTGTTTAACACGATCCCTATGTTATTGTGCAAGATAATTCAGTAGAAATAGTACCTTCTCTTGGTTAAACTTCACCTTAGGGACCCAGAAATTTTAGACTTTTTTTATATAATCCTGCAGAGTTTGGCGAGATAATGCCGAAAATCCAAGTTTTACTATTAGGAATTCACTGGTTCAAAAGTTATGCGTGTTTATAGTTGAGCGATTTTGATGTTTTGGCATTTTCTTGCCCAAATTTACTGGTTAACATAGGAAAAAGGTAAAAATTTCTGGGGACGCAAGGAAAAGTTTAACCCCGTATAGTGTATACTATAAATACGTTCATTCTGTATAAAACAGTTTTTCATAAAATGATTTGTTTTATCTTTATCTTATTGAGTTCGTTGAAAAAAAACATCACATAAGTTGAATTCCTAAACTTTTGTCTATGCACTAAGAGTGTGTATTTGAATTTCTTTAATATAGTTATCGAACTAATAACTTCTATGTATTTTGAATTGTCCAGATTTCACGCCTTACTGTCTACTTTCTGCTCTATTGTTTTGATATGTTTGAAGTTCGAAATTAAGGTCTAATTTATTGAGATTCGTAAATACCTGGACCAGCGAGATTAGGTTTCACGGGTCTGAAAGTCTGATCGTCGCTTTCGTACCCCCGGGGCTTCCAAAGGGGTGGTATTCTGCCATCATAATCGCTCTCATAGTCGCTTTCACGAAATTCATTCTTCACGAATTTCGAAGGACTCGGAGAGGGCGGGAAAATCTTTTTCGATGTATCCAATTTTTTCTGCGACTGGTCCGTGGAATAAACAGTTTCCTATAAAAAGATAATACATTTTGTTTAAATAATTTCACGATTTACTGCAACGCTGCGGTGACACAGAATCTTTAATTCGTACAGTGGGCTGAAAATTGAATAAAAATTCAATTCCATGCGACTAATGTAGCAAACTCGATCTAATTTGGCGAAATATGTTATAAAAATATTCATTAGCGTTCCTTCATGGAAAATACATCAAAATACATGAACTAGCAATTTCATCTAACATATTAACTATCTTGAACTCAGGTTTGTATCCTACAAATTCTTTAATAAACTAAACACACTATTCACATCACAAACAGGATATGGATTAATTCTATTTATCATATATTAATCTAAATGGGCAACTGTCAGCCATGTCTCTGCATCCTGCTAAAAAACCAGACACAATTCACAGGAACCATGCGTGAAAACGTATATTAGAAATCAGCCTAGAAGTCAGCAACGTACAATTATCGCTCATAAGTCACTCTGAGGGTTAGTTATAGCAGCACACAACGAAAGCGAAGTCACACACGCTGCCGAACCTTCGTGGACATGAATCTCGATGGAGAACTGCCGGAGGAGCTGTAGCTCTTCTCCAAGAAGCAGCTGTGTTGCTGATATGCACCGGGTTGCTGTGCAGGCTTAGCAACCGGTGCAACTGGCGCAGGAGCAAAGGACTGCATCTTCTGCTGTTGCTGACGGTTGTCGTAGCTCTTGCTCTCGAAGAACTCCGACCGGCTTTCCGAGTAAGAGGATCTTGTCTCCATGTGGGAGCTAGTAGAAGAGGACTCGTGTTTTCCAAAAGTCTTCTGCATCGAGGCGACAGAACTCTTCTGTTGGAAAGGTTCATCAGTGTCAGCCATGTACCCGCTTTCCTGCTGGAACGTCTTCACTTTGAACTTCGGGGACTCCGGTTTCTTGACTGTGGGACTTTTAGGCGTTGGACTTTTCATGGCCGGTTGAATGTAGATTGGAGGAGAACCAGGCTTCAGCTCTATAGGAGCTGGCTGAACTTGGAACTTTTGTTGTTGTTGCTGCTGCTGTTTGAACTCCTGCTTCTTCACGGTGGTCTGTCTCCTGCACGTTTCCTGCTCCTTACTGATCATCGAGGATGACAGAGTTGGTGCCGATGGTACCTCGAATTTAGAAGGGGGCAGAGGTTCAGGCTCGGTGGACCGTGGCCTGGTCGGCTGTTTAAGTACTGGGGGCTGTACTCTTCTGTAACGTGGCTCCTCGGTGTCGCTCTCGTAGGGCCTCCACTTCGCCTTCAGATGACCGTCTATATCTGATTCGTAGTCGCTTTCCTGAGTGAAGGCACCTTTGATAAACTTGGTAGGAGCTGGAGGAGGAGCTACCTTCGGCGCCTTCGTCACCTGCGGAGCAGGGACAGGTTTGAATGGGAACGGTTCTAAAGGTTCTGCAGGAACCGATTGCTTGGCTGGTATAGGTGGGGGAATCATGCGAACGTCCTTCGGTGGCAGTGCAGGGGGTTCTTCTCGTTTAGGTGCTGGGGAGACGGTCCTAACAGCTGCTGGAGCGACCCTCGGCGGCTGATACTCTCGAGATGCTTCGAAACTTTTCTCTATCTTCTCAACCTTCTTCTCCATGACTACTGGCGCTGGTATGTACCCTATTTCCGGGGGTGGACCAGGTTCCAGGATGATCTGACCGGTCGTCGGAATCGGCTCCGGTGGATGGTACACCGGAGGCATTGGTTTCTTCGGTGGTTCAACGCTTCTGACCAAGCCAGGAGCCTTAAGATCATCCGCGGCTGACCACTTCTTCGAGCTGAACTGCTCGATCTTCTCGGATGCCTCCGACTTCTTCACATCGCACTCGCTGGAGTACTTCTCGTACAGGGACTTCTCCTCGATCTTGTTCACCGTGTGGTCTACTTTGATCGTCTCGGCGTTATAAATGATCGGCTGGATCTTCGGGGGCGACGGAGCCCTCTTCACGAACTTCTCTGTCGTCTCCTGCTTCGAGCTCCAGGAGCGTCTCTCCAGACTGCTCGAGGATTCAGTGCTGATCTTCTTAATCCCGCCTTCGGGCGTTTCCTCCACTTCCCGTCTGAATTCCTTCGTCGAGGTCTTGTAGTCTTCCGCGGGCATCTGCCACTCGTGCTTGAACTTGGGGGCCGTGTCCTCCTGCGGCGGCCAGGACTTCCTAGAAGAGTCTGCACACTTTTTTGCCCAGGACTTCTCCATCGCCAGCGCGTCCGCCGATGGTCTAGGCGAGGAGGACCTGAGGATTTCCTGATGACTGGAAGCAGCCGAGTGACACCTGTACTCTGACAGGTCAGTGGACACGTGCGATCTTGTTTCCACGTCCGACGAAGAGGACCATGGTCTGCTTGGAGACGTTGGCCTCAGACTCGGTACGAAGTCCTTCTTCTCGTGCACGTCTTTCTTCACGCATAGGTCTTCGACTATCTCCTTCTTATCGAGTTCGAACGGTGGTGGTGGCATCGAGAACGTTGGCGCGGGTTTAGGGGGTTCGCTGATCTTCGGAGAGGCTGTTGGGAAGATTTTCACACCGCCGATGGGAGCGTCGATGGGGGACAGGGTCTTCTCGAAGGATTCCTGGAGCTGTTTAGCTTTCACCGACACGTCAGGACGTTTTTTTTTCATCTCCTCCGGCTTCGGCATGTACCCGATTTCTGGCGGTGGTTCTGGTTGAAGGTTGAAGCCGCCCATCAACACGTCGGAGCTCTCTGTCTTGCTCTCCGTCTTGGACATCATCAGAGAGCCTTGAAAGGACGAGGACCCGGAACTGAATGTCTCTTGCACTGTTTTCTTTGTCTCCACCGGTGTTGGCTTGTAGCTTTCGTATGGGAATTCGAACAGCTTGTTGTCCACTCCTCTGGACGGGCCTCCGCCTTGCTCCAATTTAGTGAAGATCTCGTGGACTGCTTTCTTCGAGGTCTGGAACTCTGCGGGTTTCGGCTCCGGCTTCTTTACCTCCTGGAAACTCGTGGTCTTTTCGTAGTTCTTCGTCAGCTTGCCAACCTTCACATCGTGACCGTCTGTGTCGTCCACCAGCTTGATCATCTCTTTCGGCCCCTTCGGCGGTGTCTCCATCGTTGAGTCCTTCGTCATTGACTCGAAGAAACTCAGAGCGTCTTTCTTAGCTATCGTCGACGTCTCTATGTTCTCGTTCTGGATCGTCGATTTGTCCTCGATGATTGTGGCCTTTGGTGCTGTGGTCTTTTCCTCGCGAATCATTTGTTTCAGCACAGATTCCGTTTCCCTTTTAGGCTCCACCACGGGTGGCGTCTTGTGTTCCAGCTTCATGTGGTACTTTTGCTCAGATTTGGTTTCCGTTTGATGGGACTCGATAGTGGACGAGATCGTTTCCGAACGAGACATTTCTGGCTTATCGATTTTCTCTACCGTGCGTGTCGTTTGCGACATCGATGAGGATGTCACGCTTGGCGGTGGCTTTATTATGGGACACGGTTGGATCGTTGTAATCGGTGTGTACTCGCTTGTCTGTTTCGTGGAAAATGCTTCGCTCTTCTTTGAGTCGGACTAAATGCGATAGAAAGAAATTTAAACTGGGTGTTCTTCGTCAAAAGTATAGTGAATAATTGTAGTTGTTGTGGATTGAAAGTACATATTATAGGGAAGATCATGATTTTCATGAGATTAGCATATTCTATGTTAACCCTCTGACGGCGGAGTCCGGGTCTACATTGACCCGAAGAATCAGAATCGTCATTCAATTATTCAGTTTTCGGCGAATTAATGAAATGAACAGCTTACAGTGTCTAAAAGATGTACCTGCAAGGATATATCTTACAAAAATTGATAAATAAAGCAAAGAATGGTCCCAAACATTATCAATTATATTAGGTTTGTGTGTGTGTGAGGGAAAGTTCTGTCGTATTTTAAAGAAAACATTTAAAGTTGTAGACAATTGTACCTACAAAGTGTTATAACTGCACCACTAATTGTTGCAAATAGACTGCGGATCCTATGCATTTATGATAAAATAGGTGAAATACAAAACAGTTGAAACTTATTATATAGAAAATTATATAAAAACACTTATTAAAATCATAAACGAGCCACAGTCCATTTATAAAGTATTCTGGTATTGTAGTATTAAATTCATAAATGAAGAATATAATTACCTGAAGTTGTTTCTTGTCCTGTACATCATATATGACAGTTTTATGAACTTCTACCATCGTGTCAGGCGTTGGCTCGAAAACAGCAAAATCGGCTATACTTTGCGCCTCTCCGCCAGCGTTGGTTGCCCGAACCATATATTTCCCACAATGATGCATCTCGGCTGAGTATAAAAAATAATGCAAATTAAAATTATATTCCATCAGTTCATTTCAATTTTCATGTTCAACTAATTCGCTCGTGTCTAACAATTGGCTAACGGCTAACGACATTTAAGGCTTCGTACAGATCTAAACAGCGCGCCGAACCGCGCGCCGCGCCGCGCATTTCGACGAACATTTCGCCGCGCCGAACGCCGCGCCGAACGGCGAACGGAACGAGTTTTGCTATTTCCAGAATTTCTACCGAACTATGGAAGCTGCAGCGGTGTATACTACACAAAGAAATACAGAAAATGTTGGCAGTTTATTTAGTGAATCAAAGTTTATAAGTGAAATTTTCAGGTCAGGACGAAGTATTAAAGACATCAGATTCGAGACTACATTATTTGAATTTTTGGAGATGTTGCTGTGCAAGTGCTACCCATTCGCGATCGTGCGCGGCGTTCGGCGCGGCGAAATGTTCGTCGAAATGCGCGGCGAAATGCACCCATTCACTAAAAAGTTGTTTAAATCACTTAAAAGCCTACCTTTATCGATAATCAACATATAACAATTTCCTTGTTGCTTAATTCTCAATTCAGGTGGACGTTCCTTGATTGGTATGTCATCTTTGAACCAGCAAACGGTGGGTTCCGGCGTTCCCGTAATTTCAACTTCCATGTTTACACGATCGCCACGTTTCACCACTTGAGCCTGGAGTCTTCTACCAAATACAGGTGGGAATATCGTTTCTGGAATCATTTAAAAAAATTATGTTCTGTTCTTTCAGTCTTGAACAATATTAAATTATTCGTGAGATATATCTGACCCACATATTTTTCTGTTCACCTTTTCGTTTCCTATCTTATGTTTTCTAATAATGTGATTAATGTGACTATTAATCATTTAGTCGTTGGTGACTGGCAGTGACGTGACTCGTTTGTATTCTACTAGCGTTGTAGAATTATTGAAATTATAAAGATGTATTCGTGGAAAACAATTTTATAAATTTCTTTCTTCGAGTAGATTTTTATCGAGTTTTAAATAAATTTAATATTGTCATTTTTATAAGGGAATGCATGCCAGTCATTTTGAATACCGGATATATTTAATGCAATAAACGAACATTCTGTAAAATTATTAAAAAATCAAGTTTTTAGGAAGCAATTAATATTTTTCTCGTACTTTTGATAACTAAATCGGCTGTACTGCTGGCTGAACCAACTTCGTTGTTCGCGGTACAGGTATATCGTCCTGCGTCCTTGACATTAACATTCTTTAACTCCAGTCGGATATGATTGTGCGCATAACTCATCGCCATGCCATCTTTCGACTTCAGCTCTTGTCCATTCTTCGACCATATGATCGAAGGTTGGGGGTAGCCTATAGAAAACATGTTAAAATTATCAGAAATATTAGAAATTCTTGTGACTGTTCTGTAACAGAGTACGTTTCTTTAAAAAACAGAATTATAATTGCAGCATTCGTAATTAAATACAGTGACTCGGTTTAATATTCGGACGTTCTAAAAAAGACGATAACTTTTTAAATATTGTACTATACGATTTGAACTTTTTTGGGAAGCTACAGCAATTAGTTTACTACAGGATGTGAAAAATTTTTTTTCAAAAATTGCAATTTAGTGCATATAATTCACGCACAGATCTACAAAACGTATTTTTTCAATTTTCAATATAGGCCTACAGAAAAAAGTTGTAAAATGCAACTTTTTGTATTTTTTCTACAATTCCGATCACTTGCAATTTCTGAAAAATCTTTTTTCACATCCTATAGTAAACTAATTGTTCTAGCTTCCTAAAAAAGTTCAAATCTCAATATAGTACAATATTTAATAAAGAGTCTTTTTTAGATCGTTCGAATATTAATCCGAGTCACTGTATGTTAATTATTTTTACTAAATCGCAGTGCGGCAAAAATAGTGACTTTACTAAAAAATTCTCTCAATAACATTTTGAGAAAATTATAAAATTTTCGTCGAAATACAAAAAAATAACTCAAAAAGAAAACTGACATAACTGCCCTTTAGCAGTGCAATTAGGAGTTTTTCTAGCACGTAGAGGCCAATTAAATCAACGATCACTATTCCAACTTCAAAATCGTTATTTTTTTAGTTGTGTCACTGTCCTTGCGGCGCTGCGAAATACTGATATGTTTGTAAGAAAGCTTCCTACGAAATTTCTCAAATAATCTGCAATGCCTGCAGAATTAAACTACTTAAATATAGATTAGCAAGTCATTAAACTCGGCGGTGAAACATTACGACGGTAGTTTAGTAGATGTTAAATCATACAGATGTAATAAAACTAGAGAGAAAGAAGGCGCTTGCCAAAAATAAGAGTCAAACACCTTTCGTGTTTTTCTCGTAAAAATCGGTCGGACGAAATATAAAACAGTAAAATATTAGAAAAATTTAAGAAGATTGTAACGTTGTTTTCAATGTAATAAAGTTATTAAGGGATGAAATAAATTTTCATATTATTCCTGCTTCCCACAATCAATGCAGATCATTTTTATTTTGTATAAAGATCCGCAGTGTAGTAATGAGAAAGTAATAACTAGACTGCGAATGTTTATGCAATTCGCAATTTTTGTAGACGAGTTTTAAGAAACTCGAATCAAATAAAATCTGATTTTCCGTGGTAGTAGCCTTTATAGATCTGACATCTAAAATAAATGAAAATCGTACTAAATTCTGTCGTATTTTATATCCTAGTATTCCTTGAAAATTTTCAAACGCCACAATTGCATAAATATCTGCAGTCTATTAAGAACAGATTATAATAGAACGAAAGTAAAAAAACGCGAGAATGTATTTCCACTAAAATTACGTGAAATCAATTTCGAAGTATAGTATTTGTATGATCTCACCATCGATGATTCCTTCGAGAATAATATCCGTTCCTTGATCAACAATCATTCCCGTGATCGGTGTCACGAACCTTGGTGCTGTCGATTTTCTAGTCGGTTTTGGTATCTGTGCGGCTTTAATATCACGTTTGATCCCTTCCTCATCTTGAGAAACAACCACTGTCTTCTCCTGTCGAATCTCACCTGGCTGGTCTTGTATGATCTTTTCATGTTCTTCGACTTTGTACGACTGTAAAAATAGAACAGGACATATATGTATAATTTATACTTCATTTTTACATTTATTATTGTATTTATTATAACACAACCTTCATCTGATCGAGCACTTAATTTTTCTATTTCGTCTAAAAATTTCTTTTTCGACTATGTAACATTGCGTGTGTGTTCTTTCAAATTTCTCTTATGAATAATCAAATTATTTTTCGATCATGTTATGAATGAAAGTACTGTCTACAGTACTGCTAATTGTACATTTGTAATTTTTAAACATCAATGCTTCGTATAAAAAGAATAAGAATTCTGTATAGCTACGCTTTCTTTGAAAAATTTATTATTTCAATATGAAATTCAGTTTAGGAGTACTATACCTGCTCAACATATCTTGCAGAGTTTAGTTATAAAACCTACTGACACGACTTTAAACTTGCTGTTAAGAATAAAAAAGCTGAAAACATAGTATAGTAAAGTCTTGATCTAAGCTGGACGATCATAGTCAGTTCGTCTACCCCCTCCACTTTATTCTGTCTTGCAAGTTTTCGAACAAATCAATCACCACAGAGTTTCGAATCAATTCGTACATTACAAATTTAATGAATTGATAATTACTTTTAAATAAGTATTTGACGAACATTTTTGCAATAAATAAAATTTTGGATTCCCTAACAATTAATTTACATTCGATTCAATTTTTTTTACAAAAACTTACTTGACAATACTTTATTTGCTAAAAGGTGAGTTTGATTTTCAAAAGGGTGAAATTGATTTGCAAAAGAGTGAAATTGATTTGCAAAAGGGTGAAATTGGTTTGCAAAAGAGTGTATTTGATTTGAAAAAGGGTGAATTTGGAGTGCAAAACCTGCACCACTCGACTACTAAGGGTTCATTTTAAAGCACACATACCTGCACAACTGGAGCTGCCCCATTCTCCGACGACGACTGCTCAGTGCTATGAACGGTGGTCTTAACACAAACACTGGTCGGTTCTTGTCCGGACTTCGACAAAGTAGAAGACATGGTCGATGAGATGAACTCTTTCTTCGTTGTCGTGTGGGTGGTCGATGATTCGGTGATGGTCTGCGACATCTTGGTCAGCGTTTGGTTTTCGCCCCCTGCCTCGGACATCTTCTCCGTGGAGAAGTGTTTGTCGCTGCTGCTCGCCGCGTGCATTTCTTGGCTGGGCACTGTTTCGACTAGTTCGAGCACCCTCTCAACTTCTGCAGCCCCCTCGAATTCCTTTTTCTTCTCCTCCTCCCTCGACCAGCCACCTAATAATGGTGATTAATCGGGTTATCAATAGATCGATGACTGTTTGCTGGCTGCTAGCCGGGAAAATTCTTTTTGTCTCTCTTGTGTAACTTATTTTTATTATTAATTTACTATACGGGACGAACCCATTAGACTGTCACGATAGAGTAAATAGCAGTGACCATAATTGATATACGGTGAACCACGAAAGTATTTGAACGCACTTTAAAACAGTATAACTTTTTTATAATTGTACCAAACGACCTGATGTTTTGTAAGCAATTAGAAGCATTGGTTTACTAAATGATCTGCAAAAACGATTTTCCAAAAACAGAGTTGGGCACTAATCAATTAAAATTTTAATTTGATTGATTGATTAATGTGTACGATTAAACAAGGAAATCATTGAAAAATGGACGATTGATTCAATCGATTGATGAAGTTAATCGTCAATCGTTGATTAAAAAGGAAATCATCGAAAAATCAGAGACTGATTTAAACAATTGTTGAAGTTAATCGCTACACGGTCTATCCATAAATTGTAATAAGGAGGGAGAGAGAGATAGAGAGCGGAGATGGAGAATTTACAGAAATATATCTCAACAAAAACTCAGTTCACATTTTTTTCAGTATGCATACAGTTTTGATTCCGTATTTCATTTCGAAATTTCAGCAGTTAATCATTAATCAATTATCCGATTAACGATTACAATTGAAAAGAATAAAGATAAAGTAGGACTTTAATTGTTAATTGCGATTAACGATTAAAGTAGGACTTTAATTGTTAATTGCGATTAACGATTAAAGTAGAAATTTATTCGTCAATCATTGATTAAATTTTTGCCCAGCTCTGTCAGTCAATTTGACTTTTCAAGTACTTTTTATAATTGTATATTGTTCGATTTCAGAACATCTTTTTGAAGAATCAAATTCCCTATAAATCCCTTAGTACCTAGAATTTGAAATGCATTGAACCGACTATATTTGTTTTCCTTCGATGAAGTAGGCGGTGTGCTTGAATTTGAATTCCACTCGTTCCTCGTTTATTAGTCCAAGCTTCGAATAAAACGACGTTCAAAATGGCGAGGGAACCTTGACGATTAAATATGCTCGCGAAGAGTTATATTTAATATTCATATCAACATTTAATTCTTACGAAATTCCTACATTTTTTAAAAAATTGCTATTGGTCACAATTACCAAGAAAAACAGTAAAGGTCATGATTTTTACATTTTTTATCTCCGCCTATAACGGAAATTTAAAATATGACTTTTGTAAATCTAAGTAATTTATATACATGAACCAAGTTTTATCAAAATCAGTTGGCACATAAAAAAGGATAGTTAACACATAGAAAAAAATTTTAGACTACAGGTTTTTATGCAAAATAAAAATTATCTGTGTCAATTATACGAAATAGAAGCCAAATAAGACTGTCATTCTTTCTTCAACCATTTCAACAAGATGGAAATGATACATTTGTATTTCGAAATTCTTTTATCCCTTTTACTATATTAAATTCCATGCATAAAATTATTTCATTATATTTTCTCTGACGAAATATTAAACATTTTAATTAGTGAACAAGTTATTCCGCATACTTCTGTTTACTAGACTGAAAAATCATTCAATGTACTACTACCACATAATTCCTATTATTTATGAATATGAATATGTTATGCACATTTTAATATACTTCATACAGTTATGCTTCGAAGCACGAAATTGTTATTTGAAACTCTGGGAGCTGGACAATGTTATGGGTGTTTACTGCTATTTACATTCGATAGATGCAGTAAAATTGCTTCCATTGATGAAAATATATGTATATCAGTTTACTTAATATTTACAGTTTGACCAGTCTTAAAATTAAATGTATATCGAAATATTTAATTTTAATATGTATGCATAACATACGTAAAGTTTTAGCAGTCTGAAAATTAAGTATATAGTTATATACCCTTATAAACATATAGATATCTATTCAATTTTATGTTATGTATAAATATGTTTTATAATTATTAAAACATAAATAGATATACTGACATTTTATATAAATTGATTTTTTTACACTTACTCTGATTTCTTTATTTAAATCAAGAACAGAAATCAAAATTTCTCGTAAAAGTCTCGTAAATTTTATAAAACACCATATACCAGTCACATTTGGTGCTCGGCACGGTTACTATTAATAGTTAGCGGATTTTTTCTAAATTTATGACAGAAATGAATAAGTGTAATTTAAAACGACGAAAACATTATTTTCGATCTATTAAACATGTTGTGAAAGAACATAATTTTCTATTTCACTCCAGTTTGTTGCAATTCAGCTAGACGATTTTTATTTTGCATAAGGATCCGGTGTTAAACACTTTGTTTCTTTACAAAATCGTGTCACTCTTCTAATATTTGAGCGGAAGCGTACGTTTTGCAATCGCCGCGAAGAAAGATGCCATTACAAACTTTCCTAGAAATACCCATTAATTCATCTCTAGAGAACGCTTATACGAATCCCCTACTTTATAATAATCGAAAGAAGTCGCATTCTTTGGCCGATATTCAAATTCTCGGGGATTCATCTGGGCATATCTGGACCGCGAAACTTGCAGCAATCTGTCCCGAATTTCCGAGCGAATTCGCGATACATCCAACCGGATGGCCGTTGAGCGAAATATCCTGTGAGCGCGAAACCGAGAACAGTAATTTTTCCAGGAAACTGGTTACGAGATCCCTAAACTTTATGGGACACGACGGATCGTAAAAGTTAACACTTTACCCACCGGAAGCCTATTAATAGGCTTTTTAATAACTAACAAGGAAAGTTATCGAACCCGTAAATTCAAATAATTATAAAACTGCACACAAGATTTTTTTTATTTTTTATGGGAAATACATTTTAAAAAAATTTCTTTATCGCAGTTTGGTAGACACAATAATGCTGTGCAACTTTCGTTTCAACTCTTTTTTAATATCATTTGTCGTTGTTGAGATATTTCACGAAAAAGAAAATATTGAGATTTTTTCAAGGGCTGATTTCACCCTTCCAATGCGAGATGTAACACGAAAAATAATGTTATGTTTGGAGGTATTGGTGTCGAGGTGTCGATGAAAGAGACCGAGGGCCTTTCGACTGCCTAACGAAATAGTTTGCGTATAATCGACGACAGAAATAGTGTCGTTCGCCTAACCGCAACGGAAATCGAGCACTGGGGCGCAATTTATAAGTCGAACGCGATCTAGCCGAGATTGCGGTCGCCTAGTGCGAAATTTAGTGGCCTCTTCATATATTGCGAATAAACGGAATAGCAAATATTTTAGATAGAACTGAATTTTTTAGCCATTTCTTTACTAGCACTTAGACGCACAATAATAGCGAATCTAATTGCAGGTAATTAGCGGAGAATAAATTTCGCGTATCGTTTGACTTTTTTCTTTATTTGAACTCCTTTTCTATTTTTTCACAAAGTGATATTTTATCTTATCGTGTTGTTTTATCTAGTTTTTATATTTAAATTAATATAGTGACAGTATCATTTAAATATTAGTACAGGATAAATTGGGCTTATCGTTTGATTTTTTTCTTCATCTGAACTCTTTTTCTGTTTTTTCATAGAATGATATTTTATTGCGTTGTTTTATCTTGTTTGTATATTTAAATTGATATAGTTTCAATGTCTTTTAATTATTAGTAGAGAATAAATTTGATGAATTTTTTTCTGTTTGATTTTTTTCTTTATTTAAATTCGTTTTCTATATTTCCATAAAATGATATCTTATCTTACTGCGTTGTTTTATCTAGTTTGTATATTTAAATTAACATAGTTTCAATGTCTTTTTAAAATCGCGAACTTCTGTATATTTTGCAATTATAAAAAAAAAGAATAATAGTGCGCACAATAAAATATCAAAATAATATTCTCGAATAATTTATACTTTCTAACACATTTTGTATTAATTACTGTTGAGTCAAATAAACAGCTACGAAACCGAATAACACAGACAACAATGGAATCATAACACTATGGAACCTAATCTAGCAACGAAGAAATATTAACGAACCACCTGCATCTTTCCGTCACATTACCGTTACTAATCTCCCGTACTATTACCACGTCTGACACCACGTCTGCCTATTAACTACAAGCTAACACATCCCCAAGCACTGGCATTTTCCAGGTAAAAGGCAAAAATACCCTGAACAAAAATACTTTTAAACGAACCATACACTTTACTCAAACCTGGACTGTGACAACGAAAATGTTAAATAACATTTTGCACTTTCAATAATTGCTTAACTGTATCACTTCGTTGGAGTTGGGAGAATAAAAATCAAAAGAATTCCAATCGGATGTAGAAACGCAGAAAACTGTCGGTTCGACCGGAGAAAAGTGTACGATCGAATAGGTTACCTCGAAAGGGGAAGAAGGATCAACTGGTTGATCTCGATGTCCCAACGATGACAGGAGGCAAGGATGATTTAAGGATCACTCGATGATTATTCGTTTCCGACTCGGCGAGATACGACTCGGTAGGAGCGAGGCTCCCCGAAGAAGACGCGCTTAAATTCCCTGGGTTAGCGACTCTGGACTAGGCTACGTGCCGGGTATTCGTGCCGACAAAAATAACGTGGTTTCTGAGTGTGTGCATCGGCTGAAAGAGAGAAAGAGCAAGCGAGGCGAGCTTCTCTCAACACCGCGATACACTCGGAACAGTCGGTCAAGCTTGCTAGAACAAGGGAAACGCGGAACTGACCTATCGTGAAGGATGGGACCGACAGGATTGGCAGGTCCGAGTCACCACCATCATGTCCAAGGGTCATCGTCTATATCTATTTGTCTGACCTGCGATATCGCTCCTAGTTCCTAGCCAAAGGTTATTCCGAATGACGAGTACGTATTCGGTTTATTCGCCATTCACAATGAATACATGCGCTGCATAATTACAGCGCCAATTGTATTTTTGTGACTTTTCAACTTTCGAAGAATAACGAAAAATGCATGATAGAAGAAAGCACGATTAATAACGAATTTCACGTATAAAATATATTGAAGAATTCTGTGTACAATATATACCTATAGTGAATGAATACATGCGCTGCGTAATTATAGCGCCAATTGTATTTTTGTGACTTTTCAACTTTCGAAGAATAACGAAAAATGCATGATAGAAGAAAGCACGATTAATATATTGCGAGGTAAATGTTTTCGCACGGTACGCAGATACATATGTATAGGCACGTACAGGTGGGCGTTAGAAACGTCAGATTTAATTGCCGCAGCTTGTGCACCAACCTAATATTAGTCGTGACTCAAAGTGACTTTTTGCCGGTGAAAGAAGGGAAAAGAGTTTGTTTAGTCGCCCCGGTTAAAAATAAGACCCTCCCGTTCATATAACACCGGGTTCGTGGTAATGGATCACTAAATATTATTTAAACACCGAGACTAAATCTGCAACAAAACGAACAACCAAGCGCAACGACAATGTTACTGTAAAAATAAAATTAAAGAAATGTTGGGAAATAGGAAATTTTTCTTTATATTCGTGGTTTCTGTAAACTATGATTCTGCGAGTGATTGGATATTTTTCGAAGAGGAGAGTCACCGATTTACTTATACTCGAAAATGTGTGATCGCTCGCTCGATGAGTAACAAACATTCTGCCAAGAAAGATAGAAATAGAATCTGAACCTTTTAAAAGGCGCTAAGATTCAAGAAATGCCATCTAACGATCGATCGTTAACCCTTTTATTTTCTTGTTTCCTCTAAGCAGCTAATGAGTGAATACTTTGCCAGTGGTAGTATCACATATCGATCAATATTTTCCTTGCAACGAATCAGATCTTCTTTGTAGGTGGATGAGTGATCTTTGGATCTTTATAAAAATGTTCTGCATCTGTTAGAAGAAACTGGAGCCACTTAGTTGAACCACAATTTCGTTTCTATTTTAATAATTTTCGCAGAACCGAAGTAATTATACCGATGCTATTAAATTCTATCACTGTCAGAGATACGTGACGTTCATTATCCCACAGTTTACTTAATCCTTATGTAGCCAACCAAAATGTATAGATTATTTAAAACCTTCTATATCTAACATATTTGCACAAATTCATTTCAGGACTATAAATTAATATTCATTAAATAATTAATATTATTTTCATCCTAATAACCATATTGAGAAAGAAAATAAATTTCTATTTCACTTTAGTTTGTTGCAATTCGAGTAGAAAAATTTGATTTTGCATAAAGATCTGCTGTCTAGCAATTACATGGTAATAAATTGCAAGAAACAAAATTTGCGAAAAGATCCTTATTGTATTAAAAATTAAAGTCAGCTTGATTTGTTTGAGAGAAATTGTATTTTTTTATCAGTAATCGATGCATCTTTGTGCTCTGTTCATTAAGATATTAGAAGTGTTATGTCGGAAATTGAAATAGTTTAGAAGATATAAATTTTTTGCATCGAATACTGTGTGACGATCGCTGATCGAACGCTGCGATTTTTCTCACGACAGACATGGCGAACGGTGTCGAATTTCAGAGCTCAGTCGGCGTGTCGCAATGTCGTCCTCTTTGCGCATATGTATGCACATCGAAATATCGTGTCGCTTCTTTCTGTTCGTTTACCGAAATGACAGTGGTTTCCGACGACCATGCGTCGTCGGCTACATCGTGAATGAAGCTGCCATGCGACTTGGGTGTACGTTTATTAATAACTCGTGACACCGTTGCGGACGATACGATGATATTCTGGCAACGCGTAAACGAATTTCAACGCAACACTGCAGGGCAATAAAAATCGCCCCGTTCCCAAATCCAAAGATCGACAGGATGATACCGGCAGCCTCGAAATATGATTCCTATGGCCACAATAGCAGAGCCCTTGGAATTTTAACGACTGCAACGCGAATAGACAAGCTGGAATCCCGAATTCCGATCAACAACGAAATTTCAAATAGGGTAAACGTACCTATTACTGCGGTATTTTTTTCCAATAAACCTTGATACCTTGAATAAATTGGTGCAATTCAATGAGAATTTATTCTCGTTGACGAGGCAAACAAAATTGCGAATTTCATACATCTCTCGCAAACACGAATGTTTTAAGGGAGTAGACTCCTTTGTTCATAGCTACATGCTGCCGAATAATGCAAATTACGCCTCATAAACGATTTTTCAATAGAACTTTTGAGGGCGATGGCGCTTTAGATCGATCTTTTATCTAGCGCTTTTGACTACTGAAAAACCCCATTTTCATATTATCGAGAAATCAGAACGCGAATCCCGCACCCTGGAAACGAGTCTACCACCTTAAACCAACTACAGTAATGCAGGGCCAGATTAAGCCAGCGCGGGGCCCGTAGCAAATGTAACCAGGAGGCCGTAGGTTTTGCATGACAATATCATAAAAACAAGAAAAAATGAATGACCTTTTTATTTTAGCAAACACTTCTATAAACGGTAGCTAGGGCTATTACATAATTTTACAAGGTAAACATTTTTTGCTGCAAGCGCGGGACCTCCAGAAGCGCGGGGCCCGTAGCATTTGCTATTGGGCTTAATCCGGCCCTGCAGTAATGTCTGCATATATATGTAAAGAGTATTCTAAATAAAATAAGAAGATATGGCAAAAGTTAAATCGAAAAGTAAAGAAAAAGAACAGTAATAAAAATAAAAAGCAAAGTAAAGTGAAGTGCACGAAGAGATTTTATATTATTCTATTTATGGAAATAAAAACTTAAGAAATAAAGAAAAAATGGAGATTTTTTAGAATTAAAAAGAAAGAAAAATTATTTGTTATTATACTCAGGATTTATTTAAATTAATGCCTAGATACGTAATTTGTTCCCGTACGTTCGTATATTTCGAATTTTATTCTGCATACAATAATGGGTACACAGTAATTAGTACATGGCTCTTTTTCATCCGCAGTAATCCACAGAAAATATTATCGATTTCATTTTTTAGTATTTTCTTATGTTGTAGTAGGTTCTGAGGGCCACCAATTACTTTTTTGTATTCAGAACACATCATAAAATGCTTACACATATTATTATTTCATGATAAATTAGGAATAATATTAAAATAAAGTACGATCGAACCATGATACCGCAGTAATCGGCACTAGTAATTCGGGAACTTGTGTGTCTAACGTGTAAAAATAGAATTTGGTGTATTTATTGAAATTCACTGTAATTTTAGTAGGTCGCTGATGTTTTAGATCGAAAGCCAATCTTCTATTTTTCCAAGGGCACATGATTTATTTTGTTTGAATTTTTTTACACGTACTTTTCGAGAACGTGGGTATCTGTCGTGTAAAAATGGTACTTGGTGTACTTATTTAAATCCGCGGTAATTTTATTGTATTAGGTTTGCTGCTTTTTTAGATCGAAAGCCAATCTTTTATTTTTCCAAGGATGCATGATTTCTGTTTGAATTTTTTTACACGTACTCTTCGGAAACGTATATATCTATCGTGTAAAAATAGAACTTGGTGTATTTATTGAAATTCGCTGTAATTTGAGACTTACCAATTTCTAGACGAGCAGTGCAGATTGCTTTGCCAGCAGCGTTCTCCGCCACGCAGGAAATAGTGCCGGCATGCGTGCTTCCGGTCTCCGGAATCGTCAGCACCTGTCGATCCCCGCTGACCGACACCAAGAAATCCTTGCCATGGACGGGTCGATCATTAAACAGCCATTGAATCTGAAAAATAAACATTGCATTGAACTGTTCGTATTTTTAACCCCCGTTCGTTCCTCCTGTCAATTTGATACAATTTTCACGGATACTGAATTAACGGCTTCGATTTCGTAGCAACTATACTAGTGGAATTAATTCTGTTCATTTTTAAATTTTTACTTAAATTTCGCATTTATTCAAATTATTTAATATAAAATTATTTATATTTTATATTGTAATCATTGTTTTATAATTTTAGGGCGTCGCTAATATAAAAAAATCAGTAGAAAGACCATTTACAAGACTAATTTTCTAAGAGCAAGTCTAATGAAAAAATCAACGTTGATCATGAAAAAGTAGGTCAAAAAATGTGTAAAAAAATTGCTACGTAAAAATTTGAATGGATCTAACCATGGCTGCCGTGAATTCGTTAAAAGCATCCGCATTGCCAGCGTTAATAGGTGTAGTATAGCCTATTCTATATTAAGCTACTCGTTTGCTAAATAAATTAACTGTAGAAAATAAAAAGTATAGATAAAAATGATGAAATAGTACACGTTCATTTTTAAAGTTCTACCAACTTTTATCATTCGGTGGTATTCAGCCTAATTATTCAAGAAAACGATTCTAAAATTTGTAGCATTAATCAAATTTTCTGACAGTAAAATGCCAAGAAACAGAAAAGGTGGCTAATCGATTTGGCGAGAATTACGTTGTTCGAATATTTCATGTCTAAAATTAACAAGAGTTACAAAGTCATAATGTGAGACTAACAGAAACTTGAACATAAATATTCCTTCCTAAAATTATTAAGCATTCATAAACACTTTATAAACATTAAGTATTATTAAACGGGTTGAAACGACTTATTTTTAGTTTTTCATATTAAGATAATCATAAAAATGCTTTTATGAAAAAATTCATTCTTGCGAACATTAAGATAGAAGTTGCCCAGACCTCACGCAGACCTATTCTTAGTTCTTTTCGTTTCTAAATTACTATTACAATAAAGAGATTTCTATGAAAAATTTAATCTTGTGAATATGAAGATAAAAGTTGCGTCAGATCTCTACAAACCTATTTTAAAATATCACAATTTTATGAGATATCGACTCGACACTTAACATTTCTTCGTTAAACTGAACTGTGAAAATGAGCGAGCTAATTTTTCACCATTTAGTTGTCTACTTATTCGTGAATTACACCTATCACAGAATGTTGATTACAGGTCGCAATTAGAAATGCGTTAGTTCACGATTATTACACAAAAGGCGAGTTTATGGATCGATTTTAATGCACAATTGTCGAAATTACTGAACAGGAAACGCACAGATTAGGAGGTAGCAGTACCTGATCCGCGAGTGTCACAGAAAATTCTGCGACGTTCCTCGCGGTGCGGCTGTAACCGCGAATTTCCACATCAGGTACATTGTTCCTGTTTAAATATAACCCGCAGCCACGAAATTACTCTTAGTTGGCCACCTCCTGACAGGCTAGCCAACTTTGCGCCATATCTTTCACGCGTCCCGACACTTTCGAAAAACGACTCTTGATCTGGCGCCACGATTCGAAAAAGCCTGCTGTTCAGCCAATTGCATTTATCCACGGAAGGGGCCGAAGATTTACGACGGCCAGAATTGTTTATTCGCAAGGCGAGCCGCGAGTGCAATCGATAGACAGATCTGTATATGCGTTCAATTTACATAAAACAAGAATATCCTATTTTTACTACGAAGAATCATTTAAGGGAGTAGACTCCCTTTTCCAGGATTGCAAGGGTGCGGGATTCGCGTTCTCATTTCTTGATAATACAAAAATGAGGTTTTTCAGTAGCCAAAAACGATAGATAAAAGATCGATCTAGGGCGCTATCGCCCTCAAAAGTCCTATTTTTTCGTTTACGACGCGTAATTTGCATTATATATAGGTTTGAATTTACTGTAAAAAATTGGAATTTAGATGGAATGTTTGTGGCTGTAGGTTATTATGAAAGTTTGATCACTAACCAAGTGGGCTCAAACCGTGAGAAATAAAATTGGTAACTGCAAGTTGTACAAAATAAATATTTTCCACGTCAATTATGAGAAACAGGACTAAATTCTTTTAAACTTCCTACTATTTTTAATTTCACTGATTTTTGTCATAAATATATAAAATCAGCATTTTATTTAGATTATATATCTCAATTAAAAAATAAATGGACTTAGGTCACTTTCAAACTAAGCGGCTCAAGTGTGCTCGTGGGCAGTTTCCAAATTAGCATTACTTAGAATGATAATAATAATGGTTACTAATTAATTTGCAAGGTTTAGGCAAGCGAAAGACTGGAGTGGTTATTACTGTTGATTCCTACCTTCGGCGATGGCTTCCCGATAACAATGCATTCGAATTTCGTAGAAACCCCGTCCGGTACGTTCCTGTCCTCGAATCTTTCTTTGAACGTCGGTGGGATCAGTTTCTCCTCCATTTGTACGAATTCCTCTTTTCTTCGGAAATCGCCCAGGGATCTGACGACCAGTCTAGCGAAAGCCTTCGCTTTTCCGTGGATATTTACAGCTTTCACGATGTAGTTTCCTCGATCTTCGGGAATCACCGACAAAAATCGTAGCATACCGGTTCCATCTTCTTTTTGCACGATCTAAACATCGTATAAAGTTTACATGTGTGTGCATGTCGGTGCATGTCGGCAAAACAGGCAAAAATGATGCATGTCGAAACAGTCAATCATTGGCTACTGAGGAATTAACCGTAAGCAATCTGCTTTTGATTTGCTATGAAGCAATCAAAATTATTAAATAGGATGTACGGGGCGTAAAAAAATTATATGTCGCGGCTACCATAGGATGATTCTACATCCTCGATTTGGTTAAAACTGAACTAAGATTGGTGCCGCAAAATTTACGTTGATCTTGAATTTTAAGGTTAAAAGGTCAACAATTTTTTTTTAATTGCATCGTATTTTACTCGTCGCGGTTGAGTTGCGACCCATGGTTCCTTTTACACTTTTGAACCTCGCGACGAGTAAAATACGATGGAATTAAAAAAAAATTGTTGACCTTTTGACCTTAAAATTCAAGGTCAAGATCAATTTTGCGACACCTTCCTTAGTTCAATTTCAACCAGATCGAGGGTGTAGAATCATCCTATGGTAGCCGCGACATATAATTTCTTTACACCCTGTACATGGCTTTAAGACGTGCATCTGATGGCCATAAAAAATCCTGTAAAGGTCATTTTAACGGTTTCTTCAAGATGATTGCATTTTTTGCATATTAACATGTATCTTTTATAACAAGATGTGATAGTCGGCCTCAAGATGAGTATAACGACCTACACATGACCTTGAAGTGACCTTCAAGGCGAAAATTCATCAGATACACGCCTTAGGCGGAGGGACAATGATTGACTGCAAGTCTACTGCATATTTATAGCTAATTACCAAAATTCTGTCATTTGCAGTGATTTCGCCGTTGTCTGAGAGCCATCTGAGTTCTGGTTTGGGCTCTCCAACCACTGCGCAGTCAAAAATAGCGTTCTCGCCTTCGGCTACCAATGAATCTGTTGGTAGTTTCACAAACTTTGGCGGTGAACCGGTAACAAGCGTTTCTTCGACTTCCGGTTGCGTTTTGTCCAATTCGTCCGGAATAGAAACCGCTAAACAAAAATGTTTTCTTATGAAACAATACTCCAATTGTTTCCGAAAACTACTATCGTTTCTAAAATAATCTTTAAGTTTTTAACGTTCTCACTGGTTTAACGGTTACACTGATTGGAACGCCATTGTAACGTCTGTAGTAATTTTTTAGAAGGAAAAGGAAATATATACTTATTATACGAGGTGTGTTAAAAAAATAACGGGAATTTTCATTTTCCGGACAAAAATTTTATCTAATGAATCTACGTGAATTTTATCCCCTTCAAAATAGTCTCCATTAGATATTACACACTTATGCCAGCGCTTAAAATATCGACTTAACTTTTTTTAATATGAAATGGTTAAGATTGGCTAATATTTTAGTTACCCTAAAAAAATTTAATACATACTAAAATATTAGCCCTCCTTAACCATTTAATTTAGCAAAAAATTAATTCGATATCTTCATTAGATTCTGAGAAAACAGCTTGCAACACTTTATCTGGTACACCCTGTATACATATGTAATGCTATGAATTAATTTCTGGTACTCACGCGTCACTGTTAATATGCACTGACTAGATGCTTCGCCGCCAGAGTTAATTGCGACTACTTTGTAGACACCAGCGTCGTCCAGGAAAGCTTCATGGATCACCAAGGAGCATTTGTCGCCCTGGAACAACAGCTGGAAATCGGCGGACTCCTTCACCGGTTGATCGTCGTGGTACCAGATCACCTGTGACAACAGATTTAGCAACTCGTAGGTAATTACTTCCGCCGAAAACAGTGCTAATAATTATGGTAATAGAATATATAAAATATTTTGAATAGGGGATGTTATCCTAGCGCCAGTTTTGCTCACTGGACAATCTCATCCGGAATTACTATATACTTACTTCCGGTTCAGGTTGCCCGACAATGACGCAGTCCAGTCGCACGGACCTTCCTTCCTGGACTTGTAGGTCCTTCAAGGGCATCTGTATCTTGGGGACCACGGGCTCCATGTCACTGCAGGCGAGCTCCGAATCGCTGGTCTCTTGCGGCAGTCGTCCTTTCACCGAGACGTTGCAGGACACTGTCGCTTCACCGGCTTCGTTCTTAGCGGTGACCATGTAGCATCCGGCATCCTTCGCGAAAGCCTCCGAGATGATCAGGCTGGTGTGGCCAGCGTCCGTTTGTATCTGAAGCGAACGAATCACGACACCCTGAGCACTCGATTCCAGTACTTCCTTTTCCCTTCGCCGATCACGTTGCTCTATTTCGAATTCGACGCGTGCAAGTCGCTAAAAATATCGGGGGATGCTCGCGACAGGCTCACGGAAGGAATCGTGGAAGCGAGAGGAGACGAGGAAACGCTGCACGGTGGTCGATTTTGCGAAGAAGTGGGACAAAAATCGGTAACGCTTGAAAATTTAATCTATTCGCGTATAATAGAATTAAATACACGTGTTAATCTTTGTAGATAGATGTATGTATTATTCTTGTCAAGTAATGACTTACTATCACCATCGATCATGATGGATTTTTCCAATGAAAATCCCATCAGGTCTGTTTTAACGGGATTTGAAGTACACACAAGACATGGGTAAATCTCAAAAGTGTACAGTGAGCTACGAAATTCGAATGCCCTTTAAAACAGAATAACTTATTTATAATTGTACCAAACGACCTGATTTTTTATAATCAATTAGAAGCATTGGTTTATGAAATGATATGTAAAAAAGATTTTCCAAAAATTATAATTTACAAGGTTACATGCAAAAATAAAAAAGGCATTTTTTAAAACTTTTTTATTTGGGCACTTAATGAAAATTTAAAATATTATATATGTTTTGTAGATCTATGTTAGTTATACACATGCTGAAAATTTCATCGAAATCGATTGACGCGAGAATAAACGACACGCATCGAGAGATGTACGATTCTGTGGATTTTAAGCAGAAACTGATCAAAAGTCGTGAAAAACTACGATTTTCACAATTTTTAACCGCTTATAGCTCGTATGTTAATCGATTTCTGAAAAGATCTGCAGTCTAATTATTAAATTTTGACTGCTCATGGTCATCTCCAACAAAAAAGATATATTATTCAACTTCCTATGCGGAAACTTTGATTGACTTTTTTCTTGCATGAAAAATCTATTGTCGAGGTTTTAGTCTGGCCTGTTTGCTTACAAACGTATTTCTAATAAATCGACTTAATTTTTACCTTTATATTAATGGTTTCTTCGACCGGTCTTCCATCATGGTACCAAGTCATTGTTGGTAACGGATTTCCTGTTGCTTTGCATTCAATTTTCACTCTCTGACCAGCCCTGCCCATTGCATTTGATAAAGGTATCAGGAAATGTGGTTTCTCCATGTTACTTTCTGGACCTGGAATTGTTCAAATGAAATGCCATGTTAATATCAGAATATCAGAGGACTATAGTAAAGCGTCTATTTTCGAAGAAATCAAAGCAAATTATGAACTAATGAGCATCTAACTGTTTTTAAGAAAATATACACTAAAACAACTTTACTAGGTTGGCTACTGTAAAATAAAACAATTTTTATGCAAAATCTTTTTAAACACAGATTATACATGTTTTTAAAACAAATAAAGAATTGTGATAAGCGTGTAATTGTGTAATGCTTTCGATATAATACTCGCGTAGACGCAGTTAACGGAAAATCAAGAAAGAAATTTTAGATTGTCAGAGACTTAAAGTGAAAACAATTGCAAAATGTTAAAAGAGTTTATTATACTTATTGTAAGCTATTAATGCAGCAAACACGTTAATAATAATTAAGGTGGCTTATAATATACATTAACCGTGCAACCAAAATATTCCATTGAAAGAAAGCACTAAGAGATATAAATTAAAAAATTTCATGTTACGTTAATTGATTGTAAGTATCCAACAACTAATGAACAGGATACATTAAGAATATAAATATATTATATTCTATAGTATTTGTATTTATAATTATGTGTTACATGCCATATATAATATTTCGTATACTATATATAATATAATATAGTAAATATACAAGATTACACATTTATCAATAAACTTCATAATTTGTGATCTATGTTTACATAAAGAAATAAAAAGAAAATCCTCACTTTGTACATCGAGAAAAGCTGAAGTAGAAGCATGGCCCAACCGGTTCGCTGCTTTGCACGTATAAGTAGCCTTATCCTCGAGAAATACTTCGTCAAACTTTAACACTGCTTCACCATTATTGTAAGTAATAATATAATCCGGAGAATTGTCGATGTTCGTATCATTTTTATACCACTGTACTGTTGGCAGAGGGTTGCCTTCGACAATGCAATCCAATCGGTGCGAGGAGCCTTCGGTCACTACCGATGCTATCAATTCCTTTACAAAAATTGGAGGGCTCGGTTGCTCTTCCGGTGCTGTTTCTATAAATTATACAAACAACAGTCCAAATTATTACTTCTAATCTATTATCTCTTCCATAATGCATTCGATCGAATTGAATACAAATATGATCACTGTCTTAAGACTTATGAGCGGGAGTGTACATACTACCATTTTAAACAGTCAAGTTGACCTTGCAAACTGATTAACTTTTGCTGGAAACATTTTTCTGTCAGATGACCAGAAGTGGTTCAAAAATCGTGGGGATTAAATTGTAGACCATTCTGTGTATCGCAATAATCGTGAAAACAATAGACTCACCTTTGACAGTCAAAGTGGCAGAAGTTTCAGCAGAACCAGCAATATTGAACGATCTGCAAGTGTATTTGGCAGAATCTTCAGCAAAAGTTTCTTCGATTGTTAACGTGCACGAACCGTGAACGTAAGTCGTCAAATAATCAGGGTTGTTCAAAATGGAGATTCCATCTTTGTACCAAACCACTTCCGGCAGGGGATGACCAACCAGGTTACATTGGAAGGTGAATTTTTCACCTTCTTGAACAGTTGCGTCGTTTAGGGGAATCGTGAACTCTGGAGCTAATGGGGATATGCTATCTACCAGCGTTGTTTCATAAGATCTCTCTTGCATTTCTTCAGATACAGTTTTCGTCGCTGGGCTTGCTTCACGCGAAAATGCTGGAACCGTTTTCTCGATTTCCGTCTAAAATTGAAAATTTATTATGAACCCGATGTTTAATAAACCGCCAATGCCATCAAAAAGAAACCGGACTCTGTTAGTTTGCTTGCGGCCAGAGTTATGCTAACTAAAATACATTATAATTGAATTACGTAAATATATTAGGTTGGCAAAAAAGTAATTTCGGTATTTGAAGATGAAATAGAGCAGAATTTTTTTATTCAAGCAATGAACTTTAATGCATGGGATATTTTTCCTTTTGTTCGATAATAATTTCGCAAGGAAATTGACAGAGTCCGTTCAGTCCGCTTGCCTAGCATTTGTAAGAAGTAGAATCGGTAGGTCATAATCAGACACGTCAGCCGAGTACTATTTAACAGCGCGCGTGTTTGCCGAATTTTCAACGTCGATTATCTCGATAACGAGACACCAAAATAAAAAAAATTTATTGCATATTTTCAACATATTTTCTCATGTTGAATTGTTCCCTCCATGGTTGTATCCATAAACAATTCAAGTAGTTTTTCAAGAGAACTTTTCATATGCGATCGTAACAATTACTGTACGATGCAATCAAAATATTTGAACTGTAAGTATTTATGTGAATTTTTGCATAAAAAATGAATAAATCTCCACCAATCCAAAGATGTAGAATCACTCTATGATGATTTTGACGAGAGTTTGCACAAGTGTTCATTAGACCTACCTAAGAGTTTAGCCGTATTTTTCGTTCGTGTCCGTTTTCTACTATAAGTGCTTATAAATCGCAAACGACAAAAAGTATCAAAAAGTGGTTGAAGTATCGTATCTTTGGACACATAAATCTGTGCAAACATTATTTAAAAAAAAAATTTTCAAAATTTTTATTAAAAAACGAATGACTTTTTCGAAAAATTTATCGGTCAGATTAATGGGCTCAAAGAAACAATGTAACTTTCATTTCAACCGTTTCTTGATATCTTTCATCGTTTGCGAGATTTATAGGCATTTACGTAAAAGGATAGAAGGGTTGATTTCTCCCTTGAAGAAAACAACGGGCACAAACGAAATACGGCTGAATTGAAAATCAGACATCATAATTTATAGGGGAAAGGCACAAATTTTGAGTCCGGTAAAATAAAGAGCAGCCGTCATTGGAGTTCCCTTGTCAGAGAAAATGCAAAAGAATTGATTTTTTGGAAGTAAAAATCTCGAACATCCTCTTGGTACGAAATATCACCTTCTGTAAGATGTGGATTTCTTTAGTGGTGGTGGCAGATGTGACTGTTTCCTTGATAAAGCTCTTATCGGTGATTTCAATTTGTTCAGTTTGCGCCGACACGGAGCACAACGGCGGCGCGGTTGAAATCGTTTGCGCCTCCCTTTCTTCCTTCTTCTTGTTCGCTTCTACGGTCGCTTTCTGCAACGTTTCAGCAGCAAGCTTCTCCGCGAGTTTTCTCGCATTCTCGGCTTCCTCTCTAGCCGCTGCCGCGGCCGCCATTTCCATTTTGGCAGCTCGCAACCTCTCGTCCGTTTCCAGTTTCTCTATTCGTAACTTCTCCCGGATGTCCTCTGCGTTCTCCAAGTTTCTCATCAATGTTTTCAACTCGGAGGAAACGACGGAGAACGAGTCCAGCATTTGACGATTCTCGAGTATCATATGGCTGAATTGAGGCAGCCTGTCTGTTCCTGATTCAAAAAACATTGTCGAATGATATTAAACATGCTAACACCGGTTATATTGGTAACAACGTTCAAATAATTCTGCTGATTAGTAATAAATAAACTGCATGACAAATGACATAACCATTTTCCTTCTACAATAGCACAGCACAGCGTTGCATCGACAGCGGGAATAAACGCTGTACCGTAAATTGTTACGGTTGTACCATCAGTGGCCGATTTATTAAAGCTTCAATTCGGTGGCGTCACCAGTGTGCGCCCGGTGTTGCGCCACCAGTGGCCTAGTCTAATAGCGGCCTAAAGGGTCATTATTTTTCAAACACAAATGAGATAAAAAGCGCATCGCTGAAAGAGCTACATAAAAGCTATCCCAGATATCGAGTTCCAGAAGTGGGGATTGGAAGAAGCGCTGGCATAAGTGTATAATATTTAATGGAGACTATTTTGAAGGGGATAACATTCATATAGAGCCCAGTGGTCTTCAAGCTTTATCAATTTAAGGAACCCTTATGAGTATAAAATTATTTCGCGTAAGCCGGGATCATAAACAATTATTCACAATCTAGGTAGTATTATACATATAAAGAAAAACGTTATAATTTATTATATCAAATAAATATATCATTAAAAAAATATTATAAAGTTAATATCTTATGTATGTTTATGGAACCCTTTAGGACATTTTGTGGAACCCCAGGGTTCCGTGGAACACAGTTTAAATATCATTGATGTAGATGAATGAATAAAATTTCTTCCGGAAAATGAAAATTCCCGTTATTCTTTTAACACATCTTGTAAACTGTTATAGTCGAGTAATGTTAAGTGAAGAAATATTCATTTAAAACGCAGGAACGTAAGTTTACTTACCAAAAATAAGAGTCGACAGGTTTTTCAGTCTCTCAATCCTTCGTTCCTGTACCTCCTCCCCAGATTTTAGGTAGCTATCCATTTCTTGAAGAAGTTCCATGACGTCGCTCGGTGTTTTCACCGTAGTCGCTTTTCTCGCGATCACCATTAACAATTTACTACCAGTTCTATTCCATTCCTTGGCTTCTTCCAAAAGAACGAAATATTCTTCGCTTAAATACATCCGTCTTTTCGTTTCTTCGACTCTTGCCTTGAGGTTCCTCCGTCGTTCTCTCAATGAAGAAATGTCATTCGCTATTTCTGGCGTTAAAACTGTTATCGATTTCTCCGTTGTTCTCACGAATGTCTCAATTCTTTCTTCCAGAATCTACGAACAATTAAACATTCCTTAAATGACGGAAACTTATTCGTCAAAATTAAACGATATACTATAATCAGTAATAAAATACTCTTGTCATTTTTGTAATATTACTAGTTATTTTAATACTTTTGACATTAAATTTGCTATACTACCAATTATGTTTATTTATGTAGTTGGAGTTCATAAAACATGCTTTTGTCATTCATTTTACGACATTGCCAATTATTTTAATTTACGTAGTTGGACTTAAATTTATAATATTGGGTTGGAACGAAAGTTCATAACGTTTATAAATTAAAATTGAAAGCTAAAATTCAGATTTATTCACAGATTTATTCAATAACATATTTTCCATTCTGTTCTATTTCTTTTTGTCATTTTCGAGGTAACTTCTCGTGTTATTGAATAAACATATGAATAAATACCTTAATTTAACTTCGATTCTTAATTTGAAAACGCTACGAACTTTATTCCCAACCCAATATTACTAATTTAATAAGCTTTAAACATTTTGTAATTGTATATAATAAAATGTATAAACCGTTTCAATATCCAGCATTTTCAAAGAAAAATCATTTCTTAAATTTATTATTTCCTCTAGATTTATTATTGTACGACTATCCGAAATCACAACAGTTTAAACAAGAACAATTTTCCAAAAATCGGAAGTGTGTGTAGTCCGTACACATTCACAATTTAAAATCGATTTACAAAAATCCACCGATGAGTAAAGTCTTACCGTGACGGTTTTCTCGAATTGCACGAAGGTAGAAGCAGCAGTTTTGGCTGCTTCAAGATTCTCGCCAATCCTAGCTTCCACATTTTTCAGATGTTCGTTCAGATCTCGAAGTTCGCTGTGGATTTTTTCTAGATCCTCGGCGAAGATGCAAGTTCGACGATGCTCCTCGATTTTATCAATTTGACGCTCGCAATTCGTGAAGTCGGCTACGAGCGAGCGCATGACGCATTCCAATTTTTCACTATCATGGACTTCGGCTAACGGTGGCTCCTGCTGCCGGATTCGAGTGAGCAGCTCCTGCATCCTGCCCTTTATCTGGCTTAATCTATCGTTCATGTATCTTCTCTTCGTGGTCAGCTCGCTTGAAATTGTTTCCACGTCGATCAGACTCTTCAGGGACTTCGCTCTTTCTACCTGGACCTCTATCTGATCGATGTCTCGCTTGAACTTGAACAAAAATTTGACATAACAATTTTGTGCTGTAATAAGTCATAGCGTAGTACTACAGTAAAGTCGCGATATTTTTCCAACGGCTGTGTTCTGCACGGAGACATATCGTGTAGGGACATTATTTTTTATGACTGCGTCTACCGCGCCGACCGCGACGAGAGTACAATCGAAGCCGAACGTAGAAAAGGATAACATGTAAACGGACACTACTAATCGAATTACAAAACTTGTGTATTTTTCATTATTTTTTTATGGGACTTTCACCAACTTATTTCTGCCATTATCCTGATTAAAATGACACCAAACACGATATGATTGCAATTGTATTTAGTGGTTTAATCGACGACGAAAGTTTCGGGCGCAAGTAAGAACAGCATATAGGAAATTCTTTGAACTGTGCCGGCGACTGTCCGCGTCTCTTTCTTTTCCATACGCTGTCCTTCCTTGTCACACTCGACAAAGGAGTGCAAAGGGTTAATCCACATGATTTGAACAAATTTTTTTATTTCAATGTTTATAGGTTTCTATTGTGTACGCTATCTGTATCAATAAAATAAGAGCTAGAATTCCGAATTAATACTGAATACATGCAAAGACAATTAAATAATTAAAATAATGGTATCATATCTTACCTCATCCATGCTCTGAATTACGCTGATCATTGAATCTAAAAGGGTTTCGTAATTTCTAGCCGTTGTACGGAAATTCGCCTGCATCTGTTCGATTTCTGTGATTTGGTCTTCAGCAATTTGGCTTACACCTATTGAAGCATTTTTAATCAGTATAAACTGTACTAATTTTAGTTAGTATTGATTAAATACCTTTCAAGCCCGAAAACATCATGTTCTTAATTCTAGAATTCAATTCATTGAGAGATTTGTTCAATTTCATGGGAACGTTGTTCTTGATTTCTTGTAGATTTTGATAAATCGCCGATATGTTAGAAGAATAAGTCCATATTATCGGATATAATCGTGTGATGCATTCGTTAACCGTCTCCAATGCCTGAAAATGTAGAAAAAAAATAGTTATACAGAGTAACTGGTGGTACAATTGAAAAGAGGGTGATTCTACACTAAAAAATTAATCGAAAATTTAGAATAAAATTTTTTCATACGAACCTTTGTTTTCTAGAAAATCGACTTTGAAAATTCGCCAAGTTTGCGTGCTTATTATCATTTGTGAAAAGTAGATTCGGTGGGTCGTGGTCAGACATGTCAAACGATTTCTATTTAGTAGCACACATGTTCGCCGAATTTTCAAATACGATTTTTTTTAAAACAGAGCTTCAGGTTAAACTTCTCCTTAAAGGACCACAAACTTTGCATTTTCCAAAAATGTAATCCCGTAGATTTCAACGAGAAAATGCCGAAAAATCCAAGTTTCAATATTAGGAATCCACTGGTTAAAACGTTATGCGTGTTTAAAGTTCAGCGAATTTCAGCATTTTTGACAAGGAGGGGCCCTTGTTCTATGTTGAGAATGAATTCCTAATGTTAAAACTTTATTTTTGGCATTTTCTCGTTAAAATCTACGGGATTATATAAGAAAGTCCATGTGGTCCCGTAAGATAAAGTTTAGCCAACCTGTATAAAGTTAAAATGTCGTAAGTACATAACGTGTTTGCTACTAGTGTTAATTTCAGTAAGAATGTTCATAATTACTAAGCTTTATTAAATGCAATGCATTCTTTTGTGAAATATGAAAATGAATATTATTTTATGAAAGCTATTCGTATAACATTATGTTATATGTTACAATTTTAAACAACAGCATATGTAGAATTAATTTGATTTTTTTACTTCCAGTACAACACAAAATGATCTCACCTTTGTACACTCTTCAAACGTTCGCTCGTACTCGATACGCTTTTCGATCAAAATTTCGGTTTTGATTGTCTTCAACTCCAATTGTTTGTTAGCAAACTTGTCTAAGATTGTTTGAACGCACAGACAAGCTCTGTGTATGTCCAGATAAGGGTCGTCAACCTAAAAGGAAATTTATTTTAATTGCAACAATAATAACGTCACGAACAGAATATTTCCTGCAAGATACAGTATTAGAATTAATACTATTATTTTACATGATAGATGACAGACTCTCCATACGATATTAATATTTGCTTCATTTTTATTACATTGAATACCTAAATTAATTTCAGTGAAATTAACATGGTTTTCATTTAGAAATATACACACTTATATATTATATAACAATTTACATACCGTGGATTTTACTAATTTCTGATACTCGAGAAATTTTCATCATTTGAACTAGGACAATTTCATTAATTTTTAATTACTCGCATGTAGTATTCACAATCTCAAATCTTTAAATTTAGTGTTTCAAGCATAAACGAAGGTGTCGAGGACACTATCAAATATTTATTTTGCGTTAAAGTGGTTATTTCATAGAAAAGAAATATATTTATGTTGGAGTCATATAAAGTTTCATGTAACCAGTCATGTGGAAAGTGGAGTGCGAGTAACTGAAGGTTAAAGAAAGTAGTACAATAATAAATTTGGACTTATTTCAAAGCTCTCGGAGCCTCTAGTTTCGCAGATAATTATACATTTTTTATTAAATTAGTCAGAATTGATTTTTTAAATCAAGTGCAGAAGTGTCACAAACTATTGATACCCGGCTCACGAGCCGAGTCGAGAGCTCCCGAAATCGTCCGGCTGTGCATGCCTGGTTTAACCCATTGCACTCAGAGCTATTTTAACTCGAAAATTAAACATTTCCTCCGACCTAGAATAATTCCATTCTATATGATTTTTTTCATTTTATAGATATGAAATTGATATAATACCGCATACAATATATAAATGTTTAGTAATTAATTAGATACCAATATATTTAATAATGTAAACAATATTTAGAATAATGGTATAGCAATTTTTAGTAGTGACTGAGTCACCACTCGAGTGCTAAGGGTTAAATATCCAATGTATAGCTGAAATGAATCTTATTCCAAGGTTCCAGACAAATAATAAAAGAAACATGAAAAAGATTAGAATTGTTCTAGCGGATGAACAAACTGACCTTGACAGCAGCTTCCAAGAAAGCTTTTCCATTTCCGGCTAGTCTCGAATAAAGGAGTTGTACCTCGTCCCATTCTTTCTCAATCCTTTCAACTTTCACGGCATCCAGAATATCAACGGGTCTCGTTAACTCGTATTCGATCGATTTGATTCTACTCGTCAGTTCCTGAACGTCCAAGTGAAATTGCAAGTAGATGTTTCCCAATTCGATTCTTTTGGCCAACAGGTCTCTCGTTCTAGTCCAAAGACTCAAAAGCTCCGCGGCCTTCGACTTCAATTCCATTTTCTGCGCCTCGTCTAGCCGATCTGCCACGGGATGTATCTCGAAATCGAGATGCTGAACCTCCTCAGTCCTTTGCTCGACGTCTTTCAGCAACTGACGATGCAATCGACAGAAATCCTCCGCCATTGGAACGTCGCTGCCCATGTCCTGATGGCCCTGGAGGAAAGCTTCCGGAATACTCATCAGCCATTTTCGTAGCTCGTCGTGTTTGTCCAGGAACGCGTTTATCATTCTCGATATTTCGAGGTTCTCCTTCTCGTGGGCGGTGCAACGCTCCATTAACCGAATCTTCCGGTTCTCCAGCTCTTCTACCATCCGTTTTACTCCCTAATGAAAGGAAGAGACAAATGAGAAAAGAATTCCCCGTACTAACAATTTCATTTTAATTCTTCCTATCTCAAAAAATATAGAAGTTATTCAGGATTGTTTGTGAGTCACCCTGTATAGTCCTAAACAAAATGATACCACATGTGTGCTATCTAGCATTTATCGAAGACTGCTAAGAGTCTCGAAGTAGACTATAAATACTAGACTACAAATACTATTATAAGTGTTACGATGCAAAGAAAAAGAATTTTGCACACTGACCTCAGCACCAGGCGCTCCCCTTCCGGTGATATCGAGGAGGGCGTATCCTTCAGTCAAAGGCTTCGAGGTAACATCTTCTATAGTGGTCGCTGTCTGAGCATGGAACCGAGCTAATCGCGCCGAATATGAGGGATGCTCTGTCGTTACCAGCTGGATCTCAAGCTGATCCAGTTTCGTAATGGCCTACGCAATGATTGTTTCACAAATTTCGTTTTGTTAATATTCAATACATTACATTAACCACTATTGTTTCCACCGCAAACACTTACAGATCTCGCAGAATCAAAGAATGCTATAGCCCTATTCAACAGCGATTCATACTGATCCAAGTCGTTAACATAATCAGCCGCGGCACCGAGGATGGCATAAGCCTGTTCCGTCGCTTGTTCGCCGGCAAAGTGTCCTGACGACACTAATCGTTCGGTTGACTTCGTTATCTTAATCGACCTATCTTGAAATTCCTGTAATAATAGTAATATGTTTCTAAATATGAGTTGCATTGTCAATTTGAAGTGCCGCATAATATGAAAGTGGAGCAATGGTATTGTATTATTGTTGATCAGAGTATTTGTTTCTATTTGTGAACGAATAATCTAAAAAACACGATTTCTAGTACATTACTTACTCTAAGTATAAACAAATTCTAAAAAACATATACATATAACTCGTGCAATTTAGATTATATTTACTTTGAAGTACGTAAGGTATTTTTTGAAGTAAATATTATAGAAACTACTCGTAGGAGTAGGAACAACATTTTTAACAGTTTTTATATTTAAAGTAATGTAGGTACTAGAAATCAAGTTTTTTAGACTATTCGTTTAAAAATAAAAACAAATATTCTGACCAACTATAATATTATACAATATATTAGTATTGTGTTATTACATTTCTGTTTGTTACAATTAGACTGCGGATCTTTATGCAAAATAAAAATCGTCTGCATCGATTGCAAGAAATAGAAACTAAATTGGATGTTATCCTTTCTCTTAATGATTTTAATAAAGGAGATATCATATATTGACATCTTCAATTTTTAAAATAGTCCAACAATTTTGGACTTCATCTACTCAATTTTCCTGTAAATGGATAAAGATCCGCAGTCTAGTTACAATTAATATTCATTTTGCCTGAAGACTCGCAATCTAGATACAACACTGAGCAAGTATAATACCTTCGCTTCGGCTTGTAACTTCTTCAATTCGAACAGAAGCAATTCCGCGCTCGACGCGGAATCGCCGAGTTGATCGCAGCTGCTCGAAAGAGCAGCGATTCTGTCGTTCAAGATCTCTTCGAGATCACGTAGGTCGGTGGCTAGCAGAGCTAGAGCCAAGCATTGTTCCAATTGAGTCTTTCGACTACGAAATGATGTTTCAATCAATTGTCTTCTGTCGTGGAGTTCTTCCAGCCATCTTTCGACTTGTATCACGGCTGCACCAAAATCAGAGAAAACATATTATCAGATCATCTTGAATGAGCATGTTCATCTACAATACTCCACAAAATTAAAGGGACGCTGAATTATTCAACTTTTGTAATTGCGGTGGATCCAACAAGTATTTGAACACTAATCTGAAGAGGTCACCTGTGTGGGGTCGCTGATTTTAATGAAACTTTTTGTAGTGAGTCTAGAGACAAAATAAGCAGACACGTGTCCGAGCTTTTATGACAATGCTAATTTTTTTCGAAGATATTTAACATATCATTTTTGAATCTCTCTGTATACAGGGTGTGGCCAGATGGGTGGTACAACCGGACAGGGGATGATTCTACATGTAAGAATAAATCGAAAGAAGGAATAACATTTTTTATTCGTCAATAAGTCAACAGACGCTCACCGTGATCAGCTTCCAGTTTAATCCTCTCCGGTCTAGAGTCCAATGTGCCCTCGTTCGCGATCTCTTTCAGCCTGTCTAACAAACTCTTTCCCTCCTGCAAGGCGCCCATCAGTGCCTCCAACATGTTCTTCCGAAGATCGTGGATCTTCGACAGGAAGTTCTTCACTGCCTCGATCTCAATCGGCAGCAGTGTGTCGTTGCATGTCATCTCGAGAGCTCTCATGCTTTCTCGACACTCCTCTGCCCGGCTGCAAGATACACGCCCATTAGAATTAGTCACTTATTCCCTCATGTGAACACAATACTAGGGAGAGCTCCCTCCAAGTACAGGTAGAACATCGCGAGTTGTAACCTAGTTTACTGCATGGAAACCTCGTTCGTTGTATACAACCCGTGGCAAAAAGTTTCCGATCGGAGGCATTGATACGGATTTTACAAAAAACATCAGGTTTTAGAAGTATAAAATATAATTTTATGGAGTTAGAATTGATGGGGAATTAAAAGTGGCTTCTTAAAGAATGAAAAACAATAAAATAACATAAGCATCCATTTATTATAACAAAGAAACGAAAAAATAAACAAAATGTTACACGCAAACAGTTTCCGATTAATAGAACTGCTGGAAGAAAGTTTCCGATTCGATTTACACTGTCCAACACGGGTTTTTGAGGGCGATAGCGCCCTAGATCGATCTTTTATCTAGCGCTTTCGACTACTGAAAAACCTCATTTTTGTATTATCGAGAAATGAGAAGGCGAATCCCGCACCCTCGTAATCCTGGAAAAAGGAGTCTACTCCCTTAAGGTCTTCAGGAACATTGAGTCTTTTTCGTGGCTCGTCTAATTGTGCGCATTTTTTTCTTATTCATAGTTATTTTAAGCTTGTTATTGTGCATACCACTGAAACAATACGTTGCAGTCGAGAATCTGTTTCCGGCGCTCTAGAAGCTCGTTCACATCGTGCCACGCTTGTCCTAAAGTTTCCGCCATCGCAGCGTATACTTCCGCTCTTGGCCTTTGGTTCGAAATCAGCTGATCAGCCTGCCGAAGCAGTTCCTCCACCGGGCTCTGTTTGCTCTTGTTAGGAAAACAAATATTTCAAATTAAGAATTTAATCGTCAGTTACTTCCTATAGTATGCACGAATTGCTAACTATGTGAAGTTGTTTATATACTTATCATTTAAATAGTTATTTATATTGCAGATCAATTTTTATAATGTATGGAAATGATTATTCACATAAATAAATTTTTGTAATGACCAAAGAACATATAGTATACAAGGCTTGTATTGTATATATTATTCTTTAATCGTTGCAAAAATTTATTTATTTAAATAATCATTTTAACAAGAAATTATTATTGAGGTAATAATTCAAATAATGGATATGTAAACAAATTTCTATCGATAGAAATTTATTTATTCAGAAATTTATATACATTATAGAAAGTTACGTCATATAAATTTATTTATAGAATGTATAAATAAATTTGTAAGCATTATGAGAAATTATTTGTTTAAAAAATTGTTCAAATGATCGAGAAATTCGGTTTTATTTCACCTTAAAATACCGAAATTACTTTCTTATAATACAGAATGACAGAACCGAATCATAACCGAAACCGGAACCGAAATGCAGAACTGAAAAATAACAGTTATAGAACCGAAATAATATTGTTTCTCAAGAACCGTAACCGTAACCGATATAAGCCAGAACCGATATTCTCGTAACAGCTATAACATCATTTCGGTTCTACATAACTGTTTCAGTCATAACCGACATTTGACATAACCGTTTCAGATAGTTATTTCCAGAACCGTTTCAACCCCTGCTTTCAACGCCTTCTAATGTATCCTGACATTATAGTCTGTGCTTTAGGAAAATCAAAATGTATATATGATTTTTGCAGTTTTCTCATCGAAGGCTATTGATAAGTTGCTTAAAAATTAGGAATTTTATGTCCATGCCCAGTTAGCTTCGATTCAAAAACTATTTGAATGATTACCAAAGATATTTTCAAAAAGTAACAATAAACGATTGAATATACACCTTCTGACCGAAGCGGAGGCTTCAATTCGAATGATATTTTCAAAAAGTAACAATAAACGATTGAATATACACCTTCTGACCGAAGGTATTAACAAAATCAAATATTCAGCGATACTGTAATTCTGTATTTAGCAGACGTTAAGGAAATTAGTATGAAAGTTTCCATTGTTACCTGTAATCGAAGTAGAACTTCGTCGTGTGCGCTCGAAAGCTCGGTAGCTTCTTTCACCGAGGCGCCGAGCTTCGTTAACTCCGGCTGGACTTCCAGTACTTTCAACCTGAGCCATTCTCCACTCTGTCGGAGGACGAACAAAAATACAGAAATGGCATTATACATAAACATTTCAAAGAATTGATGAAATCAATCCAAGAAAGGATAGTTACTATAAAAATGGCATATACGAGGTGTTATGAAACAAAACCGGACTCTGTCAGTTTCGTTGCGACAGCACTACAATTATTTTTGGCTGATTTATAGAATAAAAATGAGAAACTACTTTGGTCGCGAAAGGCCTTCACGATGTTCCTCATATCAAGCTCAAAGATCAATAAATCGACTAGAAAAAATCGTAAAAGAACTTTTAAGCATCCGACGTAAAGGGGAAAATTCAATCTTTGAACCTACGGTAGTTTCAGTCCCGAGAAAAATTTGTCAATGTTTTTATAGACGTTTCACTTTGTGACATTTTGGGCAAGAAACCGTCTTCAGTTTCCCAGACGCTGAATCCCGCAAAATATCTCTAGATAAAAATGAACGATGGATAGCAAAAGTAGAGGTTTCAAGCTTTTAAATAAGTCCAGGTATGTTGTTGCACTGTTTTTTCTAACAGAATTATCACAACTCAAATATCGACAATTTCTTGAGCATTGGGAAATGCAGTGTACAAATACTTTCTGGGTCCACTGTATATGTATACATAATATACATATGTAAAACGTACGTGTACTATATAGATAAAAATTTGGTATTAGAAGATTGATTTTCATTTGATTGAAAGCACAGTTAAAAAATCTAACATTTCATTATTATTTAATAAAAGAAAAAATTTTAAATGGATCATCTTAGCCATTTTAGTTCCAAGGTCTGAGTTAATAGTGTACGTTTTGATTAAATCGAGTCTACTATCTTGAAGATGTGCATGTACATATATCGGTTTTCCTGCGACCTACTGAAAGTGGCAACTGCATACGGCATAACCTAATATTTATCGGCAATTTTCCGTCGCCGACTTGTAGAAGGCAATGGTCGTACAACGCGCAGTAGAAAATGACTCTCCGATACCTTTTATGGAATCATACGCAATGATCTAAAAAACGGAGTGATCATCAAACCCAGTCGGAACATCGGAATGGGAATTTTATTCAGATTTCGAATAGGATCAGCCAAACATGACGGTGGAATGTGTAAACCTCCTTCTACAATCTATTTAGGGCAGGTTGATACATCTTGGATCTAACATCTTTCTGATACGTAACTATTTGGTCAATCTAATACAAATGAATTCTATTTATTTCAGTTTTCACTTACTCTTCGGGAACGTATGTATCTATCATGTAGAAGCAGAGCTTTGTGCGATAAAAGAAGCTAAGAGAAATTTCGAAACACATGGAACAATCTTGCTCATTGTTCCGTCAGTCTATTTCAAATCGCTCAGCGTTGGAGCTAACGTAAGCGAACACCGAGAAAGCATCTCAGTCGACGTTTGTTTATCGAAACGACGCCAAAATATCACGCACGGGAGGATCGATTATGCCTGTGAAAGTTTGGCGATCGTTAATTTCCGCGTTTCTGATCCTGAAAATAGCTACCGACATTCGCAGTCGTGTAAACACGTCAACGGGTTAACGAACGAATCGCTGGATGGGGAAATGATCGATGAACAGTGGCGTGAGTTGCATGAAAACCGGTATAAAGCTTCATTATCGATGGCCACTGGGTAATTATACTCAGCGTAATAAGTTGCTAGTAACCTTGCGCGCAGCCGGACGATCGTTTTACTTGTACGAGCTTTTACTTGAGTTTTTCCGCGTTGCAAGTAGAATGTGGTCGCGATGGTCGGACAAGTTTTTGCGAGTAAGATATCACTTCATTGACGAAGAGATCGTATAACGTTGACAAAACAAGGTTAGGTATCTGACATCATTGCTTCCCAAGTTTTTTTTAAACATTCAACTACATTATTAATGCCAAGGTCACAATTATCCAGTTGCAGGCACGAAATATGTACGATATCTTAATGTCTAAATTACATGGGAACCATTTCTTGTGCAAACGACGTTAATCGAATTTCGGAAAAAATAAGTATACGATGTAAGTACACGAGTCACTTATTATGCGTGTTTCTAATAAATATATCATAACTTCTGCCTATATTATTGAATCTATTGAATATATGTTATTATTATTATTATATATTGAATATTATTGAATATATGTTATTGAATCCTTTTCAAATTTTGCTGACGTAATCTTGAGACTTCCCCCTTACTATAGATACTAAATTGTTTTATACTGATTAGCTTAGTATATCTTATTTTATCTATTAAAATTTGTAAATGTAAGCGTTCGAATACTTTCGTGAGCCACTGTACATGTATATGTTGTGATGTTTTATTAAATTGCATCGACTCATTTTTGTCATAAATGTACAAAATCCGCAGTTTAATTATCACTGTTTTGAATTTGACGATTTTTATGATTTGAAACGTATAAAACCTGCAGTCTAATTATAACCAGACTGCGGATTTTATGCATTTATGACAAAAATAGAAACGTATGTACAATTTAAAGCAGTGGATATATTAAAAAGATTTAAAGACATCGGTGTATTAGTTTCAGCTAACTTAGATAATTAAAAAAAGAAAGAATTTTTTATTTGGTTCCTTTGGCTTGTAATCGATGCAGACAATTTTTATTTTGCATAAAGATCCCCAGTCTAGTTAACTATAACAAATGACTACAGGTTTTTATGCGAAATAAACATTTTCTGTATTAATTGCGAAAAATAGGAATTGGATAAACACTTATTTCTCCCCTTAGTAGTTTCATTAGTTTTCTTCACATTAATTTTTCCAATAAATTCTTCAAAAGTTTTTACTGTTTTGTGTGTTAAATGTGTTACACATTTTTATCATAAGTGCATACAATGCACAGTTTAGTTATTAAAACAAGTTATATCATGTTTGTGCAATTTTTATGGATTTCCGACGCATTGAGATATTGTACCTAATAATTGCCGATTGGTGCATTTATGAAAAAAATTAATACATGAAACGTAAAATTAAAATAATGTATAGATCTCGATATATCTTCCCCATCGTATTAAAATTATTAAAGGAAAAAGGAAACTTCTATTTGGCTCCCGTATTTTTACAGTTATTGATGAAAATTTTTATTACACATATGAATGAGCAATCTAATAATAAAATATAAAATTTCATTAAAAATTACAGTTTGCTAATTTTAACGGTTACTATTGTTACGAGGGATCGGAACGACAGATATAACGAAACACGGCGCTGTCGGAAGCGTTATATTTTTAACGAGACCTGTTGCACACAGAACGTCCGCGTTCAGTTTCCGATTTCTATTTTTAATAACAGCATCATGGCATCATCACTCGCGATATCGAAGCATCCGTGTGCTGCTTTTTTCATCGGTTAATAACGCTCAGCAAGCTTCCAATAAATACGAGCAGCGATTGAAACCGGTTGTCAATGTGCTGTTGCCAGATTAAAACTCTTCCAATCACGTTGAATCGCGATAGACATGCTATGAAAGTGTCACAATTACTGCTCGTTTGTCGGATCAACGTTGCATTTAATTAGAACTCATTGGTATTCGCGTGCGGAAACACTCTGGACGCGATCTGTCTACAGTTACACAAATTGTTATCGATACATTAACGTTTTGTAATTTTTCATTGTATTGGGTTGGAACGAAAGTTCGTAGCGTTTGTAAATTAAAATTGAAAGCTAAAATTCAGATATTTATTCATTGATTTATTCAATAACATATTTTCCATTCTGTTCTATTACTTTTTGCCATTTTCGAGGTAACTTCTCGTGTTACTGAATAAACATATGAATAAATACCTTAATTTTATCTCCGATTCTTAATTTGAAAACGCTACGAACTTTCTTTCCAACCCAATATGGTAAAGAACTTTAACAAACAAATTACTCCAAGATCCAAACGTTTTATGATTCTGTTCTTTTTCAACACGAAACAAATCTTTGTGTCGGCCGTAATGTAAAATTACAACTTTAAGCTTAATCTGGTACAGTACTGCGCGAAAAAGTATTGACTTAGACCATTTACAATACACTAGAAATTTATATCTTTATCGATTAAAGAACGTACACGCTCCACGCTGCACAGTGGGCAAAAATTTGCGGGATATCATATTTTACGTTTCCCTGCATATCCAGCTTCGGTGTTGGTGAAATAATATTAAAACAATTTGTACGAGGTGGTCTAAGACTTTAGCACACTGCTGTACACAACCGTTTTGGGAAATATTGTAATCATTGTTGTTAACGCAATCCGTTTGCATTACAAAGGAAATGCCTACCGATAGGAACAGGTGGTAACGTGCACGTATCGTAACGAATGATGACTGGTAGCCGCGAAATTTTAATGCGCGCAAGCGACATTGGTGACATCACATCCCTTTTTGCACACGCCAGTTTATTTGCAGCGAATCGTCGTCGTGCCATTCTAAATCCTTCGCTTACGCGCGATCGCCACTCCGCGAGAAGAATTCTATCTACTCCGCCCACACTCACGGTCTTTTGATCATTCAAATTCAAACGGCACGTCACGTCGCCTTGATCTTTCAGATCAAATTTCGAGAACGGAACATCTCGAGGGCACGCTTTCGTGGAAATAATGATAACGGGCTCCTGAATTAATGAATACTATTCATCTTGATTAGCGAGCCGGCACGTTTGATCTTCCTCTCGTTTTGTAACTTCTTCCACTAAATTGACTTACAAATTGCAGTTTTCTGTTTTAAATTTATAATCAGCCGCACCGTTCAACAATCTGTGATACTGTTGATATTGTTGGGAATTTTCAACCCCGGTTAAACTTGGAAAATTCATTGATATAAACATTCTTATTGAGATGGTTTTAAGATTTGAATTTTGAAAATTTCCAGAGGTTTTATCTTATTTTAAAACATATCTCTAATTCCGACCATAATGCTTACAAATCACATTCTTGCGAAATAAAAACAAATGTCACAATACACTACCGAAAACGAAAATAAAAGTAGAAGCAGTAAACCAGCCGACGCGGCTAGTGAACCTATAATTATTTCGGCCACTGTACACATCAGTCACTTTTGATGGTCGGTAGGTTTAGGGTTAAATAAAATGTTCTAACATCGACAATTTCCCGAGGATTGGGAAATTTAGTGTTGAAGTACTTTTTGGATCCACTGTATTGTCGCTGACGGATGGCAGTAGTAAGAGAGGAGACGAGATCGGTCCAGACGAAACTTTGGCAGGCTTCCAAAGATGAAAATGGAAGCATATCTCGTCTTTCTGTGGTCCAACTGCCGGGTCGACGAACCCTGGGGACCGATCTCTTCTAGTTTCTACGCTTCCCCCTTTCCCGTTCCAGAAGGGATTCGCCATCTCCCGTCTTTCTCTTCCCGAATTTACCTACGAGCTCGTATTTAGATTTAGAAGTGTACCCGGGTGCTCCAGAAATCCGACGTCGTTTTCATTTCGCCGACTTTTTCGAACGATCCCTGACTGATTTACAGTGACGAGCAAAACTGAATATATTAGGTTCGTGGAAAAGTAAGTGCGGTTTTTACGAATTTCTACGAAAGAACCCAATATAAAATGCGGTATTGAGGGGTGTCGCCTCGATCACGAGTTCCATCAACGCTGAAATAATTGATTTTGCCCGCTAAATAATTGTAATTGCAAGCTACATGTCAAGTGTCACGGGGAACGCGTCCCCAGCTTCATCATCTACCGCAATCATCATTCAACAAGGCCGACCTTTCTCTCTGGTCCGCTTCGCGCGCAGAGAAATGAAAAATCGGATGTACCAAGAAGAAGATAAATCACCGCAGTCCCGCGAAATAAGACGAGTAATCGTTATCGAGCAACCGAGCTCGATAGCATAGTGATCGCAAGCAGAGTTTCTACGATGGTAAAACGACGTCCCGGCTTGCGATCGCAATCGATACTACGCGTGGAGCGATCGGCAATGATCCATGAAATCTACCATCGATCATTTCAGAATCGTGTCTTTCTTGTTAAGAAATTCTGTCACGCGTGTTCAGATTTTTCGCCGAGAAGGTACAATATATTCTGTAAATATAAGTATAACTATAAGTATAAGTATAAGAATATTATGAACATGTTGCTTTTTGATTAAAATGTTTTCAGAAAATTCTTTGTATCTATTAGCGAGTTTGTGTAAATTAAAATTGAAGATAGGATCGTAAGTGCTCAAAGTGACGTACAATGTCAACTGTAATAATATTTCTTGATCAAAACGCATTGGTTTGAGTTTACTATATTTTAATTTAAAATTTTCCTTCGATTTTAAATTTTATGTAAATCACTATAATTTTACTAATTTATATTTCATTAGAATTATCCCTTCAATTTTAAATTTTATTTAAATTATAATGAATTTTCTAATTTATATTTTAATTTTCCTTCAATTTTAAATTTTATATAAATTCTATAAAACGTTACTATACGATGTAAATAACAACATTAGGAATGAAGGGAAAACAAAATCCTTCCTAGAATACACTTTTCATTAATTTTCTTATGTCTTATAGTTTTGTCGCGGGGTGTACATGTTAAATTAAATGTTTAAAGAAACATTCAATATACTTGTATATTATCTTAGATAAATCGTCGAGGATTGTTTTCATCTTGGTAAACGTGCTACATATTATCCAAGGAAAGAAAAGTCTCGCGCTTGTTTACGGTTAATAAATAATGTATTGAAATTCGAACATTGTCGTCTATTTTTTTTAGTTCTTTGTTATCAATGAGATTAACCCGTTGCCTTATTATTTTCTTTACAGTTACAGTGATTAAAACGTCTTTATCCCCAAAAATGTCGTATAAGAAAAAAGAAAATTTATATTTCTTGTATGCCTACCTTTATTTTAATGATTAAATATTGATTACAAACGAATCAAATTTTATTTCATTTAAAAAGAAACGCATGATATTCATATTTGAGCCGCTCACTTGCCAAGTCGATTAACTCCATAAAACAGAAAGTGGAGAAATGTGATGAGATAATATACATTGCTTTTCAAAATTCCCTTTAAAATAAAAATTGAAATAAACATTGTATAATGCATAAATACAGATGAAGCTTTCGATATAAAGACATGTGGAATGAATAATATAGATTAGCCTTGATGTAATCGTTATTAATATCACAACTTTTGGGTGACTAAGGGAGTCGATTTGACAAGTGAAAAAAAAGTAATAACATCGAAATCAGTCTTCAAATTATATTTTTTATTGCAGAAAAAGTTCATTAACCGCTAATAAACCTCTAACTTCATTCTATTTCCGCAAGATATAAATATGTATATGAGCCGTTCACAAATCAAATCGATTAACTCCACTTTTTGAAATATTTTAAATTGAAGTGTTAAAGCACTTGGTTCAGCCATAACTTTTTTATTTATAATAAATTTCCCAAATAATACAGATAAACACCATTAAACGACAAAATTTTTTGAACGCGGATTTCGTTATTGCAACGATTTACATTAGAGTACGGAGTTAATCAGAATGGCTTCCGAAATAAATTATTTATTATTCGGCGACCAATAGGAGGAGTTAATCGATTTGGCCTGTGAACGGCTTATTTGTTAGACTTTGATTATAATCTTCATGACGGGTGTGACTCGTTAAAATACGGCTAGAGGTTAATGGGAAATAATCTACGCAGCGAGAAAAAGCCTTGAGCTTTGTTACGGTGTAAAATGTTTCCCGGCGTGTTCACCGCAGAACTTTTTTCGGCCGAGTTTTCGCGCGATTCGAGCTGCGATATTAAAACTCGTTTTGCGATAGTGTCTGCGCACGGTATCTCGATCGGGCGGCTCGTCGCGTCGTGTCCGCTGGCATGCCAACGCCTTTAAGAGAAATTGCGGTGGTTTGTTGAAGAGTTCATGTCTGCTTCTAGAACGGCTTCCTGTATTTCTAGACGAACTGCTACTTTTACACCTTTGTGCACAGTATGCTGAAGATCGTTAGAAGTTTTTGCAGATTTAAACCTTCTGCCGAAGGATTCTACCTTATGAGTAAACAGCGGATTTTATGCATGAATTATGAAAGAACTATAATTTTCAAAACGTAATAACAATGACTTGTTTTAAAATCGTTTTAACATTTTAAATCCTCGATGATATCAGCTTTCGTATTGGCTAAACCAAGCTCAGCTGTTCCTAATAGTTTCCTTTTAAATTGCACTTGAATATTAGGAAAATCATGTGAAAGGATACGATTTCACGTTCTTAATTATTTCGTCGAACTTTTCCGGCCTTTTGTGAGTCGTGGAGGGGTATAAAAAATATTTTCTTTTTATTTGCTCCCACTGAAATGTTCTTAAAACGATCCCGTCACTCTTGTGTTCAAAAACTAAAAGAATATTTTTCCTTCTCGAGCGCTGATTTCGCGTTTTCGTCCACTGCGCGTCGACCACGAAAAATACGAGAACATATCTACAAGAACCGATGACAATGAAATCAGATTCCGGAGCAGGCTGGAGTGAAAGTGAACACTGCAAACTGCAACGAGTGCAACGATTGCACGCGGAGTCGCGCGTGCAGCCCGCGTGTATCGGCCCGCGTGTCTCGTCTTGAGAACGATGAGTGTAACCGGTACACGGTGCTGCACCGCCATATTCGGTGTACTGAAATTGGGACGAGCCTGCGGGCACGATTGTGCGAGGCAACGAGAATTTCTTGAAATGTCCTCTCCATTTTTTACCAAAACTGTCGCGTACACGACAATTCTATTTTTTGTACTTCGTACAGTAATTAGTAGACTGCGGATTTGATGCATTTATGATATCAGTGAATATGTGAAAGACTAAACAGAAGCAACAGACATGATTGATAGAGTGATAATATTTATAAGATCATCCTTCGTTCGGCAGTTACTTTGTCCAGGCACCGAGTGACGGATCAAAACACGGCGCCAACCACGTTCAAAGAATGCGGTAGACGGTGACGACTAATTGGTAGTTTCAGTAGAAAATTAACCGATAATTTGTAAATTTCACCGGCGCTAATTAACGGGACGGCGGGATGGTTAATTTGCAAATAGCCGAGCGTGGCGCCCGCCGTGAAACAATGAGTCATTATTTCGGTCGAAGGACCGCGAGGAAACGATTCGCTGCCGATGCAAATGAATATGCCAAGACGCGCCGCGCCGCGTGTAACCGATAATGCTGTGATGTAACTGTAACCGGTAATACCGTGATGTAATGTATCAAACCAGTTATATCGCTGTTATCGCGTATTCCCGTGATAAGATCGTGTGACCGCGGAGGAGGCGCCGCGCCGATCGCCTTTGTCCTTTTCTAAATCACGATGCAAACATACATTATGTCAAAAAAATACCAAGACATCTTAAATAAAATTCACAAATTTTCAATTTTCGTCAAAATTTATTTGATTGCCTTCAAAATAGGCCCCTTCCGAGGTAATACAGTTAGGAGCACAACTGACCACACATACTTTAAATCAGAATAACTTTTTTATGAATCGACCAAACGACTTCAATTTCTCTGTAAGGCTAGAAGAATTAGTTTAGTAAATGACGACTAAGAAATATGTTGAAAAAATGCATTTGGTCGGAATTGTGAAAAACAACAGTGAAAATTGGTTTTTTCAACTTTTTTAGCTGGGCCAATAACGAACATTTAAAAGATGTGTTTGGTCAACTTGTATAAATTATATACGTTCTGAAAATTTCATTGAGATTGGTTAATCGGTTCACGAGTTATAAACGATCAAAAGTGGTAAAAAGGCCGAAAATCATGAAAAACTGCAATTTTTACCACTTTCGATCGTTTATGACTCGTAAACCAATTAACCAATTTCAATAAAATTTTCAGAACGTATGTAATTTATGCGAGTTAACCAAACATATCTTTTAAATTTTTGTTATTGGCCTAGCTAAAAAAGTTGTAAAAATCAATTTTTAAAAAATTACAATTTGTAGCTAATACAACTTGAAAACAATATACAGTAGGACCTCGATTAATCGGCTTGATCGGTCCGGATAAATTAAGGCCCGATGGATAATCGAGACCCGAGGAAATAATTAAAATGTACATTATATTTGAAAATAAATTTTGTATTTTTGAGAATTTATTTTCTTTCGTAATATAATCATATTTAAATGCATATTTGTTTATAATCGGGATCCGGTTAATCGAGGTTCTACTGTATATGACTTTAGAAAAGAGAAAAAACTAGCAAATTGAGGAAAAAAAATATTATAACATCAGAAAAATGGAAAGTTTTTCTTGAAAAAGGAACAACAAACTAACCAATCGTCGGGGAACTTATTGCAACATCCTTTTTGGTAAAAACAATTTTTGAAAAAATGGCACTTACAGCCTTTCTTAATTCCAATGTTCAACTTAGTTCTCCGAGGAGAATATGCGTAGTATTTAAAAAAATCCTTGTGTACAGATGGTTAAGCGTGAAGCGTGAAGCTGGAACGAATTTTTTCAAACGGGGACCAGTTCGAAGGTGCTTGAAGATGACTGTACCGACTGCATGGGGTCCCATCTTTCGGCCATCCACCTTACGTTTTCCTTTTTCTGTTCCGTTCGGTCCCTTCGTAGGCAGGAGTCAGTGTCGTAAGGTTGTAGGTACGATGTAGGTAGAGGCGAGGAGGAAGGAAGGATCACGCCTGCCGTCTCGTATAATACCGGTTTGTTGGATTACACGAGACCGTATGGCCGATCCATGCCACGGTAGATCCAGTTGGATCGAAACGCGGGGACCAGGCTTCGTGTGTCTGCCTATCTGTCTGTCTCCCCGTCTGGATGCTTGTCTTTTCGATTACGCTGCTACGATAACATGCATTAACGGCCCCGATCCGCGAGCATATGGTAAACATTTTTGCCGTGGAAGATTTTTCCAAATTTTATCGATCATCGAACGATTTACCGCACGAACAGAATTGTTTAAGTAAATTCGCAGGAAAAACGCAGTTATTTCGTTTCCCAAAAATTAGACATGCTTCGTTTAACCCTAATACTATTAATAATAATACACAGTGGACACTTGAAATAAATAATACTGCCTAATAATATGCATGAAATATATGTATGACTTCACTCTAAATCAATCAGTTCTTATTAATTTAGACTGCGTATCTTTATGCGTTTATGGCTTATGAAAATCTTTAAAACAGAATAGAATACAAAATTCGACAGAATTCTGTACAATTTTTATTTGTTTTGGATCTACAAAGGCTGTTTTTATTACAAGATAGAATTTTATTTCATTCTACTTTCTTAAAATTTGTCTACAAAAATTGGAAAATGCATAAACATCCGCAGTCCACTTATTACTAGACTGCGGATCTTTATGCATTTATGGGTTACAAAAATTTAAAAAAAATGCTGGAGCATTCAATTCGATAGAATTTACTACGATTTTTATTTATTTTGGATCTACAAATGCTATTGCCAATGAACATAGAATTTTATTTGGTACCACTTTCTTAAAATTGGTCTACAAAAATTGTAAATTGCATAAACATCCGCAGTCTACTCATTACATTCTACTGATACAGTAGAACTGTATCCCTTGTATAATATTATTATTTCTGCTCTGTTACTATAATAAATATTATTATAGCCACAAAACAAATTTCAAAGAAAAATTTAAAATAGTTACTCGGGTGCCTGCGTATTACAGTTATTTTGCAAATCAAATTCAATCTTTTGCAAATAAAATATTTTTAAGTAAGTTTTAGTAAAAGAAATCGAATCAAAGGTAAATTAATCGATAAGAAATTCAAAATTTTATTTATTGCAAAGATGTTCATCAAATACTTATTTAAAAGTAATTACCAATTCATTAATTTAGTAATGTATGAAAACAGTGTGTAGATATGTATATTCATTGTAGCCATTTTCGGATTGATAAATTTTAAGAATGAAAGTACATATGCGCGTTTATTGAAGCGTATTGAGTATTGAGTCTTATGTTTCCCTCGCAGTAATGACACTGTTTATTTGTTTATGCGTGTGTCTAACATCATACAGGACATCGTTGTACCCTTCTGTCCATGGTGACTTCTTCTGAACTCAAGTGTAAATAATTTTAAATATTCTTCAGGGGTGAAATTGATTTGCAAACGGTTAAATTTGATTTGCAAAAGGATGAAATTGATTTATAAATATGTTATCACAAGGGTGAATTTGGAGTGCAAAACCTAAGTGTAACACAAGGATTAAAGAAATAGAAAATGTCTGGTTTTGAAATTCAATGTGGAAGGATCAGTTAGAAATCTGAAAGTGATAGACGTCCAAGCAACACCGGACAGCTTGAATTAAGCTTTCCTATTATTGGTTGCTAGAAATGCGACTTGGAAGAGTGTTGCATCAGGGATCTTATGATACGTTCATGGAACACCATTGAGATTGTGTTCAAGGGGGCTTACGCAATCCCCTGGCAAACCGTTTCAGTCTAGGTGTTTGATGTTCCTCGTTAACAATGGAATCGTCCAGGCCGCGTCCAATTATTTTCTTGGGATAACGAACGCGAGATGGTTCCCCGTTCATAGTGGGTTCACGATGGATGGAACCGTAGCGGTTAAATTTATCCTTCGTGGAGTTTCGGAGACCTCGTTTTGCTCGATGGTTACCTAAAACGCTCACAGTTTCGAGAGGTCTCGGAAATAGCTATGGACTCGAGCGACCGGTTCCCAAAATAATCTAACACCGTAGATTATGGTCGCGTGTAACGCGCGTGCAGCTATGCGCCGCACCCTACCTGACGAATGTTAGGACGATTAAATGTCGCCGAACGCTTCCTAAACCGTACATCATGTCCGTTGGATATGCTCCTTTGACAACTTTACCTGTATGACGCAGATATACTATACCGCTTAAGGGGCTAGACTCGTTTTTCCAGGATTGCAGGGGTGCGCGATGCGCCTTCTCATTTCTCGATCATGCAAAGATGGGGTTTTACAGTAGCCAAAAGCGCTAGATAAAAGATCAATCTAGGCCGCGATTGCTTTTTTTAATCAATAAGTATAGAAAAATTTTTTTTAGAAAAAATTTCATTTAGGAAAAAGTTGCGGTTGTTTAATATTAGGTTGGAGAAAAAGTTTCTTCGTATTTTAATGCAGAAATGAATCAAGCTTTTTCCATATTTTAAATGAAGTTTATTAAATCAAGTATGTGCCGTTTTGTTCGACCACCTTTTGTCATTTTTGAGGTAAAACCATAATCCCGACACTGTAGAATTTCTGTGATTTCTGGACGAAAAACTGCGACACGTGATTTTTAAGTCAACTGTAGAAACCGAAACAAATGGTAGTTTGTTGGTGCAATATCAGGACTATACTCTGCACTACATATATCGCTTCGTAGACACGGTGACTTCAACGCCAGCGTAGGAAAGTATGCGACTGTCTAGCTATTCAGGCGTAACTGAACCAGACGAACGTGACAATTCAGTTTGAGTGTCATGATTAGACCGCACATTTTTACAGATACATTTATAACAAAATTGAATACATGAAATTTAAAATATAAAATATACAAACTAACTAACTGTTAAAATATACAAACAACTAAATGCGTCGAGAACATAACAATGATAATAACGATTAATCAACATGAGCAAATATGAATTTGGTGTCAGTGGAGACTAATGAACTCAAACCTATCGCTAAACACGGACTGTCGATGAAAACATCGTGTCGGTCAAATCATGTCGATGAAGATATTTGTCGACAATTTGACCATGTCGATGAAAACATAGTGTCGACGTTAAAGTTAACGTCGAAAGTTAATGTCGGTCAAATCGTGTCGGTGAAATGAGTTGTCGACGAACTCAGGGTAACCCGCTTTTATTATTGTACTTCAAAGAAGCTCCGAACTTGAGGTATCGAGCTACTTATTAAAAGGGGATAGTGTTTTTGAGCACGGACAGATTAATGCATTGGTGGTCTAATTGTAAGATAAGATACGGTGGCCCTTACTTGAAGTAGAGCGATCACCAGACGCGTTCCACCGCTCTGCACGGCTATGGTGCTTATGGTGGTCGTCGGAGCGGTGGTTTGTTGCGGGGTATCCTCGTTGTTCTCCACCACCGATCGTGATTCTTTCTCACGAGGTCCATCACTATTCTCCGTCGTTTCCATCGCGTCGTGCCCGTCCACCATCCTCGTAATTCTCCTCTCTCGCGGGAAAACAGAGTCGTTCGAACTACCGACGTTGATCGATTTTAGCGTTTGCCCTCAATACCGATCAAACATTATCCTATCCTTGCTTCTGTTTGCATAGATCTCAATCATGCGAACCAGAATCGTATTATGAAACGACCTCGTCGGACATAGTATATACTTAGATACAGGGGAAGTTATCGAACCCGTAAATTCAAAAAAATATGAAACTTTGCACATAAGTACAGTAAGTCATGCCTAATACAACCCTATTTTTCGAGCTATTTCTCGCATTAATGGGGCGAAATCAACCCTTGAAAAATGTCAATATTTTCTTTTTCGTGAAATATGTTAAGAACAACAAATAACATTTTTAAAAGAGTTGAAACGGAAGTCGCATGGTACAAAAATTTTATTAAACGCATCTTTTTTATTGGCTTGCGATATGCATTTTCGAACCATTCAAACCACTTATGAAAACAGACTGCGGATTTTTATGCATTTATGAAAAATTTGGTTGAATGAAATATAAAACAGTAAAAGATCTTAAAAATTCAAGAATGTTGTAACGATGTTTTTAATGTAACAAGTCGTTATCGGATGAAATCAATTTTTATGTAATTCCTGCTTCCCACAATCAATGCAAAACATTTTTATTTTGCATAAAGATCCGCAGTCTACTAATAAAGATCAAACCATTTCGAAGAAACTGAAATAAAATTCTATATCTCTGTGTTATGTATGCGTTTCGATTAGAATCTTTCTGACCTCTGTTTTTAGAACTGAAAATATTGTTATTGGTCGGCATTGCGAAGAAAAAAGTAAGAGTCAATTTTTCCAAGTTTTTTATCTGTGCCCGAAATAAAAATTTAAAACATGCATTTTGTAGGTCTACGTCAAGTCGCACATATTCGGGAATATTGAATTTCGCCCTTATGTGATCATATTGAAATGTTCATTGCTCATAGCAACGTTAACCCATTCAGATGAAATTTGCATGATTTAAATCGTAATAAATCTAAGTGAAATAAATATTTAATTCTCGAGTTAAAATAGCTCCGAGAGCAAAGGGTTTAATCATTAGTGGAAATATAAGGATACAAACAATATACATTTTCTTCTTCATGTAGGAAATTACAAATGACAAAGAAGTTTGAATGATTTTGGTGGTTGAAACTGGTTGAAAGATCACGTTGGAGACAATTTTGCTGACTTTACCGAAACACGGAACTCTGTTGGATGTTCGTGAAAGACAGAATTTAATTGGCCTGGGTCCAAAAGCTCTACGATTCCTGCGCACAGAGGCCAATAAATGAAAGTTTAATAGATCCCGTCTATCCATGGCGAATTAATTTCGACGTTGATCAACGTTCCGCGTGCCGTCGCCGTGGAAACGCCTGAAAACCATCACGCGGAAACGTTTTCGGATCAGAATTGATGCTCGTTCTCCCATCGAGAAGCAGACGTTACGTTCTCCAGTTACCATCGCGCCGGCACCACTGATTAACGTTATATTTGGCGATTTGCCAAGCAACCATCGCCGGGAATTCCGCGGACAATCGGCGACAATTCCTTGCCGCTGCTAGACAATTCCTTGCCGCGGTGGCTATCTAGTAGATAGCCATCGCCGCGAAAAATTCCGTTGCTCTCCTCACTCTCGATCATGCTTCCCATCCCGACCGGAGTAACGTACAACCGCAGAATAAATTATGGCAGAAGTTCCTCGAGGTAAAAATAGCAGTTTGAATCAGGATTCCGTCTGTCACGCTGAGACTGTGTGCGAAACTATTGCGGCAACTTTCTTAAAAGTGACTCTTTCCTCAGAAAAATGCTCAAGATTCTCGATAGGTTGAAAATATATCGTACTGAGAATTTTTTATTTGTTTAACTTGCATGAAACGCACGAGGGTCATTAGTAGACAGCGGATTTTATGCATTTATGGCAATAATAAGTAGGTGTAATATAAAACAGTAACAACATTAGACGGATTTGAAAATATTGTTATATTATTTTCAACCTATTGAACATATTAAAGAAGAAAATAAATTTTTATATCACTCCAGCTAGCTGCAACTCAGGTAGAAAATTTTTATTTTGCATAAAGATCCGCTGTCTAATCATTAACAACTACAGGTTCATATATGAGTGTTGGATTGTACTGAGAATTATTTGTAGAAATTCTAAAGGAAGAGATTATATCGCAAAAAGGAACCTATTAGAAATGAATATATTGATTATATAGGTTGACATGTGATTTTACAATCTTTGAAATGATAAATGCTCGTGTGAACTGTTAAGATTTTTTAACGAACTGAAAATATTCTGGAAATTATTTATGGAAGATCCTCTGGATCTTTCCAAACTGATCATGTAAATGATAAAAAGAAATAAATTATGCAGTTGCTAATATAAACGGTATACGTAGACAGCAAAAAAACTTGTTACCCGACAAAATCGTGAAAATATCGTGGACATGTCAAAATATAATTACATCTCTGTTATACTTTATAATTTTCTCCTGTAATGTATGTACAGTGACTCACACTAATATTCGGACACTATTAAAAAGACGATAAATTTTTTAATATTGTACTATACGATTTGAACTTTTTTGGGAAGCTAGAGCAATTAGTTTGCTAGAGCAATTAGTGTTATTTTTATACAATATTATCTAACCTATATTGAAAATTTTTAAAATACATTTCGCGAACTGAATCTATCCCTCGGTGTCAAATTGACACAGCGATAAAAAAATCGATAAAATAACAAGTCAAACAGTTACTTTTCGATGTTTCTTTTATTCAAATTGATGAATTAACATTTACATCTTAGGTTTTTTCGGTTATATGTTTCGCATTAAAAAAATAAAAGTCACCAAGTTTCGGACAAATGTAGCTACAAATAACAGAACAGTATAACTTGTTTTGGGAGAACTGTGTCAAATTGACACGACGGACCAATTAAATGACTAAGTTTCAGATTAAGTGAGATCTGGATACAACTTTTGCTGGACGTCGGTGTGTTTATACTTTATAGGTATCTTTGTAAGGTGACGTCACCGACACGGACGAACGAATGGGAGGATAAAACCGGACTGACTGGTGGCGTTCTCCGAACGGGAGGTTCACCACACGGCGACCCACGATCGGAGATAATCTCATGGAAACAAGCAGAGAGAAAAAAAGGGAACAATAAAAAGAAACGTTAAAAATTAATGGCGGATGTTTGGTCCGGTCCATCAAGAATCACGATTCGGCTGAGAGCCGATCGTTCGATGTATCGCGTCGCGCCGTGTCGCTCCGAAACTATCAGGTCGCCCGGTTGGCATCGTGGACAATGTACGGTATTATCGGTCGCATTATGTCAGGCTAATTACACGTTATCTCGAAGCCGGCGAGTTCGCTGGTAGAGACCGATTAACGAGCGACACCCGGCCGCTTTAATGCATGCGCGTACTCTTCTATTTTCTTTAATTGGGTTCAACGAGTAAAAACATCGATCCCTCGAGCCGCGTCTCGACGACGATAGCAGACAACGGGGAAAGTAAACGTCGGCTAAATCCGCGCTGAAACCGGAGTCGTGTGTGGAATACCGATTATTTCGGGATCGATGATTTTTTCGTCGGTTTTGAAGGCTGCGGACCGATGGGCCGGGGAACAGAACGAGAGAAGAAACCGAGGACGAGCTGGAAAACGAGGTCGGCCGAGGAACGCACGAATTGTGCTGCGCCTATGGCTATTTTGTCAATCTCAGATTGACAAGTAGATCCGAGTAAGAATTAGTCGAAAGTGAAAACGACGCGAGAAATGTTAAAGTTTGAATGGTTCTTTTCTATTCTGAAATGTAAATCTCGTGATATATTTGTTGATATCTCTCTTTGTATTAAGATTACTGTGCAAGCTGGATAGGATAGTCTGACCGGTAGATTTTCGCGAGTACTCTGCGACGTATTTGTATTTTGAGGAAATACAAGTCTAAGCGTATTCTAAGCGTATAATTAGTTTCGGGCAATCACCTAAGTCGACCCACGTTCAAGCAGTGACAAGCACGACGTAAACCGCAGCAGGAGCAACACTCGCGTGACACATGTCACAATCGTGTCACAACACCGGTCGACCGGTCGCAGAAGCAAGCCGACCCGAGACTGAGCCGTCGACCGGTTTCGAATGCCGCCGAAGCCGATCGGCTGCGGACGCGACTCGCCGAGCGTAACCGAGCAGCTCCGAGACACGGCGACCGTGTACGGAAATCGACGAGGACTAGTCGCCCGCGAGATTCAAAACCATCTTGATCCTAACCCTTTATTTACGGACGGGATGTACATTCACTGACAAAAGTTAAGAAACAAAAAATATATTTAAAAAAACTTTTAAAAACCACGCTTATATTAAAATGCACTAAAAAGAAGAAACTAATTTTTATAGACATTAGTGACTATAAATAAAAGCATGGAACGCTCACGAAGATTACGTCAATATAGTTTAGCGCTCCACGCTTTTATTTATAGTCACTAATATCTATAAAAATTATTTTCTCCTTTTTAGTGCATTTTAATATAAGCGTGGTTTTTAAAAGGTTTTTTTGTTATATATTTTTTATTTTCTACTTTTTAGTCTTTACATATCTTGTAATCGATTTTAATTACCACTTCAACCAAGATCTTTTGTAAAAGGGAAAATATTGTGTCATGATTAGATAATTTATTATCCCGAAAATCATATTAAATGTTTGTAGTAGTAGTAATGGTCCTCTCAGGGTTTCAAATCCATTTACCACTCACCCCCTCTTCCACTCCCACTATCGCCTAATTTCAGCGGGACCTACTTTTTATTACGGTGGATTCCGAACCACCTATTTGCCAACAACACGCAGCGCGTACCCAGGGGTGTCAAACCCCGGCGTGTATCGAACGGTTACCCATCCAAGCACTGCCTGCACCCATCGCTGTTTAACTTCGGTGATCGTACGAGAACCGGTTTTTGCAGCGAGGCAATGGTCGTTGACTATTAACCATCTATATTAATTTATCATATAATTTGAAGTGTTAACTTCAATAGTTTAACTTCAACTGTTTGAAGAATGTTGCTTATTAATATTAATATAAATATTTATATTAATCATCAATATTAATATTATCATATAATTTGAAGTATTAACTTCAATAGCCTAATTTCAACTGTTTGCATATTGGAGCATAATTCTCTTCTTTGTGGAACATAACATTAATTAATGAATAGCGTGCTTTATATCGTTTACAATATTACCTAAATACTTACATTACTTACCAACAGATTTTTACTAAAAGAAATGCCCTTTGTCTCATCGCAAATTACTAGATATTAATTTTGTACTGTTTGTTGCAAAAGTAATCTTATCGATTTAAACACACACGAGAGATTATTATATCAAACACTTTATTTACAAAATTGACGGAGAAAGCCATGCGTAGTGTAAAACTGTTACAAATACAACAATAATTAGCGGTAATTAGAACTGTCATTCTAAACAGAAATGGTTGTTTTCGATTTTCGAGTTAGGTGTTAAAGTGTTAACTTATCTACGATAGTTGTGCTTGAAATACGTACATTATAGTGTGTATAGGAATGTATTGATACTACTGATGACTATACTGCGAATTTTTGTGCAAAATAAATATTGTCTGCGTTAATGACGAAAAACAGGGACTAAATTCTCTTAATAATATCAATTATAAAAAATAACATGGGAGTATTTGCACCCATTTTTGTTACAAATGCATAAAATTCGCAGTATAGTGATGGTATTTGCATGCATTAAATATTCTTGTTTGTGGTAGATATACGTTCAATGAAACTTAATTTTCTTTCATAATACATACGAGACTCCCATTATTTACTTCACTATAACATTCTAAAACTAATATACCAACTTCGTCAGACTATTTTTTAACCTTAACTGTGGCGATTGCAAGCAACAAACTGTCGGAATTACAATTGTCTTTCATCTGCAATCATCAATTACCTCTACAGATACACTTCTGATGCATAGGAAAAGTAAAACTATACCCCTAATTTTATTTACTACAATGATCTTATTGTTAGCATCGTCTAAACAAACACATTTCAATTTTTCACAATTATTACAACCGACAGAAAAATCGAGAGTTTAAGGGGGCAGTCTCATGTGAACGCTGCAGAAAACAATTCTCACATACTTTTGTTCAAAACGATTAGCTACTCGTTCGTTATACAGAACAATTTCTTATACAATTTTAATTACTTGTCTACTAATACATATATGTTTCTAGCGGTTCTAGAAGGTTCTGCTCGGTAAGCGGCGCGCGATCGTCACTACAAACCAATATGGCGGCGCGCTTACCTGTCAAAAACTGCAAATTTCTCAACTTTAAGCGACCATAATTTCTGAACCACTGATTCTACAGAATCGAAACTTCGATCTGCAGGTTCCCCGGGTACAAATCTACTGGATTGCATGCCAAATACATAATAACTTATAGAAGAAAGGCAAAAATTTTGAGTCCGGTAAAGTAAAGAGCAGCCCTGTTCTATGCTTTTGAAGAATACAGTAAAAAATAAGTCGATGTTCTAATCACGTGAGACTGCCCCCTTAATTCTAGACATGGATGCACATAAATCACACATACTGCTACGAGCAGCTAGCTTGCATTAGACAGCGGCAAACGACGTCGATTCTCGTTAACACTGGGAAGCTCGATGAAACTCTGCTGCACGGAGTAACGATCGAAGCATGCAGCCTCGTGGCTGCAATTGCAGCTGCAGCAACATTTGCCATTGATCGACGGGCCGTCTATCGGACTCACCTTCCTCGCTTTTTCGAGGAAATCTTGACCCTCCAGACTGTCCTCTCTTTTCGTCGGTGACATTTCGATCCCGCTGTCTTCGTGATGTCTAGTGTACTCTTTCAACGACAGCGTCATCTCCTTCGTGGTGTCCACAGGCGTCACAAACGGTTTCGATTCTTCGGTCCTACCACTGATTTTGATGCACTTTATCGTGTGTTCGCCGTCTTCCGATTTTGTTGATAATTCGTCTCTGCGGCTGTACGATTCACCTGTCGAATATAGTTACCGATAATTATTCTGTGTTCGTTGAAATGCGATTGAATATACGGTCGATTATCGCTCGATAAATTGGTAAGAAAACGGTGACTGTAGGATCTATGAAAAACGAATATCCCCTCCACTATAAAATGTAAACATGCCACGTAATCCGATACGGGCTCGGGTATATCGGTGTGAACCACTATTAATCCAATTACAATACTTCTTTATTTTTAATTATTTTTTTATGGGACTTCCTTGAACTTATTTCTGGCATTTTTCCGATTAAAATGACACCAAACACGATATAGTTTCAACTGCATTTAGTGGTTTCATCGACAATGATTGATCTCGGCTCGGGTATATCGGTGTGAACCAATATTAATCCAATTACAAAACTTCTTCATTTTTTATTATTTTTTATGGGACTTTCACCAACTTTATTTTACGGTTTCAATGATTAGAAGGAGTAAGTAATTTATAAAATGTGGTCTATACAATGACGAACGCCTAGGAGATTAATACGAACGAATCTCACTTTTCGATCCGAGTTCCGTTTCGTGATGATGTCCATTCGTTTTCTCATAGGCCTCCGGTGTCACGATGCGTTCGAGATCTTTGATTTCTTTAACATCAACGTTTTCACGATGATCTTGCACAGTGTTGGATATCACTTTGTAAGATGCGACTCCTAACCGTGTATCGTGAGATACACGCAAAGTTGTCGTTTCCGTGACTTCCTTTACGATTTTGCCGGATTTGTCCTGTGACAAAAAATATTAAAACAATATCTTACAGAAACAATTTAATTATAAGAAGTAATGTTATTTTATCAATTATTTCTACTGTTTTAACCCTTCGCACTCCGAATTAATTTTCAATTTTATTGCCAACAACTCCCTACTATTTTAAGTGTTTTATTTGAAATTTACTTCAAAGGACAGTTCGTTGACTGCTACTTATTTTAAACAATTTTGTTTATTAATTATATTAAATATAGCTCTCAAATTTCGTTGTAATTTATATTTGTGGAACTTATATTTGTTTTTAACTAAAAAATAAGAAATTAAATACATAAAGAAAGAACCAAATACATGTAAAAACCTGTTTTGACACTCGACAAAGGAGTGCAAAGGGTTAATAAACCAGTTTCTCAAATTTTAACTGATTCTTAATATGTATTAACCTTCAGTTATTCGCACCTTTACAAGACTCCAACATAAATAAATTGTTAGTCGACATCTTTGTTTATGCTTGAAACATTAAATTTAATGTTCCAATATAATGCATATATTAACTTATATTTAAGGTACCATTTCTAAGCTTTTTTAAAATTATATTTGACATGATGACACGTTTGCTCATACTCTTAATTCTTTTCTTTTTAGAAAGCAATGCAATTATTTGCAATTGTTTAGGTTTGTATACTTAACAAGAACGCATAATTTATTTCTATCAATTTAGAAAGTTATGACAAACCTATCGATAATGCAGATGCAGAATACGAACATTTATTTTGCACTGTGTAATCATTTGAGCGGATAAACTTGCCAGATCTTTCAAAAACAAATTAAATATGCATATTAGATATTTTATAGAAATTAATAGTATTTCAACATTTGATATCTTTATTAACGAAATAAGATTCTGATATAATCATTTATTCATTTTCTCGATAAATAAACACAATACTCGAAAAATTAATGTCGAAACAAAATGTTTTTCTACGACATGATTAAGTCAGTTATCATTTTTTTAGTATCATGTTTCTGTATTTACGAATTCCTCAAACCTATAAAATAATGTTTCTACTACAAAGTTCTGAGACTTATAAAATCGTAATAATATTTAGACTATAATTGTTTAATTCTTGACGTACCTCCACAATCTTTTCCATAGTAACAAATTTTTCAATTTTCCTTTCCCCATTCTGCTCACAAATTTCTGGTTTTGAAACTTCGATCGACGTCGCCGTTTTCTCTAATTCAGAAACCTTTGGAAGTTCACTTTGCCTGGTTGCAGAAGATGACGTTGCCGCGTTAGCAGTGGTAATTTTCGAGTCTTCAATGTTCCACCTGTATGAATTGGAGAAACGAGAAAATTTTTTATTACACATTATTCTTAAACAAATTGTCTAGAATATTACGTTACTGCATAGATTCTTATGACTGACTTTTCACTAGGTGTAACAAGTAACAATTCTCATCTATTTCAAGAAACTAATAGACAGTTCAATTTCGTGTTACCTTTGCAACATACTATCATGATTAGACTGCGGATGTTATACAGTTATGACAAAAACGTGTTACTTTGAAATACACATGCTGTAGAGCACATCATAGTACCGAAAGCACACATTTTTTTTATTACAAAAGTGTACATACGCTACATATTTAGGTAATTAACCCCTTGCCGTATTTTAACGAGTCACACTCGTCATGATGAATTTAAACTAAGTCTCACAAATATGAATGTTACGCCTTCCTTTTTAAATGAAATAAAACTTGATTCGTTCATAATCAATATTTAAGCATTGAAATAAATGTAGCCATACAAAGAATATAAATTTTTTTTTCTCATCTACGATATTTTTAGGTATAAAGATGTTTTAATCACTGTAACTGTAAAGAAAATGGTATGGCAAGGGGTTAATACATCGTCAATGAATCATTTACGTAAGAACAGTATTTACTTTGAAATGTACATGCTGCAGCGCACACGACAGTAACAAAAGCACACATTTTTTGTTAAAAAAATGTGCATTCGATTAATATTCAAATAACGAATTATTGACGACCACAACCTCTGTTGCATCGTAATATTTTCTTTCTCTATATCATACCAAGTATCGCACACAGGCGTCATGGTTGCTGGAGCAGCAAGGTCTTCGCATTCTGGGGACGTGACGAAGGATTCGCTCCTTGAACGACCTGTTGGAGTTGTCGAGCACTCGGTAGCAGTCACGTAACACTCCACGTTAGAATCATCGGCTACACTTTCATCGCAAGACTTGTCGATAATATCCTGTCACGAACACAAACATTCTAGAGTTTCGTGTTACCGCGTTACTTAACACTCGGAAGGCGCCCGGTTATAATGAATGTTTTGCATCTACTATTTAAATGTATTTTTAATGTTGCTCTCTTTAGGTACGATAATCTTCTTAATATACTTAATTGCACAAACTCCAATAATTGAAATTAATTACTAGACTGCGGATCTTTATGCAAAATGAAAATGTTTTGCATTGATTGTGGGAAGCAGTAACAACATAAAAATTGATTTCCAAAAGGGTAAATTTGGAGTGCCAAATCTGTAAAAATACTTTATTTGCAAACGGTTGAAATTGATTTGCAAAAGGATGAATTTGGAGTGCAAAACCTATATTTTCACGAAGTATTCGACATGCTGCCGAATAATGCAAATTACGCTTCATAAACGTAAAAATAGGACTTCTGAAGGCGATTGCGGCCTAGATTGACCCTTTATCTAACACTTTTGACTACTGAAAAACCACATCTTTGGATTATTAAGAAATGAGAAGGCGCATCCTGCACCCTAGCAATCCTGGAAACGAGAGTCTACCCCTTTGAGGGTTAAAGTTAGCGTGAAACAGTAATTTACAGAACCACAACTTAACAGTCATTCACTATTAAAGATCTTACCTCTGCAACGTCTTCTGCCTGCTTACTCCCACCAGCATCCAAATCACGAATCAAAGAAGGATCACTTTCAGTGCCAGCAGCACTCTTCTCCGCAGCCTTCGCAGCAGTCTGCACGGCAGGAGACGAAACTCTTTCAACCCCAATGCAACTTCCTTTCGCCGATGGCGCCGTGGAAGATGAAGATGCCAATGCTGCCTTCGCTGTCGTGGTCGAGAACGTAGACACGGATCTCGGTTGAAATTGTGGAGCAGGTGTGGATGAACTTATCATCGGAATCGAAGGCACGTTTGCGGTAGCAATCGACGGGATTCCAGCAGAGATCGGTTGCACCGATGAGGATGCGGCGGAGGTAGAGGTGGGCAAAGAGAACAAGGATGAAGTAGAGGACATGGCTGATGATGACATTGGAACTGGCCGAGTCCTGGCGCCCGCCTCGCAGAGTCTTGCGTCCAGCTTCTCAGCGAGCCGCGTTACTTCCGCCAGCCTTGCTGAGATCGCCTCCACTGCTGTCAAGTTACTGACTTTGCCCGAGGCATCCTCGGCTTCAGACATTCTAGAAAAATAAATTTCCGTCGTTCACTTCCAGCTATTAATAGAGTTTCCCTAGACAGAGGTCCGCCGGCTCTGCGAAGGATATACCGCCGCATGCTTACTAACATCCACGCTATCAGCCAGGCTACACGGACGTCTGTTTAGGGTTTCGATCACGATTTGGCGGAGTGACTTGCTACCGACGCGACGGGGGAAAGTGTTTGAGAAAACACGGTCACTGGAGGGAAGCTAAGGGACTCCTAACCTAACTGATTAATGACTAGACCCCGAACTATGTGTACATTAGTTATGGTTAACCTCATTTATTCAACTTTGAAATTTCGAACACGCCGCCTCCTGAACTTGTTCCGTTTCATGAAAAAATTATTATGTTACAGTAAATGTGATTAATCCGGTGATTATGTATAATTGCATTATGTGATTTTGTATAAGTCTGATCCGCAAAAATCTTATAAAATTGTAAGTGTTAGATTAATTGCTACGTGGTGGACGTGCTAAATTTTATCACGAAGGATAATTAAAGGTCCATCGATCACTTGTCGCGGAGATAATTAAACGTAGCGAGGCGGATTCAGAAAACGTCAAATTTCAAAATTGTTATGTAATGGACAGTGACAGCGCCGCAACGAAGCGTTGTGGACCAGATGGTGTTTCCAATGTGGGGCGTAGTTCTAATTTCGGTGGACCAAGTGCCGCCGAATCTGCGGAGCATTACGTTTGAGCGGCATTTTCAATCTTTACTGCACACAATAAAATTCTGCGCGGACTTCGACGTCGCGTCACTTTCTATCATCGAAAATAGCTTTTAGATTGCTATTTTGGTAACTAATAACTAGAGTACGGATGCGTATGCAACATTAAAATTGTTTGAATTGGTTACGGCAACGAGGTGTTCAATTAAAATTGATTATAACCCTATAAAAGAATTTTAATGGATTGAAAGTAATATTTGAATATACATGTTTAAATGGTTCTGCTGTTTTATATTGTGGCTACCAATTCCTTTCACAAATGCGTAAAATCTGCAGTCTAATAATGCTGCAGTCTAATAACCGAAAATAAAAATCTGAATACAGTTTGCTGTATAAAAAATTTTAAATAATCGCTCTACGTTCGTTTACATTCTATTTTAATTTCATTCGCTTTTTCTATTGTTTTCTATTCTTTTACTTTCGGATTGTTGTTAATATTCACTGGAACATATATTTAGAGATGAACAATAACTGATAGATATTCAATTTAAACAGGTACTATCTAGAATAATAAAAATAAATATTAATATTGTTTCCGTTTTTAATCACTTAAATGTTCGTGTCCTGTCATATCACAGTATGTTATTGTTAATATATAGTGGAATATATTTAGAGATGTACAATTACTAACAGATATTCAATTTAACAGGTACTATAGAATTAATAAATATTTTCTCTGACTTTAATTAAATACCGGTATTGCATCGTATCACAGAAAACTATTACCAATATTGAATCGTTCACATAATTATCCTGACATAACAGCATGTATCCTCGAAAATTCGACAATTCCAAAATACGGGTGCATAAACGATCGTAAGCACTGTTTCCCTGATTCGATTTGGGGGTCATTTATCTACGCAATTCGTAGAATGGATCGAAGCCAACCAGTTTTCTCACGAATCGCTTCCGAACCAGAAAGCATCTACACGTGTATTAAAACAAACTTGATCTCGGAACAACGATCCGTCTCTGATAAGGGCTTTAAATAAATGTAACAGCCGTTGTGAAAAATATGAAAAGACGAATGCACCGATGCAGTTTCAGCCGTACGTCGTTTATCTTGGCTGGCAGCCAACGAACTACATTTTCCGTATTTAAAATCTGCCGGACCCGCGCAGATTTCTCAGCTCGCGGACTCGAATTCGACATGGAGAACGTGCACGTAACAGTTCCGATGCCCCTGACCGTCCTCATGCTTGGTGAAAATGGAACGTTGGTCCTCTATGAATACAAACGTCAACGAGGAGGAGACACGGTTGACCCATATTTACCTCATCAACGCGTGGGTGTGCGACAAAACTCAACGCGGTGCGCATCCATCATCGTCTCAGAGTTACGCTCGCGAAGAACGATTCGAATAACTCGACCATTCGGTGTGTTCGACAATTATCGACGACTGGACCAGAAGGCCTTCGAGGACTTTGACAGGTGATTCGATTCATTTGTCACGGAGCTACATTACCGGAAGCAATTGATCAGAGATTCGGACGATTGAAGGACACTTGTCCAAACGTTCCAGGATCCTTGATTCGATAGAATGACAAGAGGGATCATTGTTAATGGTATCTCGAAACGATGGACTTACATGCACCGATTTCAAGGTGTAGGCGACTCTTCGACGTGCAGCCATGGACTGACACACCGTCTCCGTTAAAAACGGAGGTGGCCGTCGACGTGCCTCGTTCCCCCGCGCCTCTTATTACCAGCTCCGGCCGCCGTGCTCTTTCTTTCGACGAGATTATAGTAACTCGCCGGAGCTGATCCGACTCTCTTCGATTCCGCGGATACGTGGACGATGACCGAATTATCCCCGCGTTTTATTGCTTTAACCCTATTACACTGGATATATCGGACGTGAAAAATCCAAGGATACACGTGTCGATTGAGAAAGTTCGACGCCGACGAGGAACGGTGCCAAATGTTTCGTTTTTTTTTTTTGAAAACCCGCGACACCGGATGTTCAAAGTCGTTTGCAGATTGGAACCTACGGAAGTAGGCAGTTAGCGATACACACCCAGTCAAAAAGGTAGCACACGTGTGCTATCTTCAATTTCTCACAAGGAGATGTCACACTGGTGGGGTCGTCGATTTTAATTTAAAAACTTTTGGTCCCCTAAAGTGAAGTTTAACCTAAAATGAAGATATTTATTCATAGATTTATTCAATAACATATTTTACATTGTGCTCTATTACTTTTTGCGTGTTCTTTAAAAATGTTTTCTTTTCTCCCACTTTCCAACCTTGCTATTTATTTATTGGCGCGGTTGTCAATAGTGCAATTAGTTACACATTTTGTAACTTCGTAAAAACATTTGAAAGAAATATTTTCGGCAGTGTAAACATTTTATGAATGCTAATGAATTACATAAGCACTTTGCTGTTCTGATATTATTCGGAAAGCAAACCTGGTATATAGATTTTGACGAGAAAATGCTCCGACTTAATTTTGACGAGAATATGTTCGAAAGCTATCCTATTAACAGAATTCATAACCGTAACAAAACTGTTTTTTACTAATAATATTTTCGAAATAGCATCAAGAATTTCTTTCGAAACGCTTATGATCGCTATCGTACTTGCCGTTGATGGCATAGAGGTTCCTTCAGTCTCGTTCTCAAGAGTCGGCCCAGCCGCACCATTCGGCCGACTTCCAGCAGAAGCTTTTCTCGATCGCCCAAGATGTCCCTAATCTCTGCCCTGTCTCGTGATTCCGCTGCTAAATCCTCCGTCTTCAAGGATCGACGCAGGCTGCACACTGCCTCGATCAGATCGCGTAGTTTTGAACAATGCTTAAACAAATGTAGGTAGGCAAAATAAATTATCCGTTTTGGAATTCACCTCAAGACTGGATGAATTAAATGCTTTTCTATTTGAAACAGATAATTTTGATTACGATTTTGAAAATGATGAATTTTTATATGAAAGTTTAGCTGCACTGAATTTCTGTTATTTTTGTAAAGTATTTTGTACTTATTTCTCTTGCCATTTTAAATGGTACTATGGAATATTAAAACTAAATTATCCGTCATATTAATAGATAATACATGTATTTTTCGTACGGAAGTTCTAATATTAACGTTAGACAAACACAACTTTTCTAAGCAAATCTAAATAGATTTATTAATAAAAGTCATGAGAGAGAGAGAGTTTTATGTTTCTTACATCTATTTTCTGAATACATGAAAATAGCAATTGATCATAGGCAGTGGTCATAATAATTCTGGAGAAATTTTTTACGGAAAACAACTTCTTAAAATAATTATCATTGTGCATACATCTTCAACACTCCGGTGAAAAACAGCGCAAACCCTCAGCCTGGTCAATTGTTCTTGACCAACAGAACGAAGCTGCTTCCAAGCCTGTCGTAACTTTGAGAAGAGGGTTGTGTTGCTATCCAATGGTAGTCTGCAGGATAACCTTAACACTCGGGCCCCGTTCACTAGTTGACAGCCGTAGTCGTATGTGCCCTAGAAATTCAAACACCAACGTAAGATTCATGGATAGATATATCAATATTTTGATAATCAGAAAAATGCCAGAAATAAGTTGGTGAAAGTCCCATCCAAAGGCCCTGCGGCGCGGCGTTGGCCGGCAGTGGAGTGGGTGGGCACTGGATAAATTCTGAGTAGAAGGTCGCAGAAAAATATCGCGATTTTACTGTAGTTTATTATACGAGTAATTATGACCGCAATTATATCCTGTTTGGTGTCATTTTAATTAAAAAAACGAGACGAATAGGACGATAAAAGTTTCATTAACAAAAAATCAGAAATTAGAAAAGTTGTAATCTTTTGCTTCGCTTGTATGTATTTCACAAATACTCGACCCCTCGCTGCCTTGCGGTAGGGATACAAGTTGGACAGTTACGGTAGACACATTCGCGACAGTTACGGAGAGAAGGTAACGCGATACCTTGGCAGTTTCTTGAAACGACTGATGCTCTTCCTTCTGCATTTGTATTTCATTCGCATTGCAGCCAATCTCCATGTGATTCTCCAATAGAACATTGTACAAATCGTTCAACCATTTAACAGCCTGTAAAAGATGCATCGGTGTGTAACAGATTTCATTCGAAGAATAATTTCAAGAAATCCGTGTGGTCACCTGTTCCGTGTCCATTTCGTAAGTATATATCAATGCGATCTGTTTCAGGGAGAGTTTCTGCAGTTCAACGCTGTCGTTGAAGATATTTTTCCTTGCGTTCGTTGCATCCAAAATATCTCTGACGTTTACTATGTCTTCGCCGTAGTCGACTCGCACGTCTCGACCCAGGGCATCCTTTACAGGCATCGAGAGTATGTCCGATAATTTTTCTCCTTCCTTCACCAGTTCGCATTCCAAAGATTCTAGAAATTCATGACAGAAAAATATGAAACGATTCTACACAAATAAATAAGTCGAAAATGTGGAATAAAATTTATTCATATGAGGCTCCGTTTTCGGGAAGATGGACTTTGGAAACATGCATGTGAACAAATTTTATTCTACATTTTCGACTTATTTTTTTATGTAGAATCACTCCCTTTTCGGTTGTACCGATATTGTACCCTGTATACAGGGTGAATCACGAATCGTGATCTGTAGAGATTACTCTGTTATTAGCTGTCCGATCGGAAATGTTTTTATCACATACACATGGTTTCAAAAAAACTTTCACGTGATCATCGCAAATTTTTCGTATAAAAAAGTTAAAAAAGCAATATTTTGCAATCTCTTTTGCAATTTTTTAAATGTTATGATACATTTCCGAATTCGCCTTGAAATCTTTTAACAAAGAGGCGTAAAAAAATTATAGGTATATTTACAAAAAGTTGAAGGTGATCTTGAAAAATCATAAAAAAAGAGTTGACGAAAAATTTGCTATAATCACGTGAAAGCTCTCTTGAAACCATGCTATACCTGATAAAAACATTTACGATCGGACTGTTCATTTTCGATTCACCCTGTATATGTATACCACTAAACAAAGTATTATAGATCATGCCACAAAACTAACCATGTAAAAGTGAATTTTCCTTTGATTGCAAATTTATTGAATGTAGAAGGAGATTTTTATAATTTGGCAAGCTAAGACTAGCTGGTGGTTAAAAGATTAGTACGTATTCAGTATTGTATTAATTATTACTATTCTGCGGATGTTTATGCATTTAAGAAGAAATTGGTTGAGTGAAATACTATATGAAACAGTAAAAGATTCGAAAAATTTCAGAATGTTGCAAAGTTTTTTCGAATGTAACGAAGTCAGTAAGGGATGAAATCAATTTTTATTTTATTCCTGCTTCCCACAATCAATGCGGGATATTTTTATTTTGCATAAAGATCCGCAGTCTAATTATTACTAACAGAATAATAGTTCATTCTTATTATTTACCAAGATTTGCTTGGCTCTGCTCCAACTTTAACAGATTCGCGCCAGCCTGAGAAAAATCATGAGTTCTGTTGCCCATCACCAATTTATCGAACACTTCGCTGGTTTTGTCGAAATACTGTAACAATATCAACGAAACTGAGTCTCTGGAATAAAACTATGATTTTATCGTATTATTTTCTTAAGCACATACCTCAGAAACCAGTCTGAAGAATCTCTGCGAAGTAATTAACACGTTCCGTCGCCTTTCGAGCCTGGTCGCGAAGCTTCGACATACGAAGTCCATGAAATCTCTCTGACATTTCAAATCTTCAGAAAGACGAGTGCTTGGTAAACTATCGATTTTGTGAAGCAATTCTGCGTAACGACCGTAAGTTTCCTGGAACGAAGATTCATTTGTATACTTACACGTGTGTATATCCTTATTTTAATATACATATTTAATCAATTTGATTTAACCCTCCGTATACTATGCCGGAGTCAGCCGTGACTCGTCGCGGCAGCGATACAATGTTCAGTTTTATTCCGATATAAGATTATGATAAAATTCCGATGTAATACAGTGGATCCAAACAGTATTTGAACACTAAATCTCCTATTTGCGAAAAATCGTCGATGTTTAAACAGTGATAATCTTCCTTAAACAAATAGTACAACAATATACCTGGACTCATTTTAAAGCTTGAAGCTTCTACTTTCGCTTCTACTTTAGAAAAGTCCTTTTAAAAAAAGGACTTACACCACTTTCAAAATAAACGGTCCATATTATTTCTTTTCTATTAAAATCATTGAGGAAAGAAATAACATTCAATTTGGCTTCTATTTCTTGCAATCGATGCGGACAATTTTTATTTTGAATAAAGATCCACAGTCTAGTTTCTAAAATGAGTACCCTGCATTCGAGTTCCAATTCCTCGTGTCGCCTTCGCAGCTCTTCCGAGGATGAAACGTCGAATCCAACCTGGCAACAGGAATTCAGCATTGCGTCAGCGGGTCCAAGGATCCAATCGGTGACACGGGACACACCCTTCTCGAGATCGCCGATCACTCTGGCGGTGTCCAGATTCCTTTCCATTTCAGACCAGGAATTTTCGATGTCCACCTAAAGAGTATAACGCGACGTTTCATTTACATAAACATCAATGTGTTTTTGCTCGATTTAGAATGCCGCGAGTACCTTCTTCAATTCGATCGAATCGATAAGCTCGTGGATCCGTTTCGTGGCGTCCAAAACATCCTTCGCCGACACCCTACTCATTAAATTCACCAAGCTTCTGCCTAAAAAATAACACACGCATTCTTACATAACCATTTTTCATTCTTTTCTCCCATACAGTTACTCACATAATTCATCATCACACACACTCTACAGTTAGAAGCATAACTAATCACACACACTTTAAATCAGAATAACTTCTTTATGAATGGACCAAACGACATCATTTTATCTGTAAGGCTAGAAGAATTAGTTTAGTAAATGACGTCTAAAAAATATGTTGAAAAAATGCATTCGGTCGGAATTGTGAAAAACTATACGCAAAGTATTTCATATAAGACTGCCAAAAGTACACTACCCAGCGACTCAAATTTGGAATCAACCCGAACACGGCCCTTTGAAATTCTATCTTCTTTCAGGAAATTGCAAGCAAGTATCCTGTAAAGTCGTAAGTCAGGAAGTTAACTGTGAGTGCGGGTTATTTCCAGTCTACTGAAAATGCCGACTAAAAAAGGTCAATCTTAGCTCGAGGTTATCTAATGTTGTAAATTTGCATAAGCATGTCTGGACCGGGACATAGCCACGGCTACGACGCAATCGACAGTGATAACAGCAGAGAGCGAAACGAGAGGGACATCGAATTCCCCGGCGAAGAAATCTTGTTCACCTGATTGCAGAATGTATCCCGCTACAGATGTTAATTCCGTGCTCGTATCCCAGTAGGATTCTATATCCTCGTCCGATTCTAGCATGCGAAACGCATCGAAGCTGGTTATTCTTTGGTGCAGGTCTGCCATCTTTGACACGAGATCCGTGGCGTCCTTGATGTAGTCTTCCACTTTCTATCATGTCGGAAATATTATTATTATTTACTAAAGATCAAAATAAACCAGCTTAAGGCGGTAGACTCGTTTCCAGGATTGCAAGGGTGCGGGATTCGCCTTCTCATTTCTCGATAATACAAAAATGGAGTTTTTCAGTAGACAGAAACGCTAGATAAAAGATCGATCTAGGCCGCTATCGCCTTCAAAAGTTTTTATACTGTAATTACGAAGGCTAAATGGCGAATGGAGATAATATGCATATTCTGAAATACATTTCCATTAGATGTAGTAATAATTAAAATTTACCACGCGATTTTGAATCCACTCCGTGTGATCGTAGAATTTGTTACCGCCCAATTCATACGGTAAATGCGTATAATCTATGTGAAGAGGAAGCCTCGTCAAGATAAGGTATGTCGGCTGAAACAATGACGATTACAATAACCAAATTAATTTACGTAACGTGATGGCATGAACCTCCAAATAACCTCGCGGAGGTCGAGACCTTATAATTCTTTATTATTCCGCGATATATTTCAAAATATAGTTATACTGTTTGTTAAAATAGTTACACTTTTTTTTATTTTTTTTTCATTTAAAATATTTCAATAAGTGGAGTTAATCGATTTGGCCTGTGAACGGCTCAATTGTCAAATAAAAAATCTAAAATGGGTCATTTGACTCCTCGTGGTAGGTTTAGTGTTAATATGCTTATCATATCTTTTCTTGTTATCGATCGATCTTCGTCTAATCATTTTTTCACGAATTCAAAGAATTTATTAAGATAAGCAGAAATGGCATTGTCCATTAATAAATTAGGCACAAACCTCTCCTTCCTTATGAGACCTGGTGCAGCTGTCCACTCTTTTGTCCCAGAAACCTTCGGGTCGCACAACAATCACAGAGGCCGTATACGATCCCAGAAGAACCATTGACAGTCTTATGCAAGACCTTGCAACGCGCCATGCACCCTTTCGTGCGTCCACGACCAGGACTAACCCATTCCTCTTCGTCTCCTCGCTAACAATGTGATAAAGTTTAAACCGAGCCTTAAAAACTTTAAACCTCGTGATAATTACCTAAATATCGACAAGAAGTACACAATAAGAGACTCCAATCTGGGTTTCGTGTTAGGTTGGAGTTCCGATGGAACGTTGACGACGATCAAAGGTCTTCCCTCGCGATCACGTCCGCCCGGAATGTATGCGAGATTCGATTCAAGGGCTTCCAGAATGTCCACTGCCTCGAAATTCTTCGCGGGCATGGCTACATCCGCTCCGACCTATTATATCATCCTCACTTTCGGAACAATTTCTTCGTTCAACTATTTCTGAATATGATCACAGGCGCACTGCATTAACACCGACGGTCCCGACGAATTTGCGGATCACCGTGGATCATCATCGTGTAGCACGTATAGCCGGTGTAAAACAATACGGCAGATTGACCAGGTAAACGATCGATGTCCCGAGACGATCGTATCCACCGAGATCCAGGGAATTGTGTTACGCGCGATCAAGTTCGTTGACTGTAAAAACAACCTCGTGGTTTGCATACCACGATACACGTTCACCAAAAGAACCGCACATGCATGCCGTGTATCACATCTAACGAAAAATCCTGTAACCTTAGTACGTTCTTCGGAACCTTCTCGAGGCAATCACGTTCTCGCTTCTTTAACAATGCTGCGGCTATCTCATCTCCTTTTATTCTGATCGCGTTCTTTCAAAGATGTTCGAGGAATTTAATATTATTCTTGATTTATTAAAATTATTAATCCAGAAAAATACATTTTTATGTAACGTCTGTTCCTTGCACTTAGTCACTTTCTACTTTTTCTAGGCAGATCTATTCATTTATGGGCAGACTAGATAAGTATATACTTGAAGTAATTTTCTTGTACTTTTACCAAACAAAATTGTAGTATCAATATTAACAATATAGTATTGTGTCAACTATATTAGTTTGTTTGATAAAAGTATAAGAAAATTGAATTATTATTGAATTGAATTACAGAAAATATTATAATTATAATACTACAATAGCGAGTATAGAATAATATCTATATTATTAATTCATATATCTATATTATTATATTAGTATAATGTAATATCTCCAAGTATACACTTTGAATAACAATTTTTATTCTCTCATCAATCTAGTCACGTTCCAATTCAAAACATTTTTACGTTTTATCTGTGTATAAAAATAAAAGTTTCTAAGCAAAATCAGCGTCATAAAATCCGTTGTCTATTTATTATTAAAGGATAAGATTAATCGATGTGATTCGTTTCACAATCTGCGAGGTACTGCCGCATGTATGAACGTTGTTTACGGAATAAATTGAGTTGAACGATTATACGGAACAATTTTCATAGAAAATTCAGAGCTTTGCTAACAAAGCCAACTATTCTTCCAGTGATGTATTCACCTCTGTCTTCACTATTTCGGTTTCCTTCGAGCTTTTTTCAACCGCCATACACTCGAAGCGCGTGTCTCCTTTCTGAACATAACCGAACCACAAACCGTAATAAGACTCAACGCACACATTCACGCACAGTTCGTCTAGAAAACGTTCGAGGAAATGCGATTTGCATTTCAAAGGGACACATAGTACACGGTGAAAGTCGAGCAGCGTATCGCAGGCTCCTCGAGAACCTTGACCAACAAATTCAAAGCGTCCATCGCGACTGGTGTCCGGGTGGGACCGAAAGAGTCAACGAGTCCCGCTAAAACACTCACGGAGACTGGGAAGAGGTCCGATTCGGCGAAACTAGCCGAATAAAACTGGGACCGCAGCGTTCCTCGGCATCTCTCGGTGGAGGAGGAATTCGGTTTCGGCTCGAGCGGGGTCACGCGGCCCGGGAAACGTTGCAACAGCTGTTGCAGGAGTTGTCGCAGGTGCAGGTGCACGTGGTCGAACGGTGGTCCACGCGGAAATGCACCGGCGCGGCGGTTTACGGTTCAAGATCTCAATATAGGTATCGTTGAAAAGAAAAACTGTCGCGCGCTTTCACGTGCACGAACCAGCGCGCGAGAGCGCACGGTCACGTGCTTGTATCTACGTGGAAGCTGTGTAAAACGCGAACGGAGAACGGAGAACGGAGAACTGCAGCTGCGATGGAGACTGCAGGGAAACCGAAAGCCATCTCGCTGCTCCATTCAGGTACAACGGTACTCTGGCACCGATTAACCGTCTTCCCCTTCTCCCGTTCATTTCCTCGTGGCTCTTCCTTCTCCTTTCCTGCGTCCACGACCTCTTTCGACCGAAGCGACGGCACGTCGTCCTCTTTTGTATCCTCTACACCGGCGCACGGTGGTTAATTCGATTAATAAAATCCGCAAAATTGAATAGAAAGTTTTCCGTTCACGGGATCTGATCGATGCTATTAGCATTAGATGACTGCGAACTCCCCTCTGTTCACATAATAAATGCAACACACACATGCAACACAAACAATCAATCAATGACAGACAAGTTTAAAAAAAAAACGCTCTCTCAGTTGGGCAAAAATTTAATTAACGATTGACGAATAAATCTTTACTTCAATCATTAATCACAATTAACAATCAATCTCCTGGTTTAGTCGTTAATTGCTTGAATACTTATTAATCGTTAATTGCAGTTAACGATTAAATACTTATTAATCGTTAATTACGATTAACGATTACATTCCTTTCAATTGTAATCGTCAATCGGATAATTGGTAATTGATCGGTAATCGGTAACTTCGAAATGAAATACGGAATCAAGACTGTATGAATACTGAAAAAAATGTAAACTGAGTTTTTGTTGAGATATATTTCTGTCAATTCTCCATTTCCGCTCTCTGTCTCTCTCTCCTTATTACAATTTATGGATAAACCGTATGGCGATTAACTTCATCAATCGATTGAATCAATCGCCGATTTTTCGATGATCTCTTCATTTAATCAACGATTTCCTTATTTCACACAACTGAATTCACTTTTTTTTTATTGTAGAAAATCTCATAAGAGATTTATTTCAACATAATGCAGAATTCAATATAAGGATTACATGTCAAGACAATAATGATGCTTCAAGGAGATATTAATAAAATGATAAATGTCCCTTTACTGTGGATAAAATAATGGTTATTTGTAAACCCCGTATTTCCTATGTTTTAAAATTTACAGCTGGGAACTTACTAAATTTAGTAATGATTGTCTCAAAATGCAGTGATGTATTGTATACGTAGATTTATGTAAAGTTGAACAATTTAATAAATTGTTCCATTTATTTCCTTGTGGAGAATCGTGATACCGCTTTCACTATTGCCACAGACGATTAAACAGACAACAAAAATAGGTAGCAATTGTTAGACTAGACTAAAACCGCTAAATGTTCCGTAATAGTTGCCTCTACCCATCGGTACTTTGAAAGTATCGGAAATGACAATGAGAAGGGACTTCAAAAGTATCGCAAAAACGAGTAAATCGAAAGCGATGAAATCATCGGCGTCCGCGAGACGAGATATTTTGTAAAGTCTCGGCGTGGAATGTCTTTCTGCTGAATGATTTATAGGTGCGACTGACCTCTCGACGAGTTACAATATGCACACAAAGAACATGTTTTGGCTGTAACTCGCGATCGTAAAAATTTCTCAAGGTTATTGTACTCCATGGCAAATAAAAAAGAAGAAACCTATCGAGAACTTGGACACAGCGCTGCTTGGGCACTTTGAATTTGCAAAATTAATAGAAAAAGGACATTAAAATTTGCGAAATGCCGATAGTGTACATGCTAAATGGAAATACAAGACTTTTAAAATAAGAACAAAATGTCTCAATGTTATTGTACTCCGTGGCAAATAAAAAAGAAAGAACCTTGCACCGGTATGGGACACCATGGTCCCACCCTGAGGCACGCGAGCCTCGCGTGAAGGACGAAAGCAAGTTCCCACGTCAAACACAAAACCGCAAATTCTTTTATCATCCGCGTACTTTAAGGGTCACATATGCGGAAAAACATCCGGGATTTCAACATTCTTCGAGCAAATGTAGCCCGCTCCCGAATTCCTAACTTGATGTCTGCCATTACGGTTCTTGCGCGCGAGTAGTTAGGGCACGCGATGAAAGAAACGCAAAGCAGTATTAAAAGAGAAATGTCCACTGCGAAACTCTTAAGAGGTGCAGAATCATTTGTCTAATCTGATCCCGTGGGAGCATGCTCCCGAATGACTGTATGTATCTTCTCTTGCGTAGTTTAAAGTAACCCGTTATGATAGGATAATTGTGATACTTTTATACAGGGTGAATCATTTAACATTTTCCCCTGAAATATTTTCGTTGCTCTCAATCACACGAGAAAATGTGGAAGTAAGAAAAATCTTCAGTAAAACAATTGTGATGATAAAGATGATATTTTCCTCAAGATTTCCTCATGTTTTCTGATATTTTATGTTCTTCTGATTTAAGATATTTATCTAAAATATCCAGCAAATACTATTTAAGTATTATATAATAAAATGTACACATTGATCTTTTTAAAGATACAAAATTTAATACACACAAAAGTGGTTGAGTTTCTCTTATTTCTCAACTCTGTTGAAAGGTATGTAATCTCTAAGTATGGCGGTGTTGGAGGCCGTAAATTTGTACCAAAGTGACAATACTTCGTCGCGCGTGATTGCGAGTTAATGCGTCTCGTTCCCATTTTTGTTAGTCGTTGAATACACGGGGGTTTAACAGAGTCGGTGATCCATGGCGCACGTAAAAGCATTTAGGTACTTGGCGGCACGCGCACGAGTCAAGGTCAGTGACCGGCGGTGACCAAACACTGTGAAAAGCAAGGTGTGCCGCGCAGTAAATACAAGTTCGTACATACATACGTACATACATTACGCGTTCCTCTCGATGTGACGAGGAAATAAAGACTGATCAACGAATAGCTATTTAGCAAAGATAGGAGTCCCGAATAGTGACGTCACGATCGCGTTCACCTCTTTACACCATCGAAAACTCAAGTTTGTGGAAGATGTAGCGATCACGTGGTGGTTGTTGTGGTAAAATTTTGTTGAGAAATAATACTCGACTCTTGAACAGTTTACATATGTATAGCTTAGAGCTTGCTGCCTCTAAAATGGTGGATAGCTATTACATTATAATAATATGTTGACTATAGTGCATCCCTAACACCGTTATTTTGCATAAAATTCTTCGACAAATGTCCAGATCGTCCAATCCAACGATTTTTAAATGTATTGTTCAAAATATTAGTAACCCTCAGTGCAGAATGTGCCAGGCAACCGTCGTGTTGGTACCACAAAAACTGCCGCACGTTTAATGGAACATCTAATAAATTAGGTAGTACATCAATCCAAAATTTTGCATACTTTGTTTGCAGAGTCCCCTTGCCTTCCTGACTTCCCGTCATCAAGATCAAGTGCCATGACTTCTCAACCGGAAAGTACTCCTGAGTGAATGCAAACGTAAACAAACTTTGCCGAAACGCTTAAGACTAAATTTCTATGAGAATATTCCATTTTATAAGCATTTACGATAAATTTCTGTTTTTCATCAATTTTAAAGTTTACTACCTTGAATGACCTTGAATGACTATAACGTTGAAATTGTCTCGGAAAGGGCTACAATCGTAAGAGTTCAAAAATATGTGGTTTCATTTAAAAAAATTAAGTTGACCTTCTAATCTCCTAAGCACTTCCACTTGAAAAAAGGTTATGTAAACCACGTAATAGGCCCCTAGAAACCAAACAACTTTTGTCTGAAGCATTTCTTTCTATCTCAAAAAATGTAGAAGTTATTCAAATGGCTTGTCTTTGGCGACTCACACTGTATATAGTCGGTCTAACATCTTAAAAAAAATCCAAGTCAATTGGACCAATTCAACAAACAAGTTGTATACTATTTCTACGTCATTGTATACGCGTTTCTTCAAAATCGGAACTTTTAGCCCCGGTCTCCCTTATAGTTTTCTGCAATGTCTTATAGGATCGTCGCGGCGAAGTAATTCGGAATGAGCCAGGAGGTGTCAGCCAAGTCCACTAGGAGCGGACTCCGCCAGCTGGCCGGTTACATAACAAAACAATAATGAATCCGGCCGTGTTCAATCAGCGTGCGGCGATCAGCGTGGCGCGAGCGAGACAATTTCGAGAATCCCGAGGAACTCGCGGAAGCTCTGTCGAGGCAGGGAAACAAAGAAATATCGGGGGAGAGACAAAGATAGCCTGAAGAGGAAGCCTGAAGAGGCCTGGCGTCGCTACGGTCGTCGGCCACGAAGAGGTCCGGCAGTGCTGCACCGAGCCTCGCGCTATATCGAGCCGGATTCTTTCTCTCTCTCTCCCGTTTGGTCTCGGTTCGGACGTCGTCGACGACGGACCGCTATTTTTCCCTCCTTCCACGACCGATCTTGATCCTCGGTGTCGATCGATGACGGAGTTCCGGTTCGCCGACGTCCCGGAACCGACGGGAAACTGGCCAGGAACGGAGTGATCGTCGAGCAAGACTCGACGTGGAAGAGGAAGAGGAGGAACGACCGACCATGGGCAACACCACCACGAAGAACCACTACTCGAAGAGTCTGGCTGTCGGCAGCGCCTCCAGAAGAACACGCTGGGAGGGATCAGGTTAGACACTGCTTCAGAACCCGTTTCCGTTTGCCCGATCCCGCCAAATATGTCAAAGACCGCACCTCCTCGGGGTTCGATCTCAAGGGTCGAGGACATGTCATCTACATAAGCCACCGGTCGCCATTTTGATCGGGAGTCGATCCACCACGGGAGCACCTCGTGACAGCTATCTTTCGTTTCGGGAACGTGTCGCTGTCGCATGTCCGTGCAAACCGTGATATTAAGCTGATGAGGATTATTCTGCGAGGGAAGCGTCCTGCGTGACTAAGTTTCCGGTAACGGCGATTCGCCGCCGTGCGTGTGACGCGACGCGACGCGACGCGCGACGGTGCGCTGTGTTTGGGCTGGTTTTGATTGGCTTGCTTCGATAGTGGGATGATCGCTAAAATTAGGCTGCCTCCGCTGACTGATCTGTCAAGATCGCGCAACGTTTGAGTGATCGGTAACGAACCATGCGGGAGTAATTAGCGAGCTGCTTTCGTTTCGTTCGCAGTCTCGCCACGTTAGTTTTCTCTTGATTAATATGAATTATCGGTAGCTCTGATAAGCTTCGAAAATCTAGGATCGAAAATATCGTTTCCCGAATATATTGATGATGAGTAATCGTTACGGTGCTTGAACTTCTGTGGTAGTTTATTTGGAAGTCCTGTATTTATTTACCGTCAAATCGACCGGTAATCCAAAATTAACTCATACGCCTCGGTGGCGTTTATTTTAATAGTCGATGGCGGGCCTGTTGAAAGGTAGCTGGGCTACAGTTTAGTTTTAGTTTTTTATCAGGTAATGTAATCATTTAGTATTCCGTAAACGTAGTTTTTTCCCATCCTGTAGCAAACTAATTGCTCTAGCTTTCCAAAAAAAGTTCAAATCGTATAGTACAATATTAAAAAAGTTATCGTCTTTTGTACATGAGTCACATGCTGCCGAATAATGCAAATTACGCCTCGTAAACGAAAAAATAGGACTTTTGAGGGCGATAGCGCCCTAGATCGATTTTTTATCTAGCGTTTTTAACTAAAAAATTTAACTGAAAAATCCCATTTTTGTATTATCGCGAAATGAGAATGCGAATCCCGCACCCTTACATTCCTGGAAAAAGGAGTTTACTCCCTCTGACGATCACAGTGACGAAAGAAGTGACAGATTGATCCCAAGGAGTTATATTCGTAGGGAGTTGCAGGTCAGTATAAACAAGGGCAAACTGTCTGCAATAACGATAGGTATGTTGTACAATTGTATCGGAGACGCGTCGAGCCGGTGTCCGATGTCGGCTAGGAGTCTTGCATAGTTTTCCTACCTTGAGGACTGTACAGCAGTGGCCCTCAGATTGCCAAACGCTTCAAATTTTATTTTGGGAGCGCCACCTGCGGACCTGTGTCGAGAATGTGTGTTCTACGCGTATGTGAGCATCGTTCTGGCACGTGCGAGCTTTCCGTGAACTTATTAACGACCGAACTCATTTATGCCATACTCACCAAACATCACGCCACCGATGCGCGATGTATTAAAACATAGTGAACCGTCCATTATACCCTTTTCCACGTGGACGAAAGAATGGCCGATGTAGGACTGGAAGATACGATTAGCGAAGATAGTGGTAGAAAGATTGTGTTTAAATGTACAGGGTGTATAAAAAGTAATGGTCATCCGTCCTAGGGGTGAATTTACACCTCTGGATCGGTGGACATTTTTAAGAAAAACTCGCCGCAAAATTGTTTATAACAAAGAAAATTGTTGTTAAAGTTTTTTCTTACATCAACCCCTTCTACTCATCGAGAAAAGAAAAAGTTTGAAAGGAGCCATATGTCGGCAAACAAATAGTTATTTAGATATAAGCTGTTCAAGTTTTTGCAAAATTTGATTGTGTGAAATTATACGTATAGCCTACTACTACAGTCCGTGTCGATGAGACAGAACATGATCGTGCGTGAACGTGTGCGTGCTTCGGAGACGATGACTGGGTACGGGTCTACGCGACGAATGTCCCTTTAAATTTCGTTTGTCTCGTGGCACGCACGAGATTTAGAGCGAAAAACGTGGGGCGCCAGTAGTAAGGAGTGTAGAGAGTAGCTGCCGTTGAGAAAACTCACACAACAGTTCATATCATTTGCAGTGCAATAAAATTATTAGTGACTTAGGTGATCTATTCATGCATCAATTATCTATTGCATGCGCCCCACGTTTTTCGTTTTAAATTTTACAAGTATTTTCATAGCTATTCAAAATTCACAATCACAAATTTTCAGGACTATCTGTATGGGCCTAGGAAAAATTATTTTATATTTTTTAGTCCGTGTTAAAAACGTGGTATATTATAATTTTTTTTTATTTAAATAATTATTTTTTGCTTTTTTACGTATGGAGACGGAAAATGTCTTTTCTTCGAAAACTTCGAAGACTTCGAAACTTCGAAATTTCTCGGACGGAATCCTCGGACGTTTCGAAGCTTCGGGAAAGTAACAGCTCTAACTAAAATAAGATTTTCCGGGCGCCTATAGGCGCCTACAGTACCATGAGAGCAATATTTTTAAGCGCCTACAGCATCACAAGCACAAGATTTCTTAGCACCTTTAGACAGCAACAGTAGTCAAAGGATTAATTGATCGAGTGAATGTAACTCTTTTCAACTTTTATGAAAAAGTGCTTTTTAGAGACAGCAAGAAGACATGATTGGGGTCCATTTCAGGGCTTCCAGCACCGCCAGGAAAGCCGATTTTAATACCAGGAGCGGACGAATCCCAGCCCGAGGTGGTGGCCATTCGTTGGGAGAGGTCACCGAGTAACGGCGGCTCGGCCATCGTTGGATATCTTATCGAACACAGACGACTCGGATCGCAACATTGGGTACGCAGCACGCCAGGGTTATGCACGTTCCCGGAACTGACCTTGAGCGGCCTCGAGCCTGGATGGCGCTACCAATTCAGGGTCAGGGCGCAGAACGCTGTGGGTCTCTCGCGGCCCAGCGAGATCTCGGATCCGCTGACTGTGACTTTGCAAAGGTCCGCCGCATCTCCACCGTCCTTCGACCTTGAGCTCAAGGACACAATCGTCCTCGAAAATGATCAGGTGCTTATTCCTTGTGATTATTAGGTTATACGTTTTGCACTCTACTCCCGCAGTGTAGGGAATATTCGTTTCTCGTAGATGCTACGGCTTTCGTTTTCTTGGATCAAAGCTTTACTGTAGGTCCAATTCGCTTACATCAATTTATTTGACCTATAGCAGTTTTCTTCGTTAGTTTATTTTCTATTATTCTAAACCTTTATAGACACTGGTATTCTTTTTACAACTAATTTTAGACAAGTAAGATAATGTACAAGTAATTAAGAAAAGCAAATAATAAGGGAAAATTGTTGATTTGCTTTTATTTGCAGGCTGAATTCGTAGTACGATTTACTGGTTCGCCTCTGCCGAAAATTTCGTGGTTCAAAGATGGCTTCGAAATCTTCAGCAGCAGGCGAACTAGAATCATCACCGACAGCGGGAGAACGGTTCTCCTAATTCATCAAGCCGCGCTGAATGACGAGGGTGAAATCAAATGCACAGCTACGAACAGAGCCGGCCACACTAGTACCAAAGCTAGACTAATTCTGGAAGGTGTGCAGGACATTCCACTTAATTTTATCTGTTTATTTAATTGTTAATTGCTATATAATAATTCTCTGTTTAATATTTAATCCTGGAGAATATTATTTCTCTCTGTTAAAACTATTTGCTGCTCGTGTCTTCAAGATTAATATTAAAGAATCGCTTTCAGGTACCAAAAATATTATTTTTGTTTCATCTCGAGTTTCAATATTCCAGTTTATATTAATGCTCGAAGATTTTTGGAAATATGCAATAAAGAAGCAATATTGAAATTCGTATTTAAATATATTTATAATGTTTTTAACAAAATTGATTCTCACGGGAGCAATAATAAGAAGGACTGCATTTCGAAGTTCGTACAATTTTATAAAAAAAATTAATAGCAACACAATAATACAGACTAATAAGTATTTACATTAACACTAAAAATCTAAAGGAGGATGAACAGCTGAAAAATTGTGAAAATGTTTTTAGAGCATTGTTAAAAAATCATTTATTGTCGCTTGTGTCTTAAGGTCAGTTTTAAAGAATTATTTTCGTTTCGGTAAAAATTTTATTTTTTAAACTTAAACAAATTTTATTGTGATGATTTGTTAAGAGAACAAGTACATTACAAGAACACGTACACATTGCGAAAGAAACTTTTGGGACAACCTAATATACACGATGTCCTAAAAATGTCGGAGAACCTTGAAGGGGGTGGTTCCTTAGATTATTTGAAGTAACTGTTTCCTTAGTAAAAATTTCAGCATCGGCTTTGTTAACACTAACCGTACCACGACCGGTTAAATGACACCCTGTATTGCACTGTGCAATTTTTCTAACTGAAATTGTCGAGCAGTAGAAGAGAAGTTTTGGGGAATCAATTGTCGATTTTTATTGATTTTTTAATTACCCAGCACCTCCAAAAATACGACTTCCACGTCAATACGAGGACGGTCTCCTTTTCGAACAGGATGAGACCATCAGATTGAAGGTGTCGATGGCTGGAAGACCTCCGCCCTCTGTGATGTGGTATCACGATGGGGAATTGATTTCTGATGACAACAGGCACATCTTCGAAACGATGGACAACGAAGCGATTCTAAAGATACCGGATGCTAAGCGCATTGACAGGGGAGAGTACACGGTCAAAGCCATAAATAAACTTGGAGAGGACATATCTTCATTTCTAGTTACAGTCACAGGTTAATATATAGTAGCACAATCAATATGGCGATTTGTTGAATGAATATTCTTCCCTGAAACGAAAGGCGCAGCCTTTTAACGCACTATAAAAATAATTTATCGAAGGATATCATTTCCGATCCGTTTTACATCCCACTAAATAACTATACACATGCTAATTATTACTAGTTTGCAGATTTTCTGCGTTCATAGCAGGAATAAGACATATTATTTACAACCTGCTAAAATTATTGAGAAAGCGAATAAATTTTATTTGACACCTACTTGTTGCAATTGAAGTTAGACGTACAGTTTTTGAGAAATTTGAGTTTGAAAAAAAACATATTTTTCAACTTTAAACAAATATTGTGATGAGAACGGGCGTTTGACGGGATATGGCGCGGCGAACGCCCGTTCTAGTGGTGAGCGCCACTGGCGGCAACTCATGTCGGGCGAAGATATTTTGCTTTCTGGTTCGAAAAAAACGTCGACGTTACAAACTTGACAGGGTGGTTTCTCAAGATAAAAGTCTGCTCTATCGCGTGGTATAGTTCGATTTTCCGCTGGATCCTTATTTTTTGAGATAAATTGAAAAATATCCTCAAAAAATGGTGCAAAAATGGTGTCTCTCGGTCTTTAATGATTGTCTAAACATGCTTAAACAATCATAATGTATTCATATTGGATATCACTGTATTCGGGAAAGTCTACAGAATCTTTTACTGCAAAGAACAATTCAATATCTTTTATAACTTCACAATATTTGTTTAAATTTGAAAAATATGTCTTTTTTCAAACTCAAATTTCTCAAAAACTGTGCGCGTCTAGGAGAAAAATTAAGGGCACATTCGGAATCAGCGCGGAAAACTCTATAAGAATCGCGTAGTGAAAATCGAAACGTCAAAAAAAGGTTGAAATTTGTTGGACCGTGTTAATAATCAGTGATTATAATCGGAACTAAATTATAAAAGGGTTAAATAACAATCGGTATGTAATAGGTTAAGGTGATTATCTAATGTCGAAATATATTTTCAGATCGACCTGCTGCACCTGGTAAAGCTATGATCACCATGACGTTGGGCAGGTCAGTGACATTATCGTGGAACGAACCAGAAGACGATGGTGGCTGCAAAATAGGAATGTATATCGTCGAGTATTATAGGGTACGTTACACAAGTGTTACTGTATCGATCTTTGTGAAATGGCATTCTTCTAATAGATGATTGACTATAAATAATTGCTCCTTAGGTTGGGTGGGATGTTTGGTTGAAAGCAACCACCAGTAGACAGACCAAAGCGACGTTATCAGAACTGATCGAGGGATCGGAGTATAAATTTCGAGTGAAGGCTGAGAATCCTTACGGCATGAGCGAGCCCAGCGAAGAAAGTGATGTGATCTTCATTCCAGATTTAAAAAGAGGGTAAATTAATTTTAAAAAACAGGTACCATAAATAACAGTTATTTTAAAAATTTAATCCAAAAAAATCATTTATCAAAAGTTCATATTTCATCACACGGAAGATAGTAATCATTTAATTCCACAGAAATTATTCGACTAATTTAGTTTTCCTAAAATATTAATTTGTATGTGTTCTAGTTACAGATAATCCATTATATCATTATAAATAACAAAACTTCTGTTTGGTCATAACCCTTATCGATGATGGAAATAATTTATGGTCATTAGTAAATCTCGATGACAGAAATCTTTTTGGTTGCTAATGACCATTATCGATGATGGAAACAATTTATGGTCATTAGTAAATCTCGATGACAGAAATCTTTTTGGTTGCTAATGACCATTATCGATTACGGAAATTGTTTTTGGTCAGTAATAACCATCACGGAAATGATTTCTGGTTACGAATAACCATTATCGACGACGAAAATTGTTTTCAGCAAAATATACAGGGTGTCTCAAAATTCCTCCAACATCCGGAAATGGGAGGTTCCTGAGATCGTTTGAAGCGACATTTTTCTTTGCAAAAATGGCGTCGGCGGCTTTGTTAAGGAGTTATTAACGAAAAATACGGACCAATCAGAGCGCGGCTATAGCGAACGGAGTCCGACTCGGCGACAGGTCTCGCTTAGCGTGGCGTCGCCGTTGGCCGAGCCAGAATCAATGCGCTGTAGCCGTGCTCTGATTGGTCCGTGTTTTTCGTTAATAACTCCTAAAAAAGTTCTAACTTCCCAAAAAATTTCAAATCGTATGGTCCAATCTTAAAAATGTTTTCGTCTTTTTAAAAGTGTCCGAATATTAGTGAGAGTCACTGTATATGTATTTAGTGTGTAGTGTGCCACCACACTCTCGCTCGAGCCGTTTCCACACCTTTAATGTGGAAAAAAGCACTGTCCCAACTTATATGGTGTCCGAACCTTTACGACAGTCCCTTACGCAGGTCCAGTACCTTGTAATGAATGCGGATAATGTTTATTTTCCATAAAAATCCGCAGTGTAATTATTAGTTTAAAATTTTAATGTTGATGCTCTTCTCTTCGAAAACAGTATAGTGTCGCCTTCCATGGGCGGGAAGTCGCAAAGTCAGCGAGAAATCAGATCACGCGAGAAACGAGAGGTGAGCTTTGCTGTGCCAACTCAGAGAACCAGAAGCTTGACGAGAGAGGAAGGTCGTGCGAGAGATGAAGATGACGAAGGACGTTTTGGTCCAAGCAGTCGATCCGCATCAGCTCAAAGACTCAGCAGATCATCCAGAGCGGACAGCAGAGTCACATTTGCTCTGGACACGATGGACAAGCCAGAGACACCAGTGCCTCCGGCCAGATCAAGGGATCATTCCAATTCAAAGCACGATAGTCGGTCCGAGATTTATGTAGATCGTTCGAATATTAGTAAGGACGTACCGAATACCGAGGCAAGTTACCATTATACGAATGCATTCATTTTTGAAGTATAGGGTCTTTCAACATGAGGTGTCATTTTAAATCAACGGAAAAACGCAATATTTTTCTGAAAAGTGGTGATATTTTTATTTTAATCCGAAATACAAACTCTGAGATTAGTAATGGAACACAATATCCGCCAAATGTCCGCCTCGGCTCCTCTTACAAATGTTCATTCTTTTGATGAAATTTTTTTATCACGTTTTCACATAATTGCGGTTGTATTTCGCGAATAACAGCTCTAATATTGTTTTTGAGTGCTTAAATCGTTGCTGGAGCATTGGCGTACAAAAACAAGTTCAACGATGTGCGATATGTTGACCTTCGCGTGACCTTCAACTTAAAACTCAAATTATTATGTTGCTAATAATAACAATATTTTAAACAGATCCTAACTCGAGGAAAAGATAATGTAGCAACCGCGCCGATCATGACAGTGTTGCCACCCGTCATGGACGAGCCCCTCAAACGATCAACCTTCAGAGAGTCTCGATCGCGGTCAGTTTCCGTATCAAGAGAGCGTAGTATGTCTCCGCTATCGATGTCGAAAATTCAAGAAGAAGAAAGTTCTATGAGGTCTACACCTCTTATTCGTCCTTCACTGAGTTTGACCCTGAAAAAGCAGCAAGCGATAGTCGATGAACCAGAACCGCCGTTCATGAAGAGCCACTCCTTCGACGAAAAACCAAGTTCGCCGATGACTCCGAGAGAGGATGACGAATCTGTACTGCATGGAAGCTCGGAGTTCATGTTGGTTTTGTACCCTGATGATCAAGACAGGAAACTTCTGGATATCAATGGTACACCGAAGACTTTAGGTAAAGTAATATTTATTCAAAATCATTTTTATAATGTAAATCGACTGATTTTGTCCTCTCAATATTATTTACATAGAGCATTCCAATTCAAAATTTTGATGCGACCATTAATAATTGATTTTAAGAAAAACTTTCGGTAAGGTAATGTTAATTCAAAATCATTTTTATAGTCTAAAATGTCTAAATCGACTGATTTTGTAACTCAATATTACTTATATCCAGCATTTGGACTCAAAATTTTTAGGTAGATGCGATCATAAATACTTGATTTTGAAAAAGAACTTTTGGTAAAGTAATGTTAATTCAAAATCATATGTATAGTGTAAATCGACTGATTTCGTCACTCAATGTTATTTACATTCAGCATTTGAACTCAAAATTTTTAGGTAGATGCTACCATAAATACTTGATTTTAAGAAAGAACTTTGGGTGAAGTAATGTTAATTCAAAATCTTTATGTGCTGCATAAATAAAGGAAAATTGAAGCAGAGACTAAAACTTTAGCATACACATAATATGACTGGCGTGGCACTTAAACTATTAAACATTGTAATAAGTAGACTGCTAATTTTATGCATTTATGGCCAAAAATGGATTAGTCGAATTCAAAACTGTAACAATGTTAGAAAATTTGAAAAAAGAAAAAGTGCATTTAACTTCTGACTTGAACTGTTTTTATGTTGCCTAAAGATCTCGTGATAATCATTTTGAAACAAATCGTGATTGTTAGCAGCAATAAATACTTTCACAACGATTGATCAGTACATGACATCGCTCCTAAAATGTCCACAGAAGCAAGACAGGGCACATCCGAAGACGTAGAGGACATAGAAGACCTTATTCCACCACCGATGTCGCTATCATTACCAGAGCTCTTCAGCGTGGAGCATCAAGTGGTAGAGATTCTTCGAGAAGCAGTCAGCTCCACGGAATTGCTTCACGAACGGGCAATGGAGCGATTCTACCGTGCAGTGGCAGCTGAAGAGGCTTCCGAGGTAGCAAAAAGAAAAACTCAGGTCGAAAGGAAAACGGGCGAATTGGCATCAACGATAGACGAAAAGATAGAAGCGGACATCGACAATCAAGACGCGCGGCGATCGTCTATCTTGCGCAGACTGTCAAACCCTGGAGTAGCTGCGCAGAACCTGATGAGCTGGCAGGCGAAGAAGAATCGTCGGAGATCTAGTGAAGGCCAACCGGAGATTCTCAAGTCACCGTTGAAACTGATAACCCCGAGTTTGCTACCCGCCGTGGAAGCTAGGTCTGATCCAAATCTACCTAGCGATTCCGAGGCTCCAACAAGTGGTTGGGTGTTGGACAAGGAGGAGGACGCTGCCACGCAGCTGCGCAGGTGGCACGAGGCCAACGTGCCATTGGTTGTTGAAAAAGAAGCAGAGAAATCAATGCCTTGGCAGGTCGAGACCAACGAGGAAGCTTCGCGCAACCAAGGGGTGGTTCCACAGGCTCGACCAATCGCGGAGACGAAATCAGAGCAAGAGGAGCTGGAAAATGAGGAGTTAGAGAGTGTCGAGACCTCTGAGGAATCGTCCGAGGAAGTTAGCAGCGCAGACAGCGAAGACTTGAAGCTGCTAAAAGCCAGGATCCTTGCCAGACAGGTACTAGAGGAGGAAGACACGTACCATCCGCGAGGGAGATCTGTTCCTCATATGGAACTCGAGCCTCTATCGATCCCTACCCACAAGATACCAATTTTAGACGTGACACCACCCACACCGACCCTATCAGGCCCTGCATCGCCGACCAACGTGGTTCCTAAATCAATCCTCAAGAAGCCCAAAGAGGATCAACCGATCCCTGTGAACAGCTTCGGCAGACCCATCCCTCCTGAGAAACCCATTCGGAAAGTCTCACCCGTTCAACCTGTTCACCCAGTGATGACGCAGGAAGAGGACATCGACGATGTACAACCAGTTGCCGAAACGCTGAAAACTCCGGTTCTGTCTGAATCCGATACTGATAGTATGATGTCGGCTGGAGAAGCGGCGAAAACTCGGAGGATTCAAGCGAAGATGCGATCAACCACTTCCGAAGAAGAGATCGACGAAGAGGACATCGAAGCACGAATGGCGGTTGTTAATCACTACACGGAGATCGTCAGGGAGCACTCCAGTCGTTTCAATTACAGGAGCTCTGAGGAGAGGAAGTTTGGCGACAGTCTAGCTAGTTCTCGGAGGTCATCCTTCTCCGAGGAACAGGATAAGAGTCACTTGAACAAGGACCGAGCAGAGTCGATTAAGAAACAAGAGACGAGAGAACATGAAAAGCAGAGAACAGTGGTGAAGAAAGAGAAGATTGATAAATCAGCGAAGCAAGACGACCAGAAGCCCAGAAGAACAGCTCGCTCCCGAGGAACAACTCCTGCAAGGGACACCAAACCTGTTAGACCCACTCGACCTGCGTCTAGAAACGAGTCCCCAGCACCAAGATCGAGGAACGTATCTGTTGAAAGAGGCGGTGCATCTTCAAGGTCTTCCTCGAAGACCAGGGTTCGTGCTCCCTCTCAAGATAGAAAACCTGTGTCTAGGACTGGGTCCGAAGATCGACGATTAGCTAGAGAAAAATCCGTCGACGATGAACCTCGTAGGTCCAGGAAGCCGTCACACTCGAGGTCTAGCTCTAGAGATAGGATTAGACCAGAGACACCTGTGAAGATGAAGATGGAGCGGCTGCAGAAGGCGCTAGGGAGCAAGAAGTACAGAGCTACCAGGCGTGACTCGGGCCTTGAGAAAGAGTACCCTCAGAGTCGAATGAATGATGAACAGCTGGCGTTAGAGGCCCAGAAGAATGTTAGGTTCACGGTCGGCTTTGTCACTGATCTGATCCTGTTGATGGCCGCTGTCTATGTTTACCTGTTCAAGAAAGAAACCCTGGCGATCCCGTTCATAGCGCTCCTCTTGTACAGAAGGATTCAGCACGAGATACGGGGGCGAGTCTCGCGCGGCTGGTGGTGGTCCAAACAAAAACAATGACATTTCTCGCGGTTATTCCGAGATTAAGAGGTTCTTCGCTATCTGCTCGAGATCGAGGAAATTTGCGATGATAGATCGATGAACCTTAGGATTCTTCACACACGGTTCCGAAAATAATCGTTAACCCTTCAGGGACGATTGCACGTTTCTTTCTAATGTTATAATCCGTGAATGATTTACACTTTTTGATATTTTGTACAGGGTGAGTCGCGTTACTTACACCACCCCCTTTGTCAGCAAAGTTCATACACAACTGTCTTGAACTTTAAGAAAGTACGCAATAACAGATGAATTTGTATTGCATTGACCCTCCGACGACGGTGGCTGAGTCTTTTTCGACCCAGTGTATAAAAATCGTCTTTTAAGTACTCTGTTTCTGGCAATTAAATTAAATAAACAACTGTTATATTAGAAACAAAAGAAAGACCAACAATATAATGGAAGAAGTATCTCCAAAAATATTTTTAAAAGAATTGATAAATGATGCAGTAAATACTCCTAAATATCATCAACTATACAGTTGCAAGAATAGTTCAATGTCCGAGGGTTAATAATCTGATCATGTATGATTTTGAAACATTTGTCAGAGTCAGTACGGTGTATGCGTCGTCCCTAAAGAGTTAATAATGCTTATACAATATACATTGTAACAAGCAGTACAATCCGAAAAGAATGAAGAATTCTAGAATTCTACGTAACAAACTAAGTCAAACAATAACATTTTCTCGTACGAGGTTAACTATGTATTTTCAATCCTTGTACACGGTGTAAAGAAATTATACAGGTGTAGAATCTCGTTATGATGTACATCTGATATTTTGAAATTACCGCACAAATACATGTATGTTCAATTTCCTACAGAGATTTGCGACGTTTGCGAATCTTTTATAATTACGAACTATTGTGCTAATTAAGTCCATTGTGGTTATAGAGCACTGGTATCCAGCAAAACATTCGAAACTCTATTAATTTTCGAACTATTTAGGAAACGCGAGGAGTTTGAATTATTCAGGATAATTTTGGACGTTTATTTTGAATATTTTAAATGAGGGTTTTATTTTGACTATCGGATCAATATTGTACAAAATATTTTAGAAACTTCGAAGTGGTTTTGGCAATTATATAAAGTATTTTGTGAACTTCGTAACGGTTTTAGCGCGTTCGAAAAGTTTATTGAAAAGTAGCGAAAGTTTCAGTTTTATGAATAAACTACTACGACAATTAATGCGAGATAACAATAGTAGCAATAGCTTCGTGAGCTAATTGTTCGCAGCCAATTCTTGTACTTCATTCAGGAACCATACCAAACGAGTACCAAAGAAGATAGCATAATATATGTGTACGTGTCAAGAGAGTAACTATATCGACAGTTGCATACTATTATAAATTATTGTTATTTATTCTTATTTATTATGAATATTCTTACTGTCTTTACTCGTAATAAATATTTGCAAAATTCTGTTGAATTTAAATTATGCATGTGTTTTATTTCTTGGAACCAGCCTTTATAGTAACTTTTCTGCATACTTCTGTCTTGCAATTAGCCTTATCAAAGTATCGTTAATGCGTAGTGATTGTGTTCCGATCAAATTTTTATTTTGCAGCCTTTATTGACTATGAACCTCGAATTAGAAGAAATTGGTATAATAATGATTTTAAAAGTTAAATAAAACAATATAACACTCTGTGGACCAATGTTAATTAGACTCCAGAAAACTGCATGTTAATTACTGAGTATCTTCTTATTTAATTTTCAACTATTCAAAGTCAACTGGTAAAATTTAATATTTCAAATATTGAGTATGTAGCAAACATTCTATTTTATTTTAAATCGTGTATACACATTTTTGAATAGGGACATTTTTTAAAACAGTATTAAAAGTAGTATTTTATTTGAACAATACTAAATAATGATTGATCTTTATTTTGATTTAATATTTTTATTCATTTCTGGGTCTATGAAAAAATCACCTAAACGACAGAAACTTGTTACATTATACATTTTTTCATGCAAATAACTGTATTTAAACCAATGATGCAATAAATAGGATGCAGATTTGTACATATTCTTATGACAAACATGAATGTCATTTATTTAATGTCTTTATATTATATTTTAAATAGACGTTGAAATTATCTTTCAACAATCGTACTCGAGATTTTATTTTTATTAGATATTAACTACCAGGGACCAAGAAATTGATGAAGATTTCGGAGAACACATAACAAAAACTAAGCACCAGTGCGTTAAGGCATAATTATAAATAACTTGGATCACATCAATAGATTCTAAGATGTATTTAATGTCTGCATAAGCAACTTGCAAAGAACATTATGTAATAATTAACACATTCTCGCACACTTTTTTTCTAGATTGGTCTCAAAAACACACTTCTTTAAAGTGTTTCTGTGCTGCCACCTGAAATTAGATGAAGAGACAATGCTTATAAAAATCAGTTAATGTTATTCCTATTTGATTAAAAAAAAATTATGTCAGCTATAGCCATCGTTTATTTATCAGGTCAAAAAACAACATGTCAACGAAAATTTGACGGCTACTTGCAACCGTCATTTACGGAACTGTGTTAAACAATAAACGTTCCCAACATGAAGACTCAACAAGGTAAGAGGCATCTGTTCGTTCCGCGAAATCCTGACCACGACAACCATTCTAGCTGCGGCCAACGATCACACGATCATGCTGAAACCATCCCTAACATTCCGGTCGAGCGTGAATCTACGCACAGCGCACAGTAATTCGATTGCTCTTGGCAGTAGATGGACAAAATTATTTTTTTTTAACTAATATGGGGTTTTAATTGTCAAAAATTGTTATTTCATTAAAAATGTCAGTAACAAATAGTGATATTTGAAATTTGTTTGCGCAGATCTATTCCTTGTAAGAAATTACACAACTTTGCCTCTTAAACTATTTCTCAAGCTGTAATAGTTTCTCAGAAATTAATTTTCAGATGCGTTTTTTTAAACATTAATTTCGACCCGATTTGCAACGTTTAGTACGTTCAGACTGCGATTAAACGAAAGTAAAAAGTCTGAACTTTTCATATATTTAAGCAGAGTGTATACTTTTTCATTGACAAACTATTACTAAAAATGGATTAATTGACTGCTTAACTTATTTACGAAAATACAAAAAAGTTATTTGTAATTTAGGGACATTAAGACTCAATCTTATATTATAAGATCCTATATTTATCATATAATTAAGGTTTAACTAATTTCAATTTTCAATTTGATTTAAACAAATGTTCCTAGATAGAAAAACGTTTATATACCTATATAAATGTATAAAATAACTTTTTAAATTAAAATCTAATAGGATTAATGATTTAATTGAAATATTAATTTAACATTACATTCGTGACCAGCGACCCAAAAACCTTATAGTACACAGTATTTTTCCAAAGATTTTTAGTGTTCTTCTATTGTTTTTAATGCTTGGCCAGCTTTTGGGCATTTTTGCACACTGTGATCCGATGCTCGAAGATAAAAGCATTGGCGCGCGAAGTTACATCAGGGTATGGGATAGAGCCGGGCCAAAGAAAGAGGGAAGAGGGTGACAGGAGAAGAGCCGCGTTCGCCGTGGAGAAAGATAGAAAGAGGGAGAAAGAGGAAGAGAAGAGGCGTAGGAGAGCGCACGTCGTGATCGTGGACACGGCGCATGTGCGCGTTTCGTTAAAACGACGAAGCCGAGAGTGCCGTGTCGAGACGATTTTAGACCGGAGCAGGGCCTCCTGCCGTCAGATTTCGTGGCGCAGGGTGTGCTGTGCCACGGGTCAGGAGTAGAAGAGGTCGCCGGAAGAGGAAGATCGCCGGTCAAGAGAAAGAGGCACCGGGGAAAACGCGGTGTGCCGCAAAAACCAACGTGACACACGCAACTCTGGATTAGGCTCCCTTCCCTGAAGAACAAACGAATCCGCACCAATCTGCACGAATCTGCAAGCTCTCGGGGAGAGTAATGTCCATGCGTGGAGAAGTCGATCTTCGTATCATCTGACGAGATGACCTTAACAGGTAAGCACTCTCTCTCTCTCTCTCTTTCGCTCTCTTTCTCTCTCTCTCTCTCTCTCTCTCTCTCTCTCTCTCTCTGCCTTGGAACGCGATCGAACGCCGGTCACCGGCCACTTTGTACCGAGATCATGCAAACGTCGCACCGATCATCATGATCGCGGAACCGCGCACACGCACCTGAAGCGCGGACGATCGACACGCGAACGCACAGATATCAGGCGCGATGGATTCAACTAAAGTCTAGCCTCTTTTATTGCTAGATTGCGGATTTTCATGCGAAATAAACATTTCCCAAATCGATCGCGAGATACACGAATTCTCATGTTCGGGACCGCCGTCACGGATACGTGACGTCCGACGATCTTGCAAAAGCTGGCTTCTCTTACTACTAGACTGCGGATTTTTATGCGAGATAAACGCTTTTTAAGACGATCGTGAGAAACTACAATTAACATGTTCGCGACCGTTCGACCACCGTCACAGATGCAGTAGGTGAGAAAAGTATTCGGACATCCTTTAAAAACAAATAAGTTTCTGAAAATGGAACCAAACTTAAGGTTGAGGATTAAGTTTGCTTGTTGAATAATTTGTAAATACTTTCATTTCAAAATTGCTATTGGTCGGGAGTCAGTTTACTTGAAAATGAGCCGCGTTCACAGGCCGAGTCGATTAACTATTCGAGTTTTTTGAACTTTTTCCATTCTAAATAAATATGCTTAATAATTTTCGTTTACCTTTGTGTTCGTTATTCTTCAATCTCGCGTAGGACTCATTGTTATTAATATATTTATAAAGCAAGAACGATTGAATTGAATATTTATTTATCACGTGTATGTATGTATGTAACAACACAATAAACGCAAACCACATTCAATGCAAAAACGGTGTAAGTAAAAGAAGATGACTACTGAACATTGAGAATAAAGAAGTTGATTTCAATTTCAAAAATTACTTATAAATCAAGCATTCCTATGAGAACAAAAAATGAATGGGATCAATTGATTCCCATTAAACAGCTCCAACGCTAATGGTTCGGAAAACCTTCAACAGTAATGGCATAAGTTTCAAAGTTCATAGTGCTTTATTTAAAAATCTTGTTTTGCAAAATCATCTCGAAACTTCCTTTTTGTAAAGTATTAATTAAATTCATCCAAAATCATCGCAGTTTTGGATTTTACCCTTTTAGTTTCATCATAAAATTTATGGCATAAAGTCCAGTCTACTTATTGCACTGAAGCTTTTAGGACCGCGAGAAGTCTCGATTAATTCATTCAAAGATGAGAAAAATGTGAATGTCTTTATTTCGCGAGAATTTCCAAATACTTTCGTCGCGAAACGAGTGGAATCTGCGATAGTTTCATTAACACTAGGTTTACAGAGCTCTAGAAATAACTATTTCACATTATTTTATAAACATAACAAGCACGTGTCTATCAAAATTTTTGGCCATTTTTCCAATAGTATATACTCCAAGAAGTAAATTTGGTGAATAATTCCACAGGGAAGCATCTTTACAATCTTAATAATTGCAAATTGAGAATACTAGAAAACCTAGTGTTAATAATAAAATGGAAAAAAGTATTTCCAAGCAAGAACGATTGCGAGATGATTATAAACACAGTTACGAAACCGGAAGACCGATGGAAACCAATTCGTTAATCAGTCTATCCACCATGTTCAATTTTTAATCGGAATTTTTAATATTTATTTATCGGAATGCCGGCGAGCGACATACGCGTGCGCGTGCGCGTGCGCATGCGGAATTCCGAAAGATAAATTCTGTTCTTAAGGTTAAGACAATTTTTAAAGCTTAATAATGTTTCTTTTAATTCAACAAATAATTCGTTCACTTTATTGTGTCATAATATCCACATTGATATAAACTATATATAGTGTTTATGTTGATTGCGTGCAACTTTTTTTTATGTCAATGTTATTTGTCTTGCATTACGTCTCCTTAAATGTTCATAATTGAAGAATCACTGAGTTGAATGGTTAAATTCTTCTAATATTTTTGCTGATCGCGTTTCCTTTGCTCATGTTGAAGACTGATTTGATATATTTTATATAAATAAATATGATTAATACGTTAAGAGACATTCGCCTTTAAATTGGTTTCGTTCAACTCGTCTGTGTTTCGACGATGAAGACTGATTTGATATATTTTATATAAATAAATACATTAAGAGCTATTCGACTTTAAATTTGTTTCGATGAGCTCGTCTATCTGTAGAAACGAAACTCTCGAGTTGCTGAAATGTTGCGGGCCACAGTGCGATTGGCACGAAATTCGCACAGGGTTTCTTCGAACGGGCGATCGAACCGAACGATTCGGAACGTGTCTCTAGTTTTATTTTCTTAAGCGATTTCCCTCCGGTGCGGCGTGTTTTCCTCGCGCACAGGTATCTATATTTATGCCGCGACGTTTGCATGCATGTAGTACCTAGTCGTCGTTCCTGAGGCGGCGATTTCGATTGGCGTGGCCACGTGAGACCGCCGGAATACCAGGTAGTTCGCGAATAATAAATTTTCGCCTACGGGTTCTAACGCGGTTGATGCGTTGATTCTCGGGGAACGTGTCCCTCCGCCTGGCATTAATTATAATAACGCGGCCTGGCGCGGGGCCGTTCACATTGCTGGTTGCGCATTTTCGCGTGACACGCTAGTAATGACCCATTTCATTATGCAATGTCGGCGCTCATCCGCAGATCATTCGACGAAAGCCAGGGGACCACCGCAATGGCTGGAGCCGGACCAGGTCCTTGCGGCTCAAGGACGCACAGGACAGGACGTGGTCATCGAGCCGAAACTACGGTGGTCCGACGTCTTCGACGAGCTACGATTCGAGCTGTGAGCAACATTCTCCCTTCTTTCATACTAGCCTTAAGATCAATTAAGTTGAAAAATATGTCTTTTTATCAAACTCAAATTTCTCAAAAACTGCGCGTCTAGGAGAAAAATTAAGGGCAGATTCGAAATCAGCGCGAAAAAATCGTGAGAAAAAAAGTGAGAATCGAAACGTCAAAAAAAAGTTGAAATTTGTTGGTCCGTGTTATGTAACAAGGATAATTATAACATAGAAAAGGTCTATGAAAACATCGAGGAAGCAATGAGATAATCGCGATAAATAATCGGAATGATCGTAAATGAACGAATTGAAAGTTCACGACCCCCGTGTCATTCAGTTTTCTGGTATACTATTTATTTGCTGCCGTTTACACATTATCGTTCATTCTCGACTATTGGCCCTAATTTCCGTGGAAACCTTGAAACGTGCCAAGGATCAAACGCAGTTTATTTCGAGCTGTCGCGCACTTAATTTTCGTGGAGGACCAAATTATACTCGTGTCTCGCATAATCCTGATGCTCGCGTTTACTGCAAACTACAGATAACGTAATAGATAACAAAAATTGTTAAAACGCGGAATCACGCTTTCACACGCCATCGAAGTTTTCTTGAGTCACGCATGAAGCTAAAAATAGATACACGAAAAACTAATCATCTTTTTACATAAACAGTTTTCCAATTAAGTTAATCAAAGTATTACATCAATGAATGAGTATCGAAATATCAAAATTTAATAACTGGAGAAATTATGTTTTTTCTTTTTCTAAATGAATTGAGTAATTTATTTACGTTGTTGGTCTTCCTTGGTCAGGTAAAAAATAGGGAAATGAAAGGTCATATTGGTTTTGGTTTTATTTAATTTTTGTGTAATTATCAGGATGGTTTCACATGCGGTCTAGGAAGATGAAAGATTCGGTGCATAGGCTTTTGAACGCTTATTTCGGGAACGTAAGACATGACCTCATCTAGCCTCGCTGCTTAAATAAGACAAAGTCTCATGTCGGATCGATGGCAATTGTTGTCTTTTTCAGACAATTCGTCTTCTGAGTCAGTCAGTCTGAATCCGTCGAGCCCATCCTTCTATCTAATATGTCTATGTAAACGCGTTATCTCGTAGAGAATCGGCGAACCTCTTCACATTTATAAACGTCCTTAATCTGCGTAAGACATTTTGCTACAGGGAATTATAGAGTAAATGTACCTATTACTGCGGTATTTTTTCCCAATGGAATAAAAATACGTAAAAATAAATATTTTGCCCTGGATAAATTTGTACAGGGTATGTGCAAAAAATTTGTACAAAAAGTAATGGTTATCCGTCCTAGGGATGAATCTACACCTCTGGATCGGTGGACATTTGTAAGAGAAACTTGCCGCAAAATTGTTTATAAGAAAGAAAATTGTTGTTAAGAGTAGCGTCTATTCCAGCAGACGACAGTCTCGCGTTTACTTTATAAGGAAGTAAACCGTTATGGTAATTTATTATTATTCTTTTTTACAAAAGTTCATTCACTACTGAATATTAATGAACTAAGTCAAACGTTCTGGCGACAGATTTGTAACGACTTCACTGTTCAAGATTACCTCAACTTCATAACATGCTAGGTCATTGAATTCGTTTCAAGGTCACCTGCATTGCTATACAGTCAAAAATACATAGTGCCATCTAAAAAAGTGGAGATGACCTTGACTTTTCATTAAAGGGAAACTATTTTTCATGTTCCCAATAATACCACTGAAAGCTGATCAACTTTCGTGCGCAATAATTTTGTCGGACCATTGGAAGTGCCTCAAATCTCGCGAGGCATAAATTTTAAACCACCCTGTGCATTTCCTTCAAAACGTGTTGAGATCAAAAAGCTACATAGCGACTCAAAGTTCTTTAAAAAATGAAGCTAATCACATTCTTCAAGGTCATAATATGCTAGATCATTGAATTCCTGTTGAAGTTGCTTAGAATGCCATCAGTCAAAAATACATAGTACCATTTAATAAAGTGAAGGTGACCTTGCCTTTTCACCGAAACAAAACTATTTTTCAAGCTCCTAAACAGTACAATCTGTAGGCTATTGAAAACTGGTCAACTTTATTACATATTATCGATCATCGAAAGTGTCTAAAAGATCACGAGGGGCCAAAGTTTTGAAGCAGGCTGTAGACAGCAGCCCAAAGTTTGTTCAAACACTAACCTAACCATTTCCACTCGAGTGATTTTCGAGATTAGCAAGTTTCAATCATTCGGCACACCAACCTCGATTCGTGCAAAATCATTTCAAGAGCCAAGCTGCGAATTTCAGTGAACGACTATCACCGTCATTCTCTCGAGGATTCTCTGGCTCGGACGAGACCCGTGGTCATTCAGACGGTACGTCACAGATCGACGACGGAAGCGTTTCCCTCGCGAATTATGAAAATTCCGAGGCGCATTAACGTTTCGCCGCGACCTCATCAACCCCGCGCCCTTCTCTGTTCTCGGTGTTCTCCGGTGTGCAAAGAGCTAAATTCGACCTAGCTCGAAATTTTCGCGAAAAGACGAAAGAGGCGCTGCTCCTTGAGCATCCGGCTCTAGGATGCTTCACGCTGGTTGCTTATAGTTTTCTTCGAACTATAGCGGAAGATGGCGTGTGTGGAGGTGGAAAATCGGGCGCGGACAACCTGGCGCTGGCATTTCACTATCAGTCTTCCGAGGGAGCGTCGCGACGATCGACGAGCGGCCAAAAATTAGCTCGGATCTCAGCTTCTTTCGGGACCGCTTCTCTCGTCGATCCACGTCGACCCTGATCGACGAAGGAGATAGGTCTGACTGAAACGATCCGGATCCATGGACCGTGGGATCGCTCGACGATCGGACGCCACCCCCTCCAAACGAGCTACGAACCCCCTCGAAACCCCTCGAGTACCACTCTTCTGAAACGAACTTCTCTACTGTTAAAAGCGACTGAATTGTTGGTTCTATCAGTGATACACCTGTGTCATCAAGTAGTAGTGTGTCGTCATCGAATGACAACCGAGTAGAATGAGACTGACCTAACCCAGATCTAACCCAGGCACCGTGGAACAACGGGAAAAGCTACTAAATTGTTGGTTCTATCAGTGATACACTTGTGTTATCAAATAGTGTGTCGTCATCGGGTGACAGTAGAATGAAACTGACTGTCGCCTCTATGATTTTGCTATTGAAAGTGAACTCATCGAATAGATTCGCCAGGGTCGAGAGGACGCTTGTCGGGTTTATTTTTGCGGGCCTGTCAACGTATCGTCTCCCGATATCGCCAGCACGGTGAAGAACGCAACCGGGATGCCAATGTTTGGCGTCCGACACAAAGACCGATCCTCGTAACTAAAATATCGGCGCCGACAACGTGATCGGCGAATTTCGGTATCGATGCATCGAACAGGACCCCGTTCACCGCTTCGATCCTTGGTGTACGGTGCTCCGTTTACGAACAGTTCGGACGCGAATGATCCCGGAACAATCCTCCGCTCGATGGACTCGCGAGTGATAGGTGCTGACTGGTTAAACACGTGTGCTAGCTCTTGATTCGAAGAGGGTGGTCTCGGCCCTTTTCGATCGCAACGGTGTCATGGGGAGCGACTGCTGCAAGTGTGCCAATGGCAACAAACCTGCTATCACCGGCTCGTTATCGGATGGATCGAGACACCGGTACGACCTTGAACTAGTGGTAACGGGTGCGGTGTGACTGGGCATGATTCTTTGGAAAAACTAGATCGAAAACAGATACAATCGTTTCATACGAGCTTATTTTTCTGATTATTAGACCGCGGATTTGATGCTTTTATTGCAAAGATGAGTAGGTGTAATTTAAGATAGTAAACTCATTAGAAGAGTTTAAAAATACTGTTGCATGTTGCATTATTTTCAACCTATTAAACATTTTAAGGAGGGAATAAATTTCCATTTGATTCCTGTTTGTGATAATTCACATAGAACATTTTTATTTTGGTTATTATCAATTTCTTTTTACTTCCTTTCGTTTTACTTCCTACAGATGTGAGATTTATAATGTATTTATACAAAATTTTATAGATTGACGGAAAATGTGGGATTTCTCTTGAGAGTTTCGTTAGAGCTTGAAGAAAATGCAAACTTCTTTCGAGTGTAATCAATTTATCCAGTCTTAAATTATGGAGGACGTTATTAATATAATGTATAAATAGACCACTCGGTTTGAAGCAATATAATGTAATTGTTAGATTCTGGTTTTTTACGCATATATATATACAAAGTTTTTAGGTTGCGAAAGTTTGAACACAATAAACATGTCGGCTTTCCGATAAGATCTCCATTAGAGCTTGAAGAGAATACAAACTTCATTCGAGCATATCATTACTTTCGTAACGTTTTAAATCGTTAATGATTCAGATTTTATACTCTGTTTTTTATTTAGAACCATTTCTTTATAGCGTTTATTATAACGAAATAATTATAACGATATGGAGAATACCTGGATAAAAATATACTGAATACTTGCAACATAAAAATATACAGAATACTTGAAACATTAAAATATACTAGAGACTGCATAAAAATATACTGCATACATAATACATAAAAATACAATATAGTAAATACATAAAAATATACGGAATACATAATACATCAAAATATACAAAAAATACATAAAAATACAATATACTAAAGACAAAAATATAGAGAAATTTGCTGAAAGTAAGCTGGAAGGTGCTCTTTATAACAAAGTATGTTGTAAATACTTTTTAGAAAGTATAATAATGAATGGATGAACATGAATGAAACACTCATCAAACATATTGAGAACTGAATTATCAAACATTTTAATGTTTTATCACACAAATCGAATTATTTCGTTTCTATCTAATCGACAACGTGCTTTCTATTTCGATTCGGATAATTACGCCATTTCTGACGACGGTTTTAGGTATTTATAGATGTGTTTTCTTTGACGACTCGAAACCTGCTTCGTTCCACGTGTTACCGAAATAATTCTTTCGCTCCGGTTTCTAAATAATTGTTAATACTTATTGGAAGGTTTAGCGGCCGTTTAAATAATAACGATCTACGCGGGTCCGATTTGATTCAGACAAACAAATGATCTAGAGCGCCACAAACTCTTGGCATTGCTCTACTGCCCTATTTTCGTCACCCTTTTTACCGCGACGGACGACCCGAGGGAAAGAATCTGCCGTCTGGTGCCGGCCGGATTGCGTGAACGCGCGTATGATCGGATTTTTCGAAGGCCGTCGATCGTTCGGATCATTGAGATATCTAGCAACGATCTAGAAATGCCGTAGCGAAAGATCAGCGGTGCAATCGTGCGCGCTTCGTACAAGTTCATTGTGAACACAACGACGCACAGTGCTCCGAGGACGCGATTTTACTGGCAGAAAGTCAATTTTCTAAGTTCAACATTTTGAAAAACTTTTTTGGTTATAAAGTAACAATACTTGAAATCTTCAAAATCCAACAGTTAAATCTTACAAGTATTTTCATAGCTATTAAAAATTCACAATCACAAATTTTCAGGACCATCTGTATGGGGCTAGGAAAAATTATTTGATATTTTTTAGTCCGTCTTAAATTATACTTTTTAGTTCGTCTTATTGTATTATCGAGAAATGAGAACGCGAATCCCACACCCTTGCAATCCTGGAAACATGTCTACCCCCTTAAGTGCCCACCACTTAATAGCAACGTTGAAACTCTGATCACGCTCTCTCGTGAAATCGGTCGACTCATGTTTGTTTCTTTTGAATACCTCCGCAAGTCTTGCAAGATAAACGGGAAGAAGATTGATCAAGACTATGGAACACGAAATTTATTTCTCGACCAGACAAAATAGACATTACGTCACCGACCAGCTCGATCCATTTGCTGTACCAAGATGTTGCACTATTTCAACGGAAAGACGTGTGTCTATGAAGAATTAAAGCCATTAACACTTTGACGGCCACTATCACGCATTTATTATTCTAGGTTGCATTTCGAACATTGTAAATTAAAATTATTCTGAGTAAATCAAAATCAAAATTTTTTGGAGAACAACAGAATCCCCTAACGATAAAAACAAAAAATTCGTTGTATTCTAATTGTCTGCCACAGAGAAGAAGTAGCAAATAGACGGCGCGACGATGACCATCGGTCCGATTGGACTTCGGCCATCGCTCCGAGAAGAACCAGAAAGTGACATTTGGTGATTGCAAAACCGCCCTCGTTTCATTAGAAAGTGTTCCTATTCACTTTTCCTTCTGAACTTTCCCGAGCCCGCCTAAGTTTTCAATGCGTACTCACTCGATTTTGAAGTACTCAACATCTTATTTAGAGTACCCAGAAGTAATGTCATTTCTTGATACAGTAGGATCTCGATTAACCGCATTTGCACCCCATTACACAGTTATACTATTATCACGCTTGTTAATTATGAAAATACCAGTAAACAAAAATAGATTAATAAATCATTCATACCAAGGCATATAGTAGCAAGTGGAATTGGCAGCACAGAACAGCAGCCGGTCATAAATATGCGTCTTGCTATACACTGACAAAATAGAACAAAATGTTGCCGATATATCAAAATATAGTCAAAATATATAAGAATACAAGGATTGATATATATCGCTATTAATAATACCACCGAAAACATTAAAAAACAATATCAAAGAAGACAAAATAAGAAATAGTTGCTGACACAGCAAATGCCTGAGAATAGCATAATAGACTACATAATCACTAAAAATCAAGAAGTTAATACAACTTTAAAAATCCTAAAAAAAAGAATAATAACTTTTTCATTTAATCATAATGATTCATTTACCAAGTGCATACATGAATGCATTATTTCTGTTATTTTACATTTCAAGATACGTTTCGAAAGTATTTATAGATTGCCTGTGAATATTTTAAGATCACAAGTCACTGATATAATCCGTGAAGCGCCTAATTCTGATACAGCCATGAGTGTCTCAAGCGGTGAGCATAACGTGCTGAAAGCGCTATAGATACTAAAAATATTCACCGGAAGAAACTTCTGTTTCCTTAATTAAGTTTCCATTGGGACGTGTTTGTATATACTTTGTGGTATCGATTATTTATGCATGACACATCGTTTGATTCATTGCCAAATATTTCACACTTATAGTAATACATTGAATAAAATAAATTTAGCCATCATACATACTGTTGAACAAAGCTAGTTGAATAAATATTATTAATTTCCGCACATTTTCGCATTTTAAAATTTACATGAAAAGACAGTTTTACGGACAGAGAAATGCTAATATTCTTACTGTCTAGACTCTGGACCACTGGTTCTTAACCGGTGTTACACGGAACACTGGTGTTCCGCGAGCTTTTTGCAAGTGTTCTGCGAAATTCCGCGAAATATATTAAATATATTTAATAATATATTTTTTAAAATATATTTATTTCTACGCGAGATGTTTCTGTTTGTTTTTTGAATCATTAATTTTGGTGTTCCGCAAATTTTTCATATAATCAAAAGTGTTCCCTGACTTCAAAAAGGTTAAAAACCACTGGTCTAGACATTACTTCATATGACTAGCATTTATTTTTTACAGAATTACGTTATGAATTTTGTCCAGCTAATTAGAAATATCAGATCGCAACACTGTGTGTCGGTTCGGATAAATGGAGTTGTGATTATCACAATTCGATACATAAGCAGTGGAGAAAAATTGAAACAATAACGAGATTTCACAAGTTGATTGTCCTCTAATTACAGGAAACGCAGTGATATACCGATACCACCCGATCGATACCGGATTCAAATGAGAGGCAATGTCGTTCAATTGACCTTGAAGGAATCTCAGAAAGAAGACGCTGGCCACTATGCTTTGGTAGCGACGAGGGTCGGCCAAGGATTGGACAAAGGATCCTCGAAGAAGATCCATCTGAACATCGAGGATTCGATCACCGAGGAAGGTGATCCGCCGACTTTTCTACGCAAACTAACCGATCTGGCGGTCAAGGTCGGTACCAGGACTAGGTTCCTTGTGGAAATTCGAAGTTCAACGACACCGAAGGTAATTGTTACAGTTTAAAATTTCACGCCTCTCTTTACGAATTACACCGCCAACACCGACAACTCTGTGTCATAGGGTGTTCTAAAAATGATGATTTCTCACATCATTTGAAGTAACTTTTTGCAAAAATGTTCTCCGTGGCTTTGTTAAGCAGTTATTAACGAAAAACACAGACCAATTAGAGCGCGGCTAGAATTCACTACAGCTGTGCTCTGATTGGTTCGTGTCTTTCGTTAATAAGTCCTTAACAAAGCCGCGGAGAACATCTTCGCAAAGAAAAAAGTTACTTCAAATGACGTCAGGAATCACCTCTTCCAAAGTAGTACAACATTTTCGGGACACCCTGTATATGTAGTGTATGATCGACTTTTTTTTTTTTAAATCTATCGCGATCTACCGACTAAGATCTTGACATTTAACACTTTCTAACTTGTGTCTTGTGTAGGTACTAATTAGTGACAATGGGGGACGAGGTATTAAACCAACATGATATTTTATGAATAACTAGCATTGTTTCCCGTTTTTTAAAAATGTTATGTACTACGTACTGTTTCTTTATTAGCATTGATAATCTTGTATTTTTCCTAAGATATTTACATCAAATACAGTGATTGAAAAATATTTTTATTTTTTGTCTATGAGGGGTCAAAAAGTAAGTCGTTCTCCAAAGAATTGTTGAAATCTCTTCTGTCAACTGTGATCGGTCAAAATAGCTTCGCGATCGACTTCTTGGCCATTCCTTTTTGTTAACCAAATTAATTAAAGTAACTAAATTCTAAACTTATTCAGTTTCCGACATGGAAGAAAACGTTTATATTAACAAATATTAATGACTAGGCTGTGGATTTTATGCATTTATGACAAAAATGAGTAGCTGCAATTTTAGACAGTAGAAAAATTAAAAGGATATCAATAGATTGCCACCAATTTATTCCTAACTGTATTTCGATTACAAAAGCATTCGATGCTGGCCGTCACTGTTCAGAGGCGTGACACTAAGATTCACAGTGGTACTATCAACGGCAGCTGTTATCGGCGTCGAGAGAGGAGGAACAGGCTCCAGACATTCTAGAATTGATAGACCGAGCATGGGGAACTAGGAATCCGTGCCAAATCCGGTGATTAACCCGGAAGAGTGAAGCAAAATCAGTCGGTGACTTATTGCCACGGATTTCTGTTGGTTCTGTCTGTCCCGGCAGTCCGGCGAACCGAGATATGCGAACTAAAAGGGACCCCGTGAGGTCCATGACCCGAGAGCGAGCTTGCGGCATGGCAGGAGACGCGAACGAGAGAACGAAGATCGTTACTCGCGATCTTACGCGTCGTATTACGACTATTATTACTCGCGCGCGTACACTATGCCAGAAACTATGCCTTCCGATCGGCTAAGTCTGCGTGTTCCCGCTCGTAAACCTCCAAATGGTCGTTTTCCGCGGTAATGCTCGGCGACCAGGTTGCGTAATATTCCAAAGGGAAGCCATTGAAAAACACATACGCAGAAAAACCGACCGAGTCTTACCCGGAACCGGAGGAATTAGTGTTTACATTCCGAGCCTATTAATAGTTCAACCCTTATGTCAACACCTTAAATTTTAGGCTAAAATCCCAGTCGTCAAACTTCATAGTTTCAGCACAGGATCTTCATCTCTCAAATATTAATTGAAGACTGGAATTAAAAAAGGGCTGTAGTTGCCATTTTATCAAAAAATTGTTTTTTCCGCATCGAAGGATGTAAGTTCCAACGTCAGTGCAATGAAATAAGGCTGAAAGTACTTATACTTAAAACTAAAAAGTGAAGAACTACAATAAAAATAAGCAAAAATTTTCTAAGCCAATCGTAAAAATCAGAAGGTGGATAAGAATGTACTTCTTCGTTTAACAAATTTTATTATTCTGAAATTCTTCTAATATCTTCACAGTTTTGTATTTCACCTATACTTTTGTGATAATCGTATAAAATCCGCATTGTAGTTGTCGGACTACAATTCGATTTTCTTCGCTAACGATTTCAATCAATTAAAACAGATTCATTACGATTAGCCTATTTTTAATGCTATTGAAAAAATATTTCAAAAACTCTGAAACATTTGTATAGGATGAAAATGTAGTAGTTCCTACAGTCTCTCACGACATTGTTTTCCCTCTAAAAGTTCGCTGTTTGACAACGCGATGACGTCAGTGGTGGCGTCGCGATTTAAATCTTTCAAATGTGTGGTTGTTGTTGGATTCCAGATCACTTGGCTCCGAAATGCCGAACCGGTACACGCGGGTTCGAGATTCTCTTTCGTCCACGAAGGAAACTTCTACTGCGTCGACGTGGCCCCAGTCACAGTCGAGGATGAAGGATTCTGGTCCTGTATGGCAGAAAACCGGGATGGCAGGTCCTCCTGCAAATCCCGATTGACGGTGATCGGTAAGGATTTCTATTCTTTGAGTCAGCATTAAATTGACCAATGTTCATGCAATTTCAGGATTTTTCAGAATTCTTTTTACATAGCATTAGGATGTAATTAGGATGCATGATTGAGGATGACGTTCATCCGAGTAAATAAATTATTAGATGATTGCCTAAGTTCGTGCAAGATTTAAAAATAAAACTCAATAGTTAAATTTTAAAGAATACAGCTTTATTAATCGATTATGTAGTCACCTTTCTGTTCTACGATTAGAAAAGAATGGTGACTATATAATCTTCTTCTTTTTTACTCTCCACCGTGCAGTATGAATTTATGCAATCATCTAATACTTTGAGGTGCTGGAATATTTGAGGATTTTCAGAATTATTTTTACGAAGCATTAAAAATATAGAAAATATTTATTTTGACTTCGTTATTTGCACAAATTTACTTCGAGTTTATGCAATAGTCGAGTTCACTGGTTTGAAGAACGCAAACTAAAAATGTAAAAATCAGCTTTGTTAGTTGAAAACATTTCTCGTCTATCAAAAGTGTTGACGCTACTACTTTTTTTAAAGCGGTAATACAAAATTTAATTACGATCTTTAATTGACAGTCCCGAAAGCATATAAACGGCCAGAATTCGTCGAGGAACTTCGTGCTCTCCTGACAGAGGCTGGTACAGTGTCCTTAGAATGCAAAGTGGTCGGCGTACCTACACCTGTGCTTCGGTGGTTCAAAGATGACAAAGAAATCAAGGCCGGTGATGTTTTCGCTCTAACTGCCAATCCTGATGACTCAACCTCCCTTGGCATTTACACGTGTGAAGCGGTAAATTGTATGGGAACCGCGTATTCCTCCTCGAAAGTAAGCAGACTTCAATGTCATTACTGTCATTACAGTAAAGTCACGTGAAAGTCCCATAAAAATAATGAAAAATAAAGTAGTATTGTAATTCGATTAGTAGTGGTTCACACCGATACGCTTCGGCCGCGCAATCCGTATTTACATGCTGTCCTTGTCTACGTTCAGCTTCGGTCGGCGCCGTATACTAAACCGTTGAACTCGCCTTGACATAAGCAGTAATATTAGATACTATAAAATATATAGTGCCATTTACAAAAATGAAGGTAACCTTCATTGTTCGTGAACTTTCTTTTTTGAATATTTTTCTGTAGCATTTCGTAGACGACTAGAAACTAATTCATGTTGTTCCAAACATTTTTTTATCTTGCTACCGGAAGTGCCCGAAAAATTTTTCATCATTGCTTCTTCTCTAAATTTTATAAGGAATCTTGAAGTTAAATACGATTAAAATATTGAATTAACGTTTATGTCATATAACAATGTTAAAACTTTAAGGAAAACTTGGTTCCATTGATATTTTAGGTGCACGTAGTCGGAAAAGGTAGCAGAGAAGGTTCTCTAAAGCCAGCAGATTCTTTGACTCTCTCCAGTCCACTTCCTGTTTTCAAACAATCCCTGCGAGACGAATGCTGTAGAATTGGGGAAACTCTGCGACTTTCCTGTCAAGGTACATGCTGCGAAGATAATTTCTTGTCAACGAATTTTTGACATGATGGTGAACTCATAATTCAGTCATTCAAATCAATAGGTGGTTTTTGATATGATTCTCTAATTTAGTTTTATGCAGACATTGTATATAACATATGACATACGACATGTGTTTAACTATACAACATATACATATATAATTAGACTGCGGATCTTTATGCAAAATAAAAATGTTCTGCATTGATTGTGGGAAGCAGGAATGAAATAAAAATTTGATTTCATCCCTTAATAAATTTTTTACATTGAAAAAATCGTAACAATATTCTTACATTTTTCTGATTTTTCATTGTTTTATATTTCACCCAGCCAATATCTTCATAAATGCATAAAAATCCGCAGTCTATTATATATTATATAATATAATACAACAATGTTCAACTATACAACCTATATACAACTTTATCATAATCAATCATTATGATTTATCAATTTTTCAATCCAACACTTACACAACTCTGCGTCCGCAAATATCCCGCGATGTTTACAAGATTTGTATGAGAATAACAAGTACGCGTTTACATAAATTTGCGACAGTCGAAGTGCCGCCATGGCCAAAAGCAATAACATGGTACAACAAGGAAGGACGTATCGAGCCTAGCGACAAATATCACGTGATGGAAGATGGTTTGGGTGGATACTGTGTAGAAGTGTTTCCGGTGGAAGCTATGGACGAGGGCGAATGGAAATGTGTCGCAACCAACGCAGAAGATATGAAACAGTTTACTACTTGCTATGTCGCAATGTCCAGTAAGCTACGCACATCAAATATATTTTCTTTCTACACAGAAATATCAAAGAAATAGTTTCCGTACATTTTTGAAAAATTATATACATCATTATTTCTCAAGAAATATTGCCAGATAAAATGAAACAGAATTTTATACTTCAAAACTTTCTGATATACATAAACACAACGTCTTTTAAATACGTTTGTTCAGTTCCAAAGAACTATAGGAGACCCCGCTTCATGGAAAGTTTGAAAGCTGTCCTGACAGAAGAAGGACTAGTATCCTTTGAGTGCAAGGTCGTCGGCTTTCCGACTCCATTGCTAAGGTGGTTCAAAGATGGCCAGGAATTGAAACCGGGAGATGTTTATCAACTGACTGGAACCAACTCCTTGGGTATTTAATCATTTTTAAAAACAATTTTTTCCTAATAATAATCAACCCAGATAGCACCAGACGTCTCATAGACGTCTGTTTTATGTCGTTTTTAGGTCTGAACGTCTTATGTCCCAAAAAGACGTCTTTAATCCAGAGTTTCAGACGTCCGAATGTCTTGCGGCAGACGTCTTACAGATGTCTTTGAGATGTCTAAATGCTATCTGGGGAGTACCTGATGGCTGTGATTATTATTAAACTACAGATCTAATACACTTACAGTACATGCATTTATACAATAAATTACAGTACAATAAACTTTTGAATAGAGTCTAATATAATTTATTTAGTTTGTAGTTTTTTTATAGTCATTGGGTTGTACAATTTAAATTAATTCCCGCTTGAAAAATTATTTTAAACAAATTACCTATTTGGATAAATGCCTGACTATATAATTGTCAATGTATGTGTCAGTGTCGATATCTGTCTTGACGTAAGAATATGGGACTTTATTTATAAAAACAATTAGAAAAGGATACTTCCTTTGTTAAATATTGAGATAAAAATCTTTTTCACAACATATTACAAGCGAATGAACAATATACTGAATAGCTATTTAGAATAATTACCAGTTGTATTTTATTTATAGACAAGAGCGCATTTTTGTTTCTTGAAGTTGAACATTTATTATTTCCATATTTAATGAATTTCTCTTTTGTGCAAGGTTCCTACTGTTGCATTGCGAGAAATTGTATGGGAGAAGCAAAGAGTACAGCCGAATTAACGATTGAAGATATTCAGAATCAATTAAACGAAGAAGAACGTCTGCAGCTTCTCAGCACGAATCAACCGCCCACTTTCGTCAAGGGGCTCAGAAGCTGCGAGGCAAGAATCAACGAAGAATTTCGATTTACTATTCAAGGTACGTTCAGCATGATCAATTTTCATTCAAGTATCTTTTCGAAAAATAATGATAATAATACAATGAACACCAAATAAAATCGTGATAAATAGACTGCGGATCCTTATGCATTTATGGCTTATGAAAATGTTCAAAAAAGGATAGAATATAAAATTCGACAGAATTTTCTATGACTTTTATTTGTTTTGGATCTACGAAGATCCATTAAATATAGAATTTTATTTCTTGAAATTTGTCTACAAAAATTAGGAAATGCTTAAACATCCGCAGTCTAGTGATAAGTACAATATAAGTATCGTTTATTTGAAGCATCTTTTAGCAAAAATTCGATGTTACATAAATAAATGTAATAATTTTGAGAAGCTTTGAATTTATGACACTTTTACAAAAAGAAAGTGATGTGAACAGGTTGCATTATATACTTTTCCTTGTATCACGATTTACATTCTCTTTCGAACAAAAAAATGCTTGGTCACGACACAGTCCAGATCACTGTACAATTTCAAACAACGGATCGTATGCAAAGAATTAAATTTACAGCCAGTGTTGCGCCCGAGCCAAGCCTCTCTTGGTACAGGGACGACGTTCTGGTGGAAGAGAACGAAAAATACCACGTTGCCAAGGAACATCTTGGCACGTGTCACCTCGATGTACGAAGACTCGAATTTGTCGATCAAGTAAGTTCTTCATCCTCGAGCATTAAAGAACAATCAAATAAACATGCTAACAAATGTTTAGATTATTACTGTCTGCATGTTCTTTTTCCAAATCATAATTTGAATTATACTCTCTTATATCGAATAATCTAAGAGAAAAATATTTTCTAGACCACAGATGAAAAAAAAATATATTCATTACAATTTACAAATTTGGTCGGAAACACAAATTTTGTTTACTATTTACTTTTGTCATTGATTTGCATTTGTTGTATTTTGATGACTACATTAATTTTTGTCTATACGTATACCTGTATAGTAGTAATTAGATTTTGGATTTTTATGCAAAATAAAGTTTGCTTGCATCAGTTGCAAGACAACTTGGCTCTTAAGCCGAATTAAAATTTCTTTCTTTAATAATATCAAGAAGTTGAAAATTGTGTATCAACATCCTTAAATACTTTCAATCTTTCTCCTCCCCATTTGTGTCGATGCTGTAGTTATGCAAAATTCAATGTCCTCGGCTTAATTTACAAAGATTGCAGTTATACAGAAGTTTATTTCTCCTACTAATGACTAGACAGCGGATTTTGTGCATTTGTGACAAAAATGAGTGGGTGTAATTTTTAAAACAGTAAAACATTAGAAGAATTTCTATTTCATTCCAGTTTGTTGCAATCCGAGTAGAAAATTTTTATTTTGCATAAAAATCCTCTGTCTATTAATAACTTTAGTAAATTATCTTCGAAATAAAACCGATATCGAATTTGAACTGCGAAACAATAATTATTCTTCACGTATTATGCCCCGTATGATTGGGCATGAGCTTGTGAATATAAATCAATAATTGTTGCGATTTCTCTTCAAACATCTAGGCAGAATGGAAGTGCGTGGCTTCCAATGATTTCGGCCATAGTGTCACATCCTGTTTCCTCAAATTAATCATTCCCAAGCATTTCAAGAGGCCGAAGTTTCTTGAAAGTTTGCGCGCCATATTGTCGGACGAGGGTGCAGTGAACTTAGAGTGCAAAGTGATCGGTGTACCGCAACCGATTCTAAAATGGTACAAAGATGGCGTCGAATTGAAGCCTGGAGATATACACAGAATCATTTCCGGACAAGATGGAACGTGCTGTTTAGGAACGTACACTTGCGAGGCTTCCAATTGCATGGGATCCGTCAGTAGTTCAGCATCACTTTTAGGTTTTGAAGGTATTTTCAACAATTTCCTGCACAGTAAATAAATCATATTCTCGTACCATGATAGCGATCAAGACCGGCAATTTATTACTTTTATCACAGTTTCTATTGATCATAATCAGACTATAGATCAAAATATCGATGGAGTCCGAATTATATTCGGTCGAATATCTCGGAAACAATTAGATCTAGAGGGATAGTTAAAATTGCTCCTAGTGCAAAGGGTTAAACAATATCTTGAAAAATACCACTTTTTTGTTCATGTTTCCATTTAAATGTTTATCTATCGTCTTGAATATTTGTTTGTACGAAGTTATCAGAATTTAAATGTCGACAATGTTTCGGGAATCGGAGATGTGTTTAAATAGCTGAAGAAGAATTTAATAGAAATTCTATTAAGATTTACCAAATAATAGTGGTTCTTCTTTATTTATGTAATAACTTCAAACATTATTTTGCAGATAAATTGCCAGTTCGGAAAGAAGCAAAAGAAATTCAATCACCAAATGGTCACGAGCTTGCTAGAAACTTATCGCTGTCAACGATACACGAAGAGAGAACTTCTCAGCTATACGATACACCACAAACCGATCATTCTGTTACGTTGGATGATCGAGGAGAAGTATCCTTCAGCTTCGACGGGAAAGAAGTTTCCGTCAGCCTTTACGAGACACCCGACCTCACTGAAGAGGAAGCCCTTCAAATTGTCGAGATGTATGCTGATCAATTGTCTGAACATGTTACAGGTGAGTATTATGAAATTTCTTATTCATTGCACAGACATGCGATCTACATACGACGTTATCAATTCTATAAAAATCAATTTATTATACATTGTTGATCTCAACTAGGCCAAAATCCGACAATACGCCAGAAGTTTTCACAGAAGTATTAAATTCAATATTTAATCTAATAAGTAGTACTTGATAAGAACAAACTAAGAGGAAGAAGGCTTTAAAACATTTCAAGTGTAATAATCGTTGTATTTTAATTTAAAGATCTCTTTTTACTATTGTTTTATGAAAATCTTGGGCTGTTAACAGTCATAGTTCATAAATAAACTCCAGTAAAAAAGTATTACTATTTAATAAGATTTACTAGACTGCTAAACTTTATACATGAGTGAAATGGCTTTCAAAAATCCTCAAATGTATGATTTCATTAAATTTGACACAGGTCAAGATCGCTTTTTCGAACCTAACAATAATTTTCACCCGTTAGTTCAACTCGATGAATTTTCTAGTCTAGTCAAATCGCAAAGCTGGCGTAACAGCGCGATTTATTCCAAGCATTAAAACATAAATAAAGACTCGCTTCGCTGCATTTTCAGAGCACAACGTCATCGAGCTGCCACCTATGAGGTTTGTCAAAGAGTCCTCCAATTCCGGCAACCTGTTGATGGAGGCGGTAGTGATAGATGTGTCACCGGACTACTTTGTCAGCGCCGAAGATGGCGATGATCTCCGCACCGAAGCGGATTTCGAAGACGTCTCGATCTTAGACGACATAACACGAGTCCTATCCTCCCCCGAGCGAGACTCTCGCAGTTCCCTGAAGAGATCGGCAATGTACAGTTTAGAAGACGACGACAAACCACCAACGAGGCCTCCTCGAAAGAAGTCTAGTTCCTCTTCGAAGAGCGAGAAGAGCGAGAAGAGTCAGAGAATGGAGTCGGAGAGCTTCCACAGTGCTCAAAGAGAGGAAAGGTTCTCTCCGCCCGTCTCGCCGATTTCTCCAGTATCCTCTTTAAGACAAGATGACAGCGACACCTTCGCTGATGCTTTGTCCTCTGCTCGACTATCCATTTCAGAGACCCAGGCTCAGAAGATGTACGACTATGGGCAGGACAGGAAACGCAGTTTAAGTGGTGATAAAACAGCTGGGTCCAGCATAGACGATGGCATTGGCGGCGACTCGTCGTTCGATTCTGTGACTGGTGCGCCGAAGAAGAAGCGACACCGGAAGAAGAAGCATAAGAGAGACAAAGGAAGCTCCGAAGAGTCTTCTTTAGGCAGCGAGATTGATGACAAAAGACGCAGAAGCAGATCAGGTAGTGCGAAAACGGAGCTGCATCAGCGTATAGAATCAATCTTGAAGACCGAGGAGCCGTACATCGAGGACGTGGCGGACAAATCGTCAGAAAAGAAACAGTCCACCAGCGAGTCGGACAAGTCCATGACGAAGAGCAATAAGGAGAGGCTCTTAGACAGCATGAACAAGCTGAAGGAACCTGTCCTGGTGGTTAGGGACACTTTGGTTGACATTGATGCCCTAGATTCGAAGCTGAACACAGCGAACGAGGAGACATGTAAGACTATTGTCACCGAAAACATCATCAGACCGATTCAAAGTCTTTGTGAAGAGGTGTCCGCTATAGAATCTAAAGCCTTGAAGAGCGCAGATGACAGATCAATGGCTCAGACGATCAGGATTTCTCTGTTGGAGGCGATTGGCGGTCCAACCGAGGAGCTCCTCCGTGGTATGGAGCTGATAGAGCGTCAGGAGAACGTGAAGAACCGGAAGATGGATGTAATAGCGATCTTGGAGAGCTTGACCGATCCTGTCGACGAGATTCTGATGGGTATCACGAAGATCGAGTATGAAATGACTGGTCGGGCGATGGGCGAGAGGCCTATTGCGCTGATCAGGATGATGTCCGCGGTGTCCAAATTGGAGGAATCCGTTAAGAAGGTGTCCACTGTGGACAACAGGGAATCTAGACTACTGTCGAGTATCGAAGAGATCTTGAACGCTTTGCAGTTCTTCGTAAACGACGTCTCGGTGGATCCAGCGAAAGGATCGATAGAGACCGTGGACACGGTGGTAGTGGAGTCCCTGTCGAAGTCAGTCGAGGACATGACGAAGGTTTTAAGCCGTGTGTCCAAAGCTGATGGAGTCTCTAGGATTATGGACGAGTTTCTGCCACCGATGCGGGAGTTGAGGTCAAAGTTAGATACCTTGAAGACTATGCTAGAGACTTATGAGTCGAAAGGGATATTGTCGGAACACCGGACGAAGCTGATCGAGTCGTTGCAGGAATCTGTGGACCACACTGTGCAAGAGATCCAGAGGGTTAAGGAAAGAAAGCCTGACGAGGGTCAAGAGGTAACGATCGAGGAGCCGAAACAAGATATCCTGAAGGAAGCGAGATTAATGCTCCAAGAGGCGCTGAAGTCCTACGAAAACATCTCAGGCACCCTTGATCCTAGATTGTCCTCTATATTCGATCGAGTCGACGAGATGTACCGAAGACTGAGAAGACCGCAGAAGAAAGAAATCAGTCATCAAGAAAGTATCCAGTCCCTGATGAACCTGGAGGGTCCTTTGTATTCTCTTCAATGCGCCCTGGCCCCGGTCTCAATTGCAGAAAACGCAGACACGGTCTTCAAGCTTCTTGAGCCGGCGGTATCTCAATTGAAAGCTATAATCTCACATCTGAACGAGAGTTCTTTGCAGCCTGTGATGGAGTCGTTGAACAACATCGATAGAATGATCCAAGTGACCATCAGCGAGGCCGAGGAGACGATTTCTTCCAGGTCTATCCAAGATGAGCCGCAGACCTTGACGGATAGGATCCTCGATCCTTTGATCGATGTTCAGTCAGCCTTGAGCACGGCTCTTCAGGATGTCGAGGATGTTGAATCCGTCACAAACGGCGCAGCCAGTCAACAGAAACTGTTGGCTTCGTCTGAAATCACAGCTTGCTTGGTTGAGCTTAGACAGTACGTATCAGACGCTACTCGTACAGCAATGACCCTGAGGGAGGACGAGATGCTGACTAGTTTGGAGGATCTGAAGGAACCTCTGTCGGATCTCCAATCAGCTCTGGCCTCCGAAGAACGAACGGTCCAGGAACTTCAAGTGATTCGCAAAATCTCGTTGCCGATAGACAAGTTGAGGAAAGTGATGGTGAAGGTTTTGCGACACTCCGACTCCGAGGAAAGGACAAAATCGTTGAATGGTGTCTTAAAAATCATAGAGGAGATCAATACTCAGTTACCGAAGACGATATCCAACTTGGCAGAGATCGAGGAAGCGCAGAAACATTTCTTGGACGGTTTGGACGTGGATCAGAATCTCAGCAACGTTCATTTTGCTCTGTCTTCGGCGCTAGAGAGGCAAGAGAAGAGCTACCCTGCATACATGTCCGATTTGACTGCTTGCATTGAAGAACTACGGCAATGTATAGGCTCCTCGGCAGTGGAGATCGCTAATTTGAGGAACCCAGTCGACGACGACGTTATTCTTCAAGTCTGTCTATTAAAAGAGCCTCTGCTTATTCTGCAGAGAGTTTTACTAACTCAGCAACACGAGCCTGAAGAAGAACAAATTTTAAAAGACCTGATCAATCCTATTGAGAAACTAAGAAGTCTAGTTAGAGGCGTTGTGGACAGCAATGCGAAGACAGACGTCGTTATTCCAGTTCTTGAACTGTTAGAAGAAATAGAAAAGGACACACCGTTGATCACGAAAGAGGCATCAAAGAAGAAAGAACAAAGAGGCGCGAAGACGCAGAAAGAAGCGACAAAGAAGAAGATCTCGTCGTTTGGTTTGGCTGATAGAATCAGTCGATCGTTAGACCCCATGAAACACTGGTTGTCGACCACGTCCGAAGACAGCATGAAAGAGGAAGAAGAATCAGCGTTGAGCTCAACGATCGACGAGCTGAGGAGGGATGTGAACAAAATCGCTATTGAGACGTCATATTCCGAGCCACCTAGCGACGAGAACATCCTTGAAGCTTTGATAGACCTTCGCGAGCCCCTGATTAGACTGAAGAACGCGGTCTCGATGTACCATGAACCAGCGAATTTGACTACCTTGGAAGGTCTAAGCAGGCCTATGAGATGTCTTCTGCAGACCATCATGACCGTCCTTCGAGACCACGCCCAGGAGGAGTCTCTGCAGCCTATAGTGGACATCGTAGAGGACATCGAAAACCAGATACCGATCTCGATTAAAGAAGCTCTTTACAAGAAGGAACTGAGCGAAGTAGTTAAGTCTTTGATCCAAGAAGAAAAGGAATTGACGATACAAGAATCGGTCCAAGAAGAGACTCTCCTACGAGAGGGAAGAGAGGAAGTAACGTCTCAGGCAACAATTCCCGAAGGAACATTGATGGAAACCACCTCAGTGCTTCCTCCGACCGAATTCTCCGAGTCCATTATAGAGAAAACGACTGTGGAAGAGCTCAGTTCGCAAAGGTCCGATCAGATCGTCACCCAGATCGAAGAATTAAGAAAAGAAGACTTCGAAAGAGAGAAGAAGAAGGTCACTGACCTAATGATTTCATTATCCAAGACTCTGGATTACATTCAATTCGACGTCACCGGGATTTTAGAAGATTTCGAAGAACCCACAGCTGGTACTGCAACGCTGCCACCATCAACATTAGCTAACTCCCTTGAAGACTTCAGGAAAACCGTTTCCACGATGCGTATGGCAATTGGGAACTATGAACAAGCTTCTTCCGAAGAAGTGGTAGCTCAGACTACTTCTCAGCTGAATAATCTCCTGGAGTCGCTAGGTAGTCTTCAAGATGTCCTTCTAGAGACACGTCAATACGGTATTCAAGAGCTGTTCATCCTGAACCACTTAGCACAACCTTTAGAGGCAATCGAAAGAAACGTAATCGACTCTACCATGGAGAAACTATGTAGTAGATCAGAAGTGGTAGATAAATGCGAAGAAACTCTTCGAGTTCTGCATAATATCAAAGACAGAATCCCGATTGTTATAAAAGACGTGGAGTCTCGGCAGCAGTTGGTGGGTACACTTCGAGAAATCGCGAAGCCCTTGGAGAACATTCAAGATCGTATGGAGGTCCTTGAAGCACAAGCTGAAGAGACACTGGAGACCGATGTGGCGAGGATCCTACTGAGGCCGATACAAGTGCTATTGAACACTATAACCGCCACTTCGCAAGAAGTCCAGTATCTGGATCGTCGCAGGGAGATCGTAGTGGAGCTTAGAAGTCTTCAAGAACATCTGGTGGAGTTTTCAAGTTGTCTATCTGTGGTACAAAGCAGTCGCAAAAGTCTGGTTCCCGAATCAGCTTTGCTGGACGAAAGGAGGAACGTCATTCTCAAGGCCGTCGAAGGTCTTCAGAGACAAACGTTGAGCACTCTGGAGAGAATACCTAGCCTGGAAGGAGCGTCGTTGTTCGAAGAACCATTGAACCTATTGAGAAACGCCATTGTCTCTGTTCAGAAGCAAATCGGCAGGACTGACTACTCCCGAAGACCCAGCAGTGTGGAATTCACCCTACAGTACAACCTTGCGACGTCGCTGGATCATCTAAGACACACTATTTCGTCCTTAGACGAGAACGCAGACTCAGGCGTCAAGGAAATTGTTTCGAAGCCGCTGGGAGCTTTGAAGAAACAGATATCTTTGTCGAAGACGCAGTTCGTTGAGACGAATGATCAGTCTGTTGACGAAGAAGCCATCGTTGAGGGATTCCTGTACCCCGCGAATAAGCTTCAATCAGCTTTGAATGTGCTCAAAGAGAAAATTGATAAAAAAATGATAGCTTCGATTTCGAAGGAGTCGATGGTCCATCTTCGGGGTCTGGCTAAGTCAACATCTGACCTAGCTTCTTCGTTGTTAGCGCATCGGCTGCATCTTCTTCGGGAAGGTGCGTCCGAAGGCTCTTCTTTCGTGGAGACGCTGTCTGCTGTCGCGGACGTTTTGGAAAGCGTGAACGAGTCTGTTAAGAGAATCGAACAAACAGTTGGTGTGCAAACATCTGCGGAGAAAATTGAAGAGGCGGCTGAGGATATACCGAAAGATCTACCGGTTACTATCACGCAGATCGAAACAATCATCGATGAAATTATCGAAATGTCCAAGAAAGAAGTTGAGAGTGTACTGACGATTGAGGTAGTATCTGAAGAAGACACGAAGAGGATAACTGAGGGACAAGCTGAAAAAGAAGCGGTTTCGATTGAAGCTAGCACCTCGGATGAGAAAGCTGAAGAGAAAATGAGGACTATTGAGTCGGGAGAATTGATACAAGCTGAAGAAAGTACGGAAGATCGAAAAAAGCTAGACACGTTGAAGATGAAAGAAGGAGCGACAGTGACTAAGAAGACTGAAGAAGTGCTAAGAAAAGACGAAGAAGTAGAAGAATCTCCAAAGCAGAAAACGAAATTGGAAGAAGATAGAGACACGAAGGTACGGAAAATGGTAACATTGATTTTCACAATACAGCAGCCGTTCACAGAATTAACTAATCTCATGTGCGTAGCCTTAGAGGAGCCAATGTCTTCGAAATCTGAGGAGGAGAAACGAACGATACGAGAACTGACCGCACTCATCCAAACCCTGAATGATTTGAAAGCCACAACCATGTCAATCGAACACAATCTTTTGCCCTCTTTGATTCCAGAGTTAGAAGGACAGTTTCTGTATGTGTTGGACGGTTTAGTGAGTTTGGAACATGCTACGGAAAAAGTGCTTAGTCTGACTCAGAAGGAGCTAACGCCTGCGTTGAAAGAAAACGTGATGGTGTCGTTGCAATTCCTTTTGGAGCCTCTGGAAATGCTGCAGCAGCACTTGTCCAGACTAGAAGTATCTTCGGTCTTCGTGAAATTGCAGCAGTTAACTCGAACGATCGTCGAACTCGTAGAAATTATCCGCAGGACCAAGGAGTCGAGGCACGTGAAGATCCTCGAGCAGATTACGGTGATGGCGCCATCAAAATCAGAGGAAGAAAGCCAAGGTATTGAGGACACCACTGCGAAACCATTGGAAGAGCTCATAGAAGCCATGATGATTTCTCAGGAGCTGATGAAACGCGACGACGCGTCTCCTTTCGGATCCATATCACCTTCGATCGAGCCTACCGATCTATCTGAGCAACAAAAGTCGCTCAGTGATGATCAAATTAAATTGGACACCAATATCGTTCAGAAGATAGTCAGTCCCATCCAGAATCTGAGGGAAATGATGGCAAAGATACAGGAACAAGAAATGGAAGAGACTGAGACACTGGATCTACCATCTAGAAAGACAGCTGCTGCTATTCTGAGTAGTATCATTCAACCTTTGGAGGAGCTAGAACAATCTCTGAATATATCTGCGGAGCACCAAACTGCAGAAACTCAGCAAACTGTGCAAGAAATGAGGAAGGCCAGCTCATCTTCGCAATCGTTGTCAGTTGGCTCTGCTTTAGAAGATCTGAGGAGATCTATTGCTAGCATTCAAGATGAAGTAATTCTGGAAGTCACCCAGAAACTATCTAAGGAGGAAAGCAGTGTAATTACAGAGGAAGTCGAGAAGTCACTGGAAGATTTGAAATTCTCTTTAGGAGCTGTACAGAAGATAGCAACGATGGAGAGCGAACATTCTGAAGAATTGTTTGAAGTGGATAGGACAAGCGTGATGGAGACATTTGTTCAGTCAGTGAAGGAGCTTGGAGCAAAGTGCTTCGCAATTGCGACTCTTCCGAAAACTAAAATGACGTCGATCGAGAAAGTACAGAAAGAAGAGTTACAGACAGTGATACAAATATTGAAGGAGACTACAACTGATATTGAAACACAAACTGAAGAGGCGAAATCTTTGGATCAGACAGGGAAGGCTGTAGCAGAAGCGTTGAAGCCGTTGGTACATCCTCTGGAGGAGCTAGAGCAAGCTTTAACTTCAGCGGTCCAGCAAGTTAGCTTTATGACACCTGAAACTACTGAAGAAGCAAAAGGTTTGCTTACAGAGACGGTGAAATTGACTCCAGTCTTGGAAGAACTGCAGAGATCTATAGCTGTAATTCAAGAACAAGTTTCAATAGAAGCTAAGAAAGCAGAAGTGTCAGCGGTGATAGGTGAGAGATCTGTTGCTCAAGTTATAGAAGTTCCGTTAGAGCAATTAAAGTCTTCTGTGGTAGCTATGCAGAAACTAGAATTGGAAGGGACGAAGGAACTAACTATCGAGCAAAAGACAACAGCTTTGAAGGTAGTAGCGAAGTGTGTAAAAGAAATAGGAAAAGTGTGTTCAGCTAGTCAGCAGAAAATTGAAGTCAGCCTTGCTCAGCAGCCACAGGTGGCTGAAATAGAAAAAGTTCTTGGAACAATTGCCAGTCCCATCCAAATTTTGAAAGAGTCTATATCTGAAATTGAAGCGCAAACCACTGAGGAAAGTAAATTAGATCAGGCAAGTAAAGAAGCAGTGGAAGCTCTGAAGCCATTGGTGCATCCTTTGGAGGAGCTAGAGCAAGCGTTGACATCAGCTGTCCAACAAGTTAGCGCAGTAACACCTGAAGCTATAGACGAAGCGAAAGATAGTGGTCTGCTTGTAGAAACGGTTAAAGTAACTCCAATTTTACAAGAGCTGCAGAAGTCTATCGCTGTTATTGAGGAACAGGTTTCGACTCAAGCTAAGAAAGCTGAAGTATCAATGGTAAAAGGTGAAAGCTCTGTTGCTAAACTTATAGAAGTTCCATTAGAGCAATTAAAGTCTTCTGTGGAATCTATGCAGAAACTAGAACTTGAAGAAACGCAGGAACTAACAGTTGGAGCTTTGAAGGCAGTAGCGAAGTGTGTAGAAGATATTGGGAAAGTGTGTTCAACTGCAGCTAGTCAGCAGAAAGTTGAAGTCAGCATTGTTCAGCAACCACAAGTAGCTGAATTGACACAAGTTCTCGAAACAATTGCTAGTCCAATTCAGTTATTGAAAGAGACCTTGTCTGAAATTGACACGCAAACAGTTGAAGAAGCTAAGTCGTTCGACCAGGCAAGTAAAGCTCTGAAACCCTTAGTCGAGCCTCTAGAAGAACTGAAACAAGCGTTAACTACAGCTGTACAACAAGCTAGCACAGTGACATCTGAATCTGCTGATGACATAAAAGGTGATTTGCCTGTAGAAAAAATTACGTTGACTCCAGTCTTAGAGAAGTTACAGAAATCTATAGTGATTATAGAAGAACAGGTGTCGACACAAGCTAAAAAAGCTGAGATATCTGCTATGAAAGGTGAAAGTTCTGTTGCTCAAATTATGGAAGCCTTCTTGGAAGAGCTAAAATCCTCTGTAGAATCTATGCAGAAGCTGGAATTAGAAGAAACGAAACAACTAACTTCTGAAGAAAAGACAATGGCATTGAAGGCCGTTGCCAAGTGTGTCGAAGAAATTGGAAAAGTTTGTTCAGCCGCAACTAGTCAACAAAAGATTGAAGTCAGCAATGTTCAACAAGCACAGATGGCTGAACTAACGCAAATGCTTGAAACGATTGCCAGTCCGATTCAAGTATTAAAGGAGACTATGTCTGAAATTGAATCCCAATCAACTGAGAAAGCTAAACCTTTGGGTCAAGCAGGAAAAGACATAGTAGAAGCTTTGAAACCATTGGTTCATCCACTTGAGGATCTGGAACAGGCGTTAGCCACAGCTGTCCAACAAGTCGACACAGTGATGTCTGAATCCGCTGATGAACTGAAGGATTTAACAGCAGAGAAGATGAAATTGACGCCAGTATTGGAAGAGTTACAAAAGACTGTCGCTGTCATTGAGGAACAGGTAGCGGCTCACGCTAAGAAGGATGAATTGTCAACTGTAAAAGCTGAAAGTTGCTCTGTTGCTCAAGTCATTGAAGTTTCATTAGAAGAATTGAAATCATCTGTGAAAGCTATACAAAAATTGAAATTGGAAGGAACGGGAGAACTAACGACTGAAGAAAAGACAAAGGCTTTGGAAGCGGTCGCAAAATGCGTGGAACAAATAGGAAACATGTGTTCAGTGGTAGCTAGTCATCAAAAGGTTGAACTTAGCCTTGTCCAGCAACCATTGGTGGCTGAAATAGAACAAGTACTGGAAACGATTGCCAGTCCTATTCAAATTTTGAAAGAGTCTATATCCGAAGTAGAAATGCAAACACCTGACGAGACTAAATCATTAGATCATACAGGTAAGGACGTAGTGGAAGCTCTGAAACCGTTGGTACATCCTCTGGAGGAGCTGGGACAAGCATTAACTTCAGTTGTTCAACAAGCCAGTGCCGTGGCACCTGAATCTGCTGAGGAAGTGAAGGATAATGGTTCGCTTGTAGAAACGGTAACGTTGGTTCCCGTCTTGGAACAGCTGCAAAAATCAATCGCTGTTATTGAGGAACAAGTATCGGCGGAAGCTAAAAAGGCTGAAGTGTCAACAGTAACAGCTGAGACCTCGGTTGCTAAAATTATAGAAGCTCCATTAGAGAAGTTGAAGTCCTCCGTTGAAGCTATGCATAAGCTAGAATTGGAAGAAGCGAAAGAGTTAACCAGCGAAAAAAAGACAGCTTTGAAAGCAGTAGCCAAATGTGTAGAGGAAATAGGAAAAGTGTGTTCAGCTGCAGCTAGCCAGCAGAAAATCGAAATCAGCCTTGTTCAACAACCACAGGTGGCAGAGCTGACAAAAGTTCTTGAAACAATTGCGAGCCCAATCCAGTTACTGAAAGAGACCATGTCTGAGATTGACGTACAATCAGTTGAAGAAGCTGTGTCGTTAGATCAGACAGGTAAAGGTGTCGTGGTAGCTCTGAAGCCCTTAGTGCACCCGCTAGAAGAACTGGAGCAGGCTTTGACTGCGGCTGTTCAACAAGTCAGTGCTCTCGAGTCCACTAATAAAAACGACGAAGTTTTGTCAGCGAAGACAGTCAAATTATCTCCCGTCTTGGAACAATTACAGAAATCTATCGTTGTCATTGAGGAACAAGTTGTAGTAGAAGCTAAAAAGGCTGAAGTGTCCACAGTAAAAAGTGAAAGCTCTGTAGCCACAATCATAGAAGCTTCCCTTGAAAAGTTAAAGTCCTCCGTTGAAGCTGCGCAAATGCTGGAATTAGAAGAAACGAGAGAACTAACCATTGAAGAGAAAACCGAGGCTCTGAAAGCGGTAGCACAATGTGTTGAAGAAATTGGGAAAGTGTGTTCAGCTGCAGCTACTCAGCAAAAGGTTGAAGTGAGCCTTGTTCAGCAACCACAAGTAGCCGAGTTGGAGCAAGCTCTCGGAATTATTGCATCTCCTCTGCAAGTGCTGCGTGAAACGGTGTCTAAAGTCGAAGAACAGAAGACCATGGAAGCTGAAGGTCTACCTACGTCTGAAACTGAAAAAGTAGTTGCCATGTTAAACACTTTGGTCCATCCTCTGGAGGAGTTAGAAAGGTCTTTGTCAGTGGCTGTCGAACAAACCAGCATCCTCAAGGTAGAATCTACTTCAGATGTAAAAGGTGACACTTCCTTAAAATTGAACGTTAAACCTATTCTTCAAGAATTGGAAAAATCAGTTGCGGAAATTCAGGAGCATGTCATCCTCGAATCAACGGAGAAGCCGAGTAGCGAACTCGAAAAGTCCGTAGCTATGACATTGAAAGAACCATTAGAGCAACTGAAGTCTTCCATAGCAGTTGTGCAAGAGACAATGTCTATGGAGGTTGCTCAAACAACTGATACCCCAGATAGCGACAAAATATCTTCATTGAAAGTGCTCGCAAAATCAGTGGAAGATATAGGTGAAAAATGTTTGGCAGTAATTTCCCAACAGCAGATCGAAACACGAGCAGCTCCAAAGAAGCCGGCAGAATCGCAAGTAGCGATCCTGGAAATGGTCATCAACCCCCTTCAAGCATTAAGAGAGTCCATTAACAAAATCGAAGAAGGAAAGTTCGAAGAAGCTCAAAGTTTGGATACATCGAAGGTAAACGACGTAGAAAGAGTACTAAAATTCCTCGTAGAACCGTTGCAGAAGTTAGAGCTGTCTTTGTCATCAACTGTGCAACAGACTGTGTTGATGAAACTGGAGAAAGCTGAAGAAATAACAGGTCAAGCTTCAGCTTTGCAGCAGTTAGAGATTTCTCCTGCAGTTGAGGAGCTTCAGAAGTGCATCGCCATTGCTCAAAAACAGGTGCAGTTGCAAACTGCGTCTGAAGAGTCTTCCTTGCAAGCATCTCTCGTAAAAGCCACCAAAACGTCCTTGGACAATTTGAATTCCTCACTCGCGATCATACAAAACGTGGTCACCGTTCAGCCTAGGGAACAAGCACAGAAGCTTTCGAGCGCAGAAAACAAGACGACAATGCAGCATTTTGCTAATTCGGTTCAGGAATTTAAGAAGACATGCCTAGCTGTAGTCACACGACAACATGTGGGTGTCAATTCCAAGATTTTACGGACGATCATTGCTCCTGTTCAAACTCTGCGTGAAACTATTATGAAAATACAAGAAGAGTCTCTCGAAGAAGCGAAAGCTCTGGAAGCAGAGAATGTAGATATTCAGAAATTGACTCCGTTGATCCATCCTCTTGAAAAGTTGGAGAGATGTTTAGTCACCACAGTAGAGCAAGCAACTGGCGAGACATCTGGAGTTATTGAACAACTGCAACCTCCAAAAGCGATCACGCTTCAACCTATTCTTGAAGAACTGAAGGAAAGCATTGTTACGGTTGAAGAACAACTAACGAAGACTCCGTTATCTAGTGCAAAAATGGATCTTGCCGAGAGTATCAAACAAGCCATTGCAAAATTGAAATCAACCGCAGCAGCTGTTCAACAATCGATGACGGCGCCAATTGAAATTACTGAAGAGATGAAGACAGAGAAGGTATCTGTTCTACAAAACTTCGCCAAGTCGGTTGAACAGTTGCAAGAACATTGCTCGACTGCGGTGCAACTGCAAAAGGAGGAGATGCAACTGGACAAGTCTAAAGCACAGAAAGCAAAAATGGTGAATGTGGATGTCCTTCAGAAAATCAGCAGCACTGTTCACACTTTGCGAGAGTCTCTTTCTCAGATAGAGGAACAAAAATCTCAAGAAGTAACGGAATTAGAAATACCGAGAGATGAAGGAGTTAAATTGAAATTAGATGTGCTGATTGAACCACTTGGCGTCTTGGAGCAAGCTCTGGTGACAGCTATTCAAGAAGGCATAATGATTCCATCAGAAACCACAAAAGATGCTAAACGTAACGAAATTCCACTAGAAAAATTGGATTTGCAAACTATGCTTGAACAACTCCAACAATCGATCGTTGTCGTCCAACAGCAGGCTAGTGAAGTTGCAGCATCGGCTGACGTTGAGGTTCTAGCTCTCGCGAAGGCGACAGTGAAGCCTTTGGAAGAACTGAAGGTCACTATCGCAGCAGTTCAAGAAATCGGAAAGACTGAGGTACACGAAACAGAGGAAATAAAAATCGATGAGCAGTCGCGCTTGGAAGTTTTCGCCAAGTCAGTAGAAGAATCAGGAAAACAGTTGTTGGCTGTAGCCAAGCAAGAAGCTAAGAAAATCGCTGAGGTTCAAAAGGAGAAAAAGATGACCGAGGATTTCGTGAAGACTGTGATCACGCCGATCAACGAATTACAAAATGCGATTTTGAAAATAGACAAACAGAGCAAGGAGTCAGCGAAGGCGACCGAGAAAGAGGCTATAATCTTCTTGAGCATTGTGCAACCTCTGCAACAGCTGAGGGAATCATTCTTGTCAGCGATGCATGAGCAGCATATGCCGATTCCTGTTTTGCAGAAGCTTCCTGTGAAGACCACAATGCAAGACCTTAATAAGCACGTGACAGAAATTCAAGAACAGTTGGTGCTCGTCAAGGAAACACTAATTCAAACGGGGAACACAGAAGATTTATCTGTGATAAAGAATGTCGAGCGATCCCTCAGCGATCTTAGGACATCCGTGGCAGTGGTGCAACAGTTGACAGTGATAGAGGCACCTGGCCAGCAGGTCTTGGACGTGGAGAATGTGTCAGCGTTGCAAGCGTTCGGGAAAGCAGTTGAGGAGTTCAAGAAACACTGTTCTGCCATGGTCTCTAGGCCTGCAGTGATCTCTGCGATCACTGGAACAGTGAAGCAGCCAATGAAAACAGAAGGCATCATCGTACCCAGCAAGCTACTCCAGGAGTCCGTCTCCATGATCGAAGAAATGAAGACGCAGGAAGCAGCAATGCTAGAAACAGAGACTAAGAAGCCAGTCACAGTGTTGAGCATCCTTATGCCTCCTCTTCAACAACTGGAGCAGTCGTTCGTCGCTGCTATCCAAGGTGAACACATTGTGGAAGAAACTGCAGTGACTCTAGACGACCAGGTGTCCTTTGAAGCGACGAATCTGAACCCGATACTGGAGGAAGTCCAGAAGTCGATCGCTATTATTCAAGAACACATTCTAGCTGAAGGTGTGCACAGTTTATCCGAAACGGAAGAAACTTCCCAGCTGCAGATGATGGTGCAGACGCTGACAGACTTGAAAACCTCGGCGGCAGCCATTCAGCAAATCTCCCAGGCCGCTCCAGAGTTCACGGATGAGCTGTCCAAGGCCGAAAGCGTCTCCGCTTTCGAAACCTTTGCTAAATCCCTTCACGACCTGGTGGAACGCGTGGCTACAATCGGCCATCAGCAGATCATCATCGAACCCGCGGCGGACACAATCTCCGAGGATATCTCCTCTTTGAAAACCTGGGGCGACATTATCGAAGAACCTAACGTTCAGGTCACCGAGGCCATGGTTGTCGATCAGGGCACGATAGAATCGCCAACAGAGATCGCTCTATCCCTTTCCGAAGACGAAGCTCAAGCCCTGAAGGGACTAGCCAAACCTCTGAGCGAACTTAGAGAGTGTCTAGCTCTGGTCGTCGAGGAACACAAGACGATGGACGCTAATGAAATGACTATTGCGTTGTCGGAGAAGGACGATCTCTCGTTGCTGAAGACGATGGCGCAGCCGTTGTTAGAATTGAAAATCGCGGCTGCCTCTGTCATCCATGAACAGACTGCCATCGAGTCTGCTAGAGAAAAATTATTTAGCACTGATCATAAAGAAGAGGCCACTCTGAATCCCTTGATCGAACCCCTTGAGGAGCTTTGCAAGTCCATAGCGCTGATCCAGGATCACATACTCGTTGAGTCAGCGGAGGAACGACCAGCTGGTGAAACGTCATTGTTGACAGCTTTGGTGGAGCCACTGATCACGCTTCAGAGGAGCATCTCTGTGCTAGAGGAACGTGTACTGTCACCGGACGTGGTCTCACTACCTGAAGAAACGAACTGGATCAGCGAGTGTCTAGCTGTTCCTCTGCAGGAGATAGAGAAGTCCATAGCTGAGATTCACGAATGCATTGTTATGGAGTCCGAGCCCGTAGTTGAGGAACAGTTGTCGAAGATTGAAATGATCGATTGGGCTGTGGTTGAGAAACTGGTACCACCAGTTGAGACGATGGAAGCTGTGATCATTGGTATGAAGGAAATCGTTGCTGAAAAGGAAGATGAAGTTGAATATAACCTGGTGAAGACGTTGGTTAAGCCTTTGTCTGAAGTGCACGAGAGCTTCCTGGCGCTTAAGAACAAGACGGATTTCACTGCTGAAGAAGAAGAAGCCAGCATAGATGCTATAGTAGACTCTCTATCGAGTTTGGAGAAGAGTATATCGTTCATCGAAGAACAATCTACTATGCGCGATCAAGATGCAGGTGTAATCAATAGCTTGGCTGAACCTTTGATGCTGTTGAAGAATTCGATCATGACTGTGGACGAATCCTCGACGGTGTACCTTGAAAATCTGGAACAACCGTTGAAGAATTTGCAGACTGCGTTGGAGACTGCTTCGATCGAGCAACGTGAAAAAGTCCAAAGAAAGAAGAAGACAGCAGTTCCAGTAGAAGAAGTTGTGAGAATCTCCACAAAAATTACGATTTCCATTAACGAGATAAACGTCGCGATCGATTCTATTAATCGTAAGATCGAAAGTTACAAGGATTTATTGGGTCTCGAGATTCAGATTCAGAATGAAGCATTGAAAACTTTGATGACACCGCTTGAGGATCTTAAGGAAGCGATTCAACGTGTGCAAACGAGTAAAGGAGTTGAAGAGTCATCGATGAAGTCTCTTCAAAAGATTCAAAAAGCTATTGGCATTATTTGTCAGCAATCGGCTGACAAACCTGTAGCCGAATCGCCGCATTCGGGCACAGCTGATATAATTGGTGTGTTGAGATCATTAGCACCGAGTTTGTATCAATTAGAAACGTCAACAAAGACGGTTGAAACTCTGTGGAAAGAAAATTTGACTGGTGAAGGGTTGGTAGAATTGCAAATGCCAATTGTGAACTTGATGGACACCATGAACGTACTGTGCGACAACTTGCTGAGAATGGAGGTTGTATGGGTCACTGATGAAGAAAAGAAGAAGGAGAAAAAGAAAAAGGAGGTGATCCAAGAAGAGGAAGAAAAACGTCAGCAAAAAGAAGAGGCTGAAAATTTAAAGGTTGAAGGGGAACGTAAAAAGCAAGAAGAAGAAGAGCGTCAAAAGAAGGAAGAAGAAGAGCGTAAAAAGCAGGAAGAAGTTGAAAAATTGAAGATTGAAGAGGAACGTAAGAAGCAAGAAGAAGAAGAACGTAAGCAGAAGGACGAAGCTGAAAAGTTGAAGATTGAAGAGGAACATAAGAAGCAAGAAGAAGAACGTAAGCAGAAGGATGAAACTGAAAAGTTGAAAATCGAAGAGGAACGCAAAAAGAAAGAAGAAGAAGATCGTAGAATGAAGGAAGAAGAAGAACGTAAACAGAAGGACGAAGCTGAAAAGTTGAAGATCGAAGAGGAACGTAAAAAGAAAGAAGAAGAAGACCGTAGAATGAAGCAAGAAGAAGAACGTAAGCAGAAGGACGAAACTGAAAAGTTGAAAATCGAAGAGGAACGTAAAAAGAAAGAAGAAGAAGAACGTAAGCAGAAGGACGAAGCTGAGAAGTTGAAGATTGAAGAGGGACGTAAAAAGAAAGAAGAAGAAGAGCGTAAAAAGAAGGAAGAAGAAGAACGTAAGCAAAAGGACGAAGCTGAAAAATTGAAGATCGAAGAGGAACGTAAAAAGAAAGAAGAAGAAGAACGTAACAGAAGGACGAAGCTGAAAGTTGAAGATGAAGAGGACTAAAAAGAAAGAAGAAGACGTAGAATGAAGGAAGAAGAAGAACGTAAGCAAAAGGACGAAGCTGAAAAATTGAAGATCGAAGAGGAACGTAAAAAGAAAGAAGAAGAAGAACGTAAGCAGAAGGACGAAGCTGAGAAGTTGAAGATCGAAGAGGGACATAAAAAGAAAGAAGAAGAAGATCGTAGAATGAAGGAAGAAGAAGAACGTAAGCAAAGGACGAAGTGAAATTGAAGATGAAGAGGAACGTAAAAAGAAAGAAGAAGAAGACCGTAGAATGAAGGAAGAAGAAGAACGTAAGCAGAAGGACGAAGCTGAAAGTTGAAGATCGAAGAGGACTAAAAAGAAAGAAGAGAAATCGTAGAGAAGGAAGAAGAAGAACGTAAGCAGAAGGACGAAGCTGAGAAATTGAAGATCGAAGAGGAACGTAAAAAGAAAGAAGAAGAAGAATGTAAGCAGAAGGACGAAGCTGAGAAGTTAAGATTGAAGAGGAACGTAAAAAGAAAGAAGAAGAAGACCGTAGAATGAAGGAAGAAGAAGAACGTAAGCAGAAGGACGAAGCTGATAAGTTGAAGATTGAAGAGGAACGTAAAAAGAAAGAAGAAGATCGTAAGCAGAAGGATGAAGCTGAAAAGTTAAAGATTGAAGAGGAACGTAAGAAGCGAGTAGAAGAGGAACGTAAGAAGCGAGAAGAAGAGGAACGTAAGAAGCGAGGAGAAGAGGAACGTAAGAAGCGAGAAGAAGAAGAACGCAAGCAGAATGACGAAGCTGAAAAGTTGAAGGTAAAGGGAGAACGTAAAAAGAAAGAAGCGGAAGAAGAAAAGGTACGTAAGCAGAAAGAGGAAGCCGAAAAATTGAAAATAGAGGAGGAACGTAAGAAGCAAGAGGAAGAAGACCGTAAGAGGAAGGAGAAAGAAGAAGAACGTAACAAGAAAGCAGAGGAGCTGTTAAGACAGAAAGAGGAAGAGCTGAAGCAGCAGAAAGATGCTGAAAAATTGGAGGAGGAAATACGTAAGAAGGAAGAAGAAGAACAATTGAGACAAGAAGAGACCGAACGCAAGAAGAAAGAAACAGAAAGATTGAAGCAGATGGAAGACGACCGTATGAAAATGGAAGAAGAGCTGAAGAAGAAGGAAGAAGCTGAAAAGTTGAAAGAGGAAGAAGAACGAAAAAGAATGGATATAGCAAAGAAAGAAGAAGAGCAGCATAACAAGAAGGAAGAAGAGAAATTGAAACAGGAAGCAGTGGAACGCAAAAAAATAGAAGAGACTGAAAAGTTAAAACTGGAGGAAGAGCGTAAACAGAGAAAGGAAGAACAAAAGTTGAAAGATGAAGCGGACCATAAACGACAGGAGGAGGAAGAAAAAGTAAAGCTGGATGAGGAACGAATGAAGAAAGAACAGGCTGAAAAGCTGAAATTGGAAGAGGAACAGAAAAAGAGACAAGAAGAAGAGAATGAAAAGCAGAGAGAAGCTCAGAGATTGAAAGAAGAGGAACGCAAAAATAGAGAGGAGAAAGAGAAACTCAAACAAGAAGAAGAAGAAAAATGTAAACAACAACAGGAAGCTAAGAAATTGAAAGAAGAGGAAGAACGTAAGAAGGCTGAGGAAACAGAAAAACTTAAACGGGAAGAACAGAAACGTAAACAAGAAGAGGAAACAAAGAAACTAGAAGAGGAAGAAAAGCGAAAACAAGAAGAGGAAGCTAAGAAACAAAAAGAAGAGAAGAAGAAGCGTAAACAAGAAGAGGAAGCTAAGAAACAAAAAGAAGAGAAGAAGAAGCGTAAACAAGAAGAGGAAGCTAAGAAACTAAAGGAAAAAGAAGAAAAACTTAAACTGGAAGAACAGAAACGTAAAGAAGAGGAGGAAAAACAGAAACTTATAGAAGAAGAGGAAGCAAAGAAACTAAAAGAAACAGAAGAAAGGAAAAAACAAGAAGAGTTAGCTAAGACACAAAAGGAGAAGGAAGAAGAATATAAGAAACTAAAAGAAGAAGAACATAAGAAGACTGAGGAAGCTGAAAAACTTAAAGTGGAGGAGCAGAAACATAAAGTAGAGGAAGACGCAATAAAGCTAAAAGAAGAGGAAAAGCACAAACAAGAAATCGAAGCTAAGAAACAGGGAGAGGAGGAGGAGAAACGTAAGCAGGATGAGGAAGCTAAGAAACTTAAAGATGAACAAGAACGTAAAAAGAAAGAGGAAACTAAAAAACTGAAGAAGGAAGAGAAACGTAAACAGGAGGAGGAAGCTAAGAAACTGGAAGAGAAACGTAAACAGGAGGAGGAAGCTAAGAAACTGGAAGAGAAACGTAAACAGCAGGAGGAAGAAGCGAAGAAGAAACAGAAAGAAGAAGAAAAATCTAAACAAGAGAAAGAAGCGAAGAAACTAAAAGAGGACGAACGAAAAAAGAAAGAAGAAGCTGAAAAACTGAAGCAGGAAGAAGACAAACGTAAACGGGAGGAGGAAGCAAAGAAACTTAAAGAGGAAGAAGAACGCAAGAAGAAGGAAGAAGCTGAGAAATTAGAACAAGAAAAGGGTGCACGTATAATATCAGGAGAACGCAGAAAATCCAAAGACGAAAAGAGACGCAAGAGTGAGCAGGAAGCAAAGCTGAAAGAAGAAGAGGAGGAACGCCATAAGAAACTGGAGGAAGAAAAACTGAAACGGGAAGAGCAGAGTCGCAGACTGGAAGCAGAGTCAAAGCAAAGGGAGGAAGAAGAGAAGAAAAAGAAGGCAGAAGCTGAGGAACTGAAGCAAGAGGAAGAGAAGCGAATTAGGAAGAAAGAAGAAGCCGAAAAGTTGAAGCAGGAGGAGGAGGACCGTAGAAGAAAGGAAGAGGTTGAGAGACGGAACAAGGCGGAATCCGACAAATTGAAGCAAACAGAGGAAAAACTTCGAAAGAAGAAAGAGAAACGAAAACTGGAGCAAGAGGAAGAGGAAAGGAAAGAGAGGGAAGAATCTGAAAGACGGAAGAAAGAACATGAGCAGAGAAAGAAAGAACGAAAAGAGCGCGCGAAGAAAGAAGAAGAGGAGAGAGCAGAACGCGAGGAAGAAGAGCGCGTAAGAAAAGAAAAGAAAGCTCGATTGCGGAAGGAAGAGGAGGATCGCAGGAAAGCCGAGGAAACTGAAAGATTGCAGAAAGAGGAAGAACGAGACGCGCAGAGACGGGAAGAAGCTAAGCGTCGACGAGAAGAGCAGGAGAGACAAATCAGACAGGAAACAGAGAGAATAAGAAAAACCGAAGAGGAGCGGATCAGAAGAGAAGAGGAGACTCGCGAGCGCAGGAGGCAGGAGCGAGAACACAGAAGACACGAAGAGGAGCAAAAATTATTGAAAGAGGAAGAAGAGAGGTCACAGAGGGAAGAGGAACGTAGAAGAAAGAGAAAAGAAGCTGAGCGGCAATGGAAGGAAGACGAGGAGGCTATCAGAAGAAAACAGGCTGAACGAATTGAAAGGCGAAGGGCTGAAGAACGTCAGAATAGGGAAGAAGCTGAACGTTATAGGAGAGAAGACGAAGAAAGAAGACACAGAAGAGACACAGACAGACAGGCTAGAAGGGACGAAACGGTGAAGGCGCTGAAGGAAGAAGAAGAACGAACAAGGAAGCGGCTGGAAGAAGAGTCCTCGAGGATTCGAAAGCGAAGACAAGAACAGCTGGTAGACGACAGCTGGTCCAGGTTGCGACAAAGCGAGTCGGATCAGCTGTTACGAAAGATTACAGACGACACTAGAATCTCGAGACCTAAAGGCATCTCGTATGATGTCGAATTTTGGAGGGACCGACGCGATAGGACCTATAGACATGATTCTAGCTTCGAATCTGCGTTGTCGAGCACTTCTAGGTCCTACAGTTGGAGAGACTCATTGACTTCTTTGACCAAGAGGAGGACCGACGATTTTCTTGATTATAAATTGAGGGACTCATCTATGGAAAGGTACTATTTTGACACAGGTTCGTACTACAGAAGAAGGAGAAAGAGGGATGACAGAATCACAAGAGCCAGGTCCATCAGTTTACTGAAATATGAGGACTATTCGACTGGCGATAGTGACTTTAACATTTCAGCTAGCTCGTTCAGACCACCACGGTATAGCAGACCGAAAACTAGATCTCGCACTGACCTCGATGAGTCGAGTGTCTCGTTATACGTGCCTTTTAGCACGGATACGGTAAGAATTTTCATGAAATTGTACATTAACCCTTCAGTTCTATTAGATTTATTTCTCAATGTTCTGTAGACTATAAAGTGATGTTTAAAAAACGTTAGAAAATAATTTGTAATATTAAAATGAACTTCTTTCTAGATGGTACCACGCGAGAAGGGAAAGAAACCATCATTCTGTACAAGATTAACCAACAGAACGGTAGGAGTTGGAATGAGAACCAGACTAACGTGCACCGTGCTTGGATATCCAGAACCAAGAGTGCATTGGACAAAAGACGGCGAGAAGCTCGAAATCACATCGAGTCGATATCGAACTCGGTTTGATAACGGTATGGCTTATTTCGAACTGCATGAAGCACTCCCCGAAGATTCCGGACTGTACACCTGTGTTGCCGAAAATGTTCACGGAATTGCAACCACCGAATCCACATTAAAAATTTATCCCGATTTCCAACCAGCATTGTCACCCCCTACCTTCACAAGATCAATTAAAGGTAAGTACACAAAGTGTAGACCAAAGGGAAGATATATTATTCGATACAATGAAGAAAACGACGTAATACGCTCGAAGGAATCACAGAAAAGTAACAGAACAGTTTATTTTTTTCACGAAATTTTCTAGAAATTCCGTCTCATACGTATAAAATAATGTGCATACATGTATTTACTGAGTTGTTGGAAAATTGTTAACTTTATTTGGCCCTATGACGCAGACTTAACATTGTCTTCATAGACCAATCGTTACTTATTCTATTGATTTACACATGTAGCATTCATTAATAATACCACAGTTGCGTTGTATGTCAGGATAATTTTAATATTTTTTAACTGTTCGAAATCAGTTAGTAAGGTCATATATGGAAAATGGAAATAATATTAGCCATATTATGTCATCAATAATATAATCAAATAAACATATTATGTATTATTGTTGTAAATAACACGTTAAAATATACGAAAAATGAATTAGAGTTTTGAAAGTGAATAATAATAATCCCTACAGACAGTGATTAATAATTGATGACCAGACTGCAGACTTCTATGCATAATAAGAATTGTTTGTATTAATTACAAAGTACAGGAGTCAAATAGATATTTGTTCACTTCCTTAATATTTTTAATCAGTTGAAAATAATGCTTCACTGTTCTTAAATTCATTCTTGATAACATTTTTTTGTGTACACCATGTATAATTTACTATTCCTTCCGTTATATTTCTGCAATTGCAATGCCACATTTTTCAGACACCTATCGACCTTCGGATAACGAATTGATACTGGAGTGTCGAGTGCGTGGCAATCCTACACCACTTATTTCCTGGCTGAAAGACGGTTGCATACTTCAAGGCGATCGCTACAAGCAAAATTACCTGGACGATGGAATTTATCGGCTAGAGATTGCTGCACCTAGTTCCTCAGACAATGGACGTTACATATGTAGAGCCATGAATGATCTTCGCACGGAAGAAATAGCCCATATGGTTCAGTTCGATGGTATAATCTAAATATTCTATCAGCTTTGTTTATAAAATTCAATCCTTTGCATTCCAATGTTGACTGCGGTTTGACATTTTTTAATTGTCCGTTTAAATGTGCATTTTATTTTTACCATTCATTTTATTTTACATAAGAAATATTCCCATTTAGTTATTTTAAATATTATTAATGAAAGAAATGTATCAAAATTAATATTAACCAAAAAACTATCTGTTGAAGTACATTTTTAATGAAATACTTAAAACGATAGGAATTCGTTGGGAATAAAATTGAAAAAAAATTTAGAGTGCAAAGGTGTCAGTTTATATTGTAGCATTATATAATAATAGTTAACAGTTATATGTAACAATGTTTATTTTTAAGAGCGCATTCGACGAACCGCAGGCAAGCATCACGACATTTTTGACGACCACTTCAGCACTGATATCTTCAAGAAGTCATACTTGTCCAGTTATTTACCCGATTATAGCATCAGAGCGAAAGGTATTTTTATCAATAATAATTCTCAACAAAATTTATTATCATTGATACTCTCTATTATCGGCTCTCTTCTTTATTTTATTAGTTCAATGAATAGTCCAATTTGTATTTTATTATTATTCTCTTATTCTAATTTTTATATAATGACTGAAGAAAATCCTCGGATTAGTTACTATCATGCTGCTTATATTTTTTACAGTTACGGTATAACTGTCAATGAATACCTATGGAAGAACTAACATAATTAGAAGTCTATGAAATGAAAATAAAATAAGTAATGTCTTTATTTTCGCTCTAATAAGATCTTTAATCCATTAGGGATCGAATTTCAGACGATAAAAAAATGGTTACAAATGATATTATACAATTCACATCATTATTCGATTACATCTTCTTAAATATAATTTATTTTATATGAAAAGTGTGGATTATTAAATATAATTTATTCTAAAAGGTTTATATAAACATATACAGTCGATTAAAAAAGTATTTGGACACTAGATTCTGGAGAAATCATCACAATTTAAATATCGGCGAGTTTTCGAAAATTGGAAAATTTAGTGTTAAATTACCTTTTTGTATCCACTGTAGAGGAGTAGATAATTATTACTATAATACATATTATTATTAGAGATGTGTGAGTGCAATTATAATTATAACGATTGATACAGGCGCATCTGCACCGGAAGTAAGATGGTTCCGAGGCGACAGAAGAGAACCAATTTCCATTTCGAAAGCGAAGGCATTCACAGACTTCGGTCTTCACACTTCCTTCGTACCGGAGATTTCTGAATCTGAGAGTTGTTCGATCATATCGAAATATTTTGGACACATAGACAGTACGAGTACAATGGATATCAAATCATCAGTCACAATGGACTCCGGAAAACCCGCCATGTTCATTTCGAGACCCGCTGAAAAATCGATCACCGTTACCACCGGAGAAGATATTAGCGTATCATTTAGGTGCTCTGGAAATCCCAAACCACGAGGTAAAAGAAACACAAACAATCAATTTAGTTTACAAGTCAAATTTTAGAGGATTATTTTCTATATTTTTCAAGTCTATAGTCGATGGTTAACCTTTTAACTGGGAATTACGAGTTGACTCTATCGTCTATCGAAAATTTGTCATAATCTTCTTAATTCAACAAGTAATTCTTTCACTTGGTTGTGTTATAATTAGACTGCGGATCTTTATGCAAAATAAAAATGTTCTACATTGATTGTGGGAAGCCGGAATAATATGAAAATTTATTTCATCCCTTAATGACTTTGTTACATTGAAAGCAACGTTACAATCTTCATAAATTTTTCTAATCTTCTATTGTTTCATATTTCGCCCAACCAATTTCTTCATAATTCCATAAAGATCCGCATCTAGTTATAATATTCATATTACATATGATATAAACTGTGTCGTACTTACGTTAATTGTGACAAAATTTTCGTCATGTCAATTTTATTTATTTTACGTTGCGTCTCCCTAAATGTTCATGATTGGAAAGACACTCGCTCAATTACAGAGAGCTGAGGATTCTTTAATACATCTTGCAATAGTAATACTAATTTCAATCACGAACCAACGAGTCACGAGAAAATCCTATTAATCGACTGTTGATGTGTATTTGAATTTTTACTTTGTTTTTTATTTGACATTTTCCTCTGATATCTAACTTTGAACGTCTGTTTTTCATTTTTCAGTGACTTTGATGAAAGGACTGAGAGATATCACCAATGGCCCTAGAAATTACAAGGAAGTCATTGATGACTATGTCAGGTTAACCTTGAAGAGGGTGACACCTTCAGACGAGGGTACCTACTGCATACTTGTGAAAAACAGACACGGATGCGATAGAAGTTTCTTCTCTATCAAGGTAAGTCGTGAAAGTTTAGTTTTTTTAGGATATTTTTTTAAGGAATGTTTTTTAAGGAGAACAGTCGTGAAAGTTTCGTTTTTTAAGGATAGAGTTGTTTATGGTTCTGAATTGTTCAGGTAAAACAGCGTGCCAGGTCATTGACCCCGGACTGGAGTACCATCAGCAGTCGCACCGACACCGGTAGTCTTATGTGTCTGTCAACTGAGAGTCGTGACGATGAGGTGCCTTACGTGAAAAGTAAGTTCTTTAATTTCACTATTATTTGTGGTAATAATGTGTCGGCATTAATCGTTAATAAACGGACTGCAGAGCGTTGTGCAAATTGTCTATTTTCATAGATTGATAAACATACGTTATTATATTATAATCTTCATCATTCTTGCATCAATCATGTTACTTTTCATACTGTAAATAATACAATACTGTAACATACTATGGCATAACGTATACAGATCGAAACAAACGTAACCCGTTTCATATGTACGAAAGAAAAAATTCCTGTGCATGATTAAATAGATACATTGAACGCAAGGAAGCGAATCACAGATGTTGGAAAGATATCATGAATCCCGAATTAGAATCGTGTGAAATATTCTCACACAAATCTCACTACGTTTGAATCAAAATCAGTGTGTACAATACTTCCTTTGCAGTTTCGTAACATCCCGCTTTTGTCTCGAAATAAAGGTTATTAAAACAGATTTTTATTAAAATCAAATTATTAAAAATTATATACAAAATCGATTATTAAAAAGATTGTTATTAAACTTTTTTTTTTTTTTAAATGTTCAAATCGAATAGTACAATATTAAAAAAGTCATCGTCTTTTTAAGAGTGTCCGAATATTAGTGGGAGTCACTGTAATAAAACTCAAAACTTTAAGAGAATTGCAGAAATTGAAAAAATCGGAAGAATCTGAAATTTAAATGGAATAAAATCGTCTCGGAATCTGCTCTAGTTCGAGTTTTACAACTTTTCAAGATCTTATACGCTATAAATACTTCCGCAGTCTATTTATTACAATACAAAATCGTCAACACTTGTAGTCACTGTAAATCACTTCCAATGCCATCCGCTGCGAGTGGCAACTACCAGCAACCTTCTGCAATAACAAATTACGATACTGTAATTCTCAAGCTTGATCACAAACGGTCATTAATTCCGGGTCACGCGCGGGAAGACGTGGTTAATCCTCCGATGACGGAGGCTGGGTCTACTTTGATCCAAAGTATCAATATCGTCCTGCAATTATTCAATCTCTGGCGAACTAATTGAATGAACAGCGGCTGTATTAGGAACAATAGAAAGATTAACTATAAGCAGTTCCTTCAAAAATATGCTTCAAAAAATTAATAAATAATGCAGTGAATCTAGTTGTAACCACAATTTACTTCAGTCAAAATCGGTCGACGTTGCAACGTTTAAAAATGATAAAAATTGCAGATTTTCACGATTTTCGGCCTCTAACTGCAATAAATCTAAGGATTCTTACATCTTTCAATGCCTGTCGTTTTCTGGATAAAACTTTCACAGTGCATATAATTGATACAGATGTACAAAACATATTTTTTTAATTTCCAATACAGGCTCACACATAAAAAAAGTTGTAAAATGCAATTTTTAGTATTTTTTCTACAATTCCGATCAATTACAATTTTTGAGAAAATTTCTTTTCACATCCTGTAGTAAACTATTGTAATTGCTCTAGCTTCCCAAAAAGGTTCAAATCGTATAGTACAATATTAAAAAAGTTATCGTCCTTTCTAGAGCGTCCGAATATTAATTCGTTTCACTGTACCTTGCTTCAAAAGTCCATAACTTTGAAAATTTTATGAATTTTAACTTAAAATTTAGCAGAGACGTTTCTACAAAGTTGAACCACAAGATTCTGTAAAAAACAAAAAATCGATTTTTTGACCAAAAAAAAGAAATGCCCCCTCAAGGATCGATGTACTATGAATTCGCAAATGATCAGCGGAAATAGGTGACACAATTCGACAAAGTGGTTCTCGCATAACGATAGACAAACACGGAACGACACCACCTACGTACACAGTTGCGAGTACACCTCTCGTCGGGTTATTTTCGTTCGGCTTGCTGCGATTCGCCTCCCTCCAACATCTCTCTCTGTCCACAAATTCAAAATTCAGTCAGCGTCGGGACGCGAGTCATTTCGTATGCCCCACTTTTTTCGATCCTTGGGCAACGCGGAAAAACACCTTGACATTTTCGGTTTCGCTCGAGGAACCCGTCGAGCGCGATAATTTTTCGAACAGCACGCGGCAATCATATTCTTCTATCGTGTTTATTTCACTTGTGTAATGACACTCGGGGTTTCACGTTCCCTTGCTGTCGATTCGAAAAACAGTTGGAAATGATCTGTCATTGAGGATGAAGCCCCACGACCATGGAATCGTCAACGGCGATCAACAATTGACGATTTCCCGTCTGAGACGCTCGTGGTCGGATAAAGATTGTCTGATCGTCGAGTTTTTGGAATTTTTGTATGGACACAGAGGTTAGCCTGGAAATCTGCAGGATTTGTAAATTTATCTGTAGACTGCGGATTTTATGCATTTATGACAAAAATAAGTACGTACAATGTAAAGCAGTGAACATACTAAAAAGATTTAAGGACATCAGTCATATCAGTGTATTAGTTTCAACTGTATAAGATAATTAGAAGAAGAAATAAATTTCTAGGTGGCCCCTGTTTCTTGCAACTGATGTAGAATTTTTTTATTTTGCATAAAGATCCGCAGTCTATTTATCACCATAGCGTGAATATGAAAAAGATAGCGAACTTCGAGAATAAATGATTTTTCATCCATAAAGTTGTTCCGATCATTATTTATAAAAAAGGAGAAGAACGTGCGATTTGTTTCCAGTTGTTTTTGTTATAAAAGTGGCTGAAGACAATCTATCGTCTGTCGACAATAATCTAAGGGACCACCCCTTTCAAGGTTCTCCGACATTTCTGGGATACCCTGTATATTAACCCTTAACACTCGAGTGGTGACTCGATTGCTCTGCCATTATTCAAACTATTGTTCACATTATTAAATATGTTGGTATCTAATCAATTACTGAACATTTAAGTATTGTATGAGGTATTATATCAATTTTATATTCATACGAAGAAAAACAATAATATAGAATGGAATTATTCTAGGTCGGAAGAAATGTTTAATTGTCGAGTTAAAATAGCTCTGAATGCAAAGGATTAATGAATCCTTTGGATTTTATCCCTTTATTTGTAGGAATTTGGTTTTGTGATTGAAAAAGAGTTTATTTTTTTATCAATTACTATTGTAATTTGTGTACAGATGTCCCTGGCCCGATTAGCAGCGAGCCAGTTGTTGTTGATGGTGGGAAAAATTGGTTGTCATTAAGCTGGGGGAAAGCTGAACAAAAGGGACCTGCACGAGTCATTGCCTACAGGGTTGACGCTTGGTTGCTTGGTAGCGACGGTGGTGCACGATGGGTCGAGGTATTTATGTTTCGTCTATTACTATTCTATTTATGCAACAAAGAGTGAAGGATAAATTTGAAAAATAAAGTTTTTGTTGAATCTTTTTCGGCGAATATAACCCGATTATGTAAAACTGATTTGAATGCATGCACAAAGAGGTCATTACACGCAAGATTAATATTATTGTAAGCTATTATATTTGGCAGCTTGTCTGTCACATTCTCGAACTGTGTCTGTACAATATTGTATCACTGCTAACCGTTGCTAAACTTTTGTGTAACTTGCCAATTTTCAAGGAGTCGGGTAAGTAACACCTGTTTGCATCATACTTATTCATTATGTCATTAAACGTTAACTTTTCCGATATCAATCATTTCATTTCAAGCGAAGAAAAAGAAAAAGAATCTGATTCCTTCAAAAGCTGTCTGAATCATTTACAATGTTTCCGTGCTGCTTTTTCTAAGTCTAATATAAACTTGCGTGTACTCTCATTGCTCGTTGAAATCCATCATGATTTGGTAATCATGATTAACGCTAGATTTCCAGCACTAAAAGTGACTATTTTACATTAGTTCATAAAAATAAGAAGAATGTACTTATCAAAATTTTTAGCCATTCTTATAAATAAATGTATCAATGAATGAATGTATCATATCATAAATGTTGCATCTTTACAATTTCAATAATCGGAAATTAAAAATATTAACCCCGAAAACCTAGTGTTAAAAATCGTCGAATACACAAGACACCGTTCTGGTCTAACAGCTCATGCCATTAGGTGGATTCATGTTTATTCATTAGGTAATCCTCTCTCCAAATTCGAAATCCTAAAGTACCATCTTTCGCATTTGTTCCCAAACTTTCTGTAAACACTCTGTATAAATTTATCATTTTACCCGTGATTTTTGCTTTTCTCGTTCTCTAAAATGATTTAAACATTTTCTCAATTTTTTGACGAATAGCTGGGTATGACACCGATCAACGCTTTCGACGCGTTCAACCTGAAGCCAGGTGGGGAGTACAAATTCCAGGTGACACCGCGAAATCGCTATGGATGGGGCGAGTCCGTGACTATGACGAATTCCGTGAAGGTCAGCGAGACTGTCGATCTTCCGGAGTTCACGAAAATCTTGCCAGGTCAGCTCAAGGTTCTCGAGGGGACGGCAGTGAAGTTGAAATGCGAGGCAAGTACACTATTATTAGACGCGCATGTCTACTTTTGTTCCGCTACATTTATTATTAAGCCTGCCGTGCATATTAATTCTAATGCAGCATCGCAAGATTCGTAGGCGTACATGCTCCGTACGTCGGAAGTGACGGCCATGTGTTCGCGTGCATATTTAATAATTCATATTATGCCGTGGTCCATCTAAAAGTAGTCACCGAATGTCTCTCTCAATTGTGATGAGTGCGGATGTTCATGCACGTAAAATATGCAAAAAGTATATGCAAATATGCACGAAAAATATGATCAAAACTAAAACAAAGAGATTTTATCAGTTATGTTTTCATTAACAATTTATTTACATATATAAACATTAACAATCTAATCATTTGTGTTGCAGATACGCACCGACTCGCAAATCGACATAAAATGGTACCGTGAATCGTCCGAAATAGATTTGAACAATGAACCCAGATGTTCGATCTCTCGTAATGGATCACAGTGTTCACTAACGATTGAGAATGTTCAAGAAACCGATTCCGGCAGATACGTGTGCGAAGCGGGCAACTTGCTCGGCAAAATGTCGTCGTTTGCTAGAGTGCTCGTCGTCAATGATCCGAAGATCATTGAGGCTGATGCGAAACTCAAGTCAAGGTACACATAGTCGATAACAGAATCTTCGTTCACGACAGTGTAACTTTTATTACACGACACTTTAGGAAAATTAAAACTAGTAAAACCGATAAATATGCGAGAACAATGTCAGAGCCACCCGTTTGCCAAATTGATTAACTCCGTAAGCAACAGTGTAGAAAAATTGATAAAACAGTACACATCCGTAATTTAGAAAATTTGTTGTCATTTAGTGGTACTAAGGAATCTGTAACGGAAACCTAATTATAAAAGAAATTTATTATAAATATGATACATTTTATTTTACCCCAAAAATCGGAAAGAATTTGTTTCTACAGCTAAAGAGTGGGTAGTCAACAGTTGCCAAATAAATATTTTCCATTTGTAAACGTGAGTATTTCATAAAAGTATTAGAAATAGTCCATGTAGCTGAAGTTTTATTTTGAAATAGATTGTTTTCGTGCAAACCGTGTCAATTTGTGCAAGTTACCAATTTGACCAGACCTACATAACCCACTGAAATCTTAACCCTCCGTATGCTATGCCGGAGTCAGTCGTCACCCGTCGCGGCAGCGATACAATGTACAGTAAAGTCGCGATATTTCTCTGCGATCTTCTACCCAGAATTTATCCAGTGCCTACTCACTCCACTGCCGGCCAACGCCGCAGGGCGGCGATGATTGATCTCGGCTCGGGTATATCGGTGTGAACCACTACTAATCTAATTACAAAATTTCTTTATTTTTCATTATTTTTTTATGGGACTTGCGCCAACTTATTTGTGGCATTTTATTTTAAGATAAAATAGCAACGAGTGCAAAGGGTTAAAAATGAGAAAATCGCTATCCCCTCTTTTTCTTTTAAAGTTGTTAATTCGAAATCGCTTACAATTAGTGTCGGAACGAGAGGTATGTCATATTCTATTCTTTTCCAATGAAAGATATCGCTGCTCAGCCGACCACTTAAAACTGCATTAGTGAAATATCGGCGTGAGTCAGACATGACTTCGGCATAGGCCTAGAACTCGCAGGAATCCGAGGGTTAAACTGTTAGCATGTGACTTCGAAGTTACACAACACTGTACGTCCATAGTGGATTAATATATTTTGTTTTGTGTTTTCGTCAATGTGCAGTGAGCTACTAGACGATCTAGAAGACAGACCACCGCAGTTCACCATGAGAATTCGAGACAGAAGGGTCCAGGTATCGTATCCTGTGAGATTGACGTGTCAAGTGACATGCCATCCCGCTCCGGAAGTCACCTGGTACAAAAATGACAAGGAAATTCATCAAGATGGTAAGTACACGATAGCAAGAAGTTCTAAAAGCTTCTTTGCCTTTATAACTTAGATATATTATTTTTATTTAAATGCAATGCTCGATGGCAACTATTTATGCCTTTATGATATGTCAAAATTCATTGTACACAACGTTACGATTAAAAAAAAGTAAGTTCCGCAAGTTAAAAAAAAATACACATTTTTTGCTAATGCTTATTGATAATTCTCAACGATCTTCTACCCAGAATTTGTCAAGTGCCTACTCACTACACTGACGGCCAACGCCGCAGGGCGGCGATGATTGATCTCGGCTCGGGTATATCGGTGTGAACCACTACTAATCCAATTACAAAACTTCTTTATTTTTCATTATTTTTTTATGGGACTTTCACCAACTTATTTCTAGCATTTTTCTGATTGAAATAACACCAAACACGATATAACTGTATTTAGTGGTTTAATCGACGATGAAATTTTCGGGCGCAAGGAAGGACAGCATATGGGAAAGAAAAAGACGCACAGTTTCAAATAGAAAGCGCAAAAGTAGTGATTTTCTTCGTGTAAAATGTAAAATATGAACTGAAGGTCGTCGCGAATACAATGTAACTCCGGTGACGCCAACATTGATAAATATCTTTTCCCTTGAAGAGCGCCACGTGTTCTGGAACGACAATTCGAATTTCTACACGTTGGAGATCGTTCATTCCACTCTGGAAGATTCTGGCTGTTACATGGTGACAGCAAGGAATGTCAATGGGTCGGTATCCTGTCGCTGTGTCCTCGTGGTGGACAAGGGAATCCGTGCTTACATAGCCCCGGAATTCCTGTGCGATCTTGGTGCTGCATACACGGTCAAATTGGGAGAGGACCTGCGAATAACCGCTCAAATAGAGGCGTACCCTAGCGTCGGTGTCGTATGGTAATAACTACTTAACTAGATAGACGTATCCACAGCAGGGATGCACACCCTCGATCAAAAGTATGTGGACACTTGTTCAATTTTTCTCCTGAAGAAAAAGAATCTTCAAGGGATTTAATCAAATTTCATGCGATCTGCTTTATATAATATTGGAGAATAGTATTGGAGAATTTATCTGAACAATAATTTATTAGTAGACTGCGGATTTTATGCATATATAACAAAAATTATTATTTACTGCATAATTACATATTTTAATTACGCATTTCTTTACACATTTCTCTAGGAATTGGACCTAAAATATATGATTGTTAATTTATATTTTTCTGAACAATATACATTTTTTTTTAATACTAAAACAACAACGCTTGTACTTCAAGACTATCTGTTTTTGGTACATCCAGAAGGGGCCTAGTTCCATATACCCAATAGTTGTTCTACAAAAAATTCTTAAAAATCACTTTTTCACTGAAGTTACACAAGCCTCCCTTAAAATACGTTTCAAAACATTTTCAGTGGTACGCATACTTTAATTATTTACTATTTCAAATTCTATTTTAGCCAGCTCTATTAACAATAAATATCGTCTAATAATAATCGAATAGTACACAAATTTCAACGATAAGTGTCCACATACTTATGAGCGGGGTTGTACAATATCGAAATGTGAAATATCTGTACCGGTATTTTGCGGTTGTATTTCAAAACCCTTATAGTATGACGTAGTAGACCGGTAGAATATATAGGGTGATTCATGAGAAATAGAAGGCCTAAATATTAAAGAGGAAATTGTACCATTCGTGGAGGAAAACATGATGATAAAAATGTTCCGACTGTTGTTGAAATTTTCGGAACAGTAAATTAAAAAAATTATGAAACTTTGCTTTTTGAACTATTTTTTCGTGAAATATCTCAAGAACAACAAATAAAATGCATTTTCTGAGTATATAGAATACCATGCAACTTCCGATTCAACTTGTTTTTAATATTATCCCTCTCTACGCTCAAGCTTTAAAATGTGTCGAGATATATTGTCGCATTTTTTGTTTTTAACAGAATTATCACAATTCAACCATCGACAATTTCTCGAGAATGGAAAATTTAGTGCTGAAATAATTTTTAGATTGACTGTATTCCTGAAATTTTTCTGATTGAAATAACAGCAAACACGATTTGGATACTAACTACTTGTTTAATGCACGATACAGTAGAACCTCGATCATCCGAACCAATGATATCTGAATTCTCTATTATTGGCATACATGTAGGTATTAGTAAAAGAAATATTCTATTAAACGTTTGTTTAGGCACCGAGATGGAATTCGTCTTCGTCCAAGCAGAAGGGCAGTGATGACTCTTAACCACGATGGTACCGTTGAACTATCCCTGGGCAAGGTTACTGCAAGGGATGCCGGTGTCTATGTCTGCACTGCTACCAACGAAGTTGGCCGTGCCGAAACCTCTACGAGGGTAACAGTTATTGGTACTGAAGCACACGATGACGAAGTGTCGGTCGAAGGAACACCATCTATCACAGTCGCAACACCAGATATACCGTAGGTTTATCTTTTCACAATATTCATATAAACATCCTGTCGCACAGTGGGGTATTTGGTACGAAAAGTCGGAAAAACTATTTTAGCGTTATTTATGGGCTCAAGATCATAATATAGTAGGTCGTTGTAGTAGATCAGCTATAACATTATGAAATCAAAAATGCATTTTAACATTAAAAAAATCAGAACGATTTTTATATTTAGACGAAAAAAATTTTTCCGAAATTTTATACATAGAAGTTTGTAGATGTTTAAATACTGCTCGACTTCTGTTCCAAACATTTTTTCCTCAAATTATTGGAAACCCTTGAAAAAGCGTGATAATAGAGCGCCTCCACTGAAAAGCTGGAAAAAATAATTTTTTCGTGTAAATTATGTTAAAATGATGTAACACCGGTGCACCGGATATTACTCAATAGTATAACAAAATCGTCAATGACATTTTATAATCGTAAAAAAACTTACAGAATGAATGATTGTATTCAAATATTACTAACTATACTAATTTAGGTGATAACGAAATAAAATCTGTGCGAAAGCGCTCTTATAAAAGAATATAATAATATAAAGAAGTGCAGGCAATAATAGAAACTAATTTCTATAAAGTAACTTTGCCAGTTTATAAAATAAAATAGAATAGATAATACCAATCAAATCCAATTAGAAATTAGTTAGTTAAAACCTTTCGATAATTGCTATTGTATGTTCTATCATATTGTGACATAATATATTCAAATCATTTTGAAGACTTTACTGAACAGTATTTTAGAAATCAATTCACTAGTTACATTTATTTGTTACCGCTAGAAATAGTTATCTTATAAAACTAAGTACAGTAGGACCTCGATCAACCGGCTTGATCGGGAGACAAACAATCCGGATAAATTAAGGCCCGATGGATAATCGAGACGCGAGGAGATAATTAAAATGTACACTATATTCATAAATAAATACTCTATTTTTGAAAATTTATTTCCCTTCATAATATAATCATATTTAAAGTTATATTTGTTTATAATCGGGATCCGGTTAATCGAGGCTCTACTGTAATTTGATATAAGAAAATACTATCTAGTAAGTATTGAAAATTTGTAGATATTCGAAGGAGCCTCTGTTCATCACGAAACCATTGTCCACCGAAGCGATCGAAGGCGACACAGTCATTATATCATGCGAAGTGGTCGGTGATCCCAAACCGGAAGTAATGTGGCTGCGCGACTTTCTCAAGGTAAGAAACTGATTTTTTTCAATTGCAAAACCTAAATGATGAGTAGACTGCGGATTTTATGCATGTATGACAAAAATGGCTGGATGTCATTTAAAACAGTAAAGGTATTAAAACAATTTTAGAACGTCCATATGTTATTTGCAATTTACTGAAATCGTTAAAAAATAAAAATAATTTGCAACGATTGTGGGCGGCAGGAGTTAAATAAAAATTCACTGCATCCGTTAATAGATTTTTTACATTGAGAACAACGTAACAATATTCTTAGATTTTTCTAATCTTTCACTGTTTTATATTTTACCTAGTCAATTTCTTCATAAATGCATAATAATCCGCAGTCTAATAATGATGGTACTGGCCAGCATAAATCGCAAATAAATGAAGTCGGTCGCCATGCGCCGCACCGGTCGAACTTCGTGATACGTTCGCGTCGTGAGACGTGATCAGCATTCGACGCGAAGCTATTAAATAGACGCGTTGACTTTTTCTTGGTTGCGTTATATTCACCGTTGACAATTTGTCATCGTTCCGCCGGAGCCCGAGGCGCGGGATAAGACGAATGCCGAAAGAAAAGCCGCGGCAACCATAAGCGATGCCTCCGAGGCGGCGAGACTGCCTAGCGGGTGGCTGATCGCCGACGGAACGAGAAAAAGAAAGGAAATATTGCGCAATCGGTGAAATGACGTGTCCCTAATGCCGTCTTGATCCATGATGTGGGTCAAGGTGATTGCGAAAAAGAAATGACAACGTAACATGCCGCATTATGCCCATAAATGGGCCAAGCATTATAAGCGTGTCGGGGAAACGGCATTGATATTGGACGACTCTTTAAAAGGTAACAGTAAGTTACGTGAGGTTAGACACCCGGAGTCAAGAGAAAGAGAGAAATTTATTACTCAATCGGTGGGAAGGTTTTCGACAATGCGATTCGCACGCCGGGAATACGTTTGTCGGGTCTGACCACTGGTCGGACGCGACTACTGAACGTTCTATGTATATTCAAATCATTTTGATGACTTTACTGAACAATATTTAAAAAATCAATACGATTCATTAGTTACACTTATTTGTTATCGCTAGAAGTAGTTGTAGTTGTAAAACTAAGATTTGATATGAGAATATGTTATCTAGTAAGTATTAAAAATTTGTAGATATTCGAAAGAGCCTCTGTTCATCACGAAGCCATTGTCATTGCAAAATTTTGAAATCGACTTTCCTCCGACTGTTTTTCCACTATGCGAACGTGGTACAATTGATGTTAAAAAATTTTGAATCCGTCATGTTGACGGGTCCCGTAGTTCAGGTGTTAATGGCAAGTCGAGAAGGAAACCGGAAGTGATCGGTGACCGGAAAATCGTGCGGTATATGGTCTCCGCGTCACCCGGGGATATCTGCATTATCGAAAAGAGTGTGCAGAAGAAGGCTCCCCACTTTTCCTTGACGAAGTCGGCTTTCTTCGTCGATGGATCGGTACTGCAAAAGTACGGCCGGCAAAACAGTCGTCGCGTGTCTTTGGCGAACGTACATACAGCCGCCGTTACGTCCTCCAACCGATCCCCCGTGATCCTCGGTGACATGGATATTTCCTATTCCGGTTGCCACGAATATTCCCTCGGAAACACATCGAGACAGTGACATCTTTGTTTGTTGAACCGCACCGCCGACTACTTTGTTACAGTACTGGATATATGTACTCAATGTGTGAGTGTAAGCGAAAAATCAGTTCTCCTTCTGCGAATGTTTTACCTACTATTACTAGACCACTTATACAGAGTCGAAATGGTTTACAGATACAACAAGAAAATAGAAATTGTTTTTTTTTTCGACAATTGTATTTGGTTGCAAGTGTATTTCATTGCAGAATCTCGAGTATCCGAACTAAACAAGGAAACATAACTGTTCAAATATTAGAACAGCTTTACCTAAAATAAATGAAGAAATATTGGGTTGGCAAGAAAGTAATTTCGGTATTTTAAGATGAAATAAAAATTTCTTTAATCAATGAACTTTAATCGATCAAATATTTAACATTTTGTTCGATGATCTTTTGCCATCTTTCTGGTAGCTTAATAAAGTTATTGGCTATTTACATAAAGCTGCGATAGCTACATATTGAATAACAAAATTGAATTCCATTTCACCTTGAAATACCGAAATTACTTTCTTGCCAACTCAATATAATACTTTAATTTTTAATCTCTGTTATTTATAAATGAACAATATTAGAAACATATCCGTAATCATTAACTTAAATCGATATTATACTTTGGTTACATGATTTTGAAAATCATTAATCGTCACCTAGGACCAAATACAGTACAAATTATTTATAACAATTTGCAATGATCGCTAGACTGCGAATCTCCAAAGAATTGTTGTCATCGTCTGGTATCGGATGTGTTCGACCAAAAATAGCTCCGCGATCGACTTGTTGGCCATTCCTGATCTATGTATAACCTGCACGATGCCATAACTCGGTAATGTTTTTATTGTTAAAGATGTAGCTACATTATCCGGCATTAGATGCCGTCCGACGTTACGGAAATTCCCCCTATATTATAAAAATAATTGAGCATTTCGTACGAATGACATTATTGATATATCATCGATCCTCCAATCGAGGGGCAAGATCTGAAAGCTGTGATCTCCGCGATATGAGTCACTCTGCGATCTCTACGGTGCTCGTTAGGGCGTTCATCGAAGTGGTCAATGCTTACACGCTAATGTCGGCGTCTGTTCGCCGTAAAGTTGGTCGAGTCCGAGTTTGCTCTCTCGTTCAGGCCCGTCGATCGGAACAGGCGCGACACGTCGCGTCGCCGCTATAGACAAGCAGCCGACGACGGAGCTGCCAAATACGTGCAAGTTTGTTTTCACGCAGCTGCAGCTGCTAAATCAGGAAAAACGCGTGCTGATTTCGCGACGTTACTCCCGCTAAACGAAAACTTTGGAACACTTTGATACTTAACACTAAACCTACCACTGCCGGTCAAATGACCGGTATTATATTTTTCATTTTACAATTATTGAAATTATTTAGTTGCTTACATAGAATCTATTCAATAACTTTCTTTATCCAAGCACATATTCTACTTTAATTGTACAAAATTTAAATAAATAGAGTGGACTTGTCATTTTCATAAGCTAAAACATTTTTATCGCTTTTAATGCTCGGTAGGTTCAGTGTTAATCTTCCTTTCTGCCTCCTGATCACTGAATACTCCTCCGAAAGATTCTTTTAGTCTTGTCAAAAATAAATAATCACGGATTTTTTCAGATAAGGGACACCGGGACTAAAAGTTTCGATTTTGAAAAAACATATAAAATGACGTAGAAGTAGTATAGATATTCTCATCTTTGACGGGTAATTTATTGTTGAATTTATTATATTTTAATATTCTAATCTTAAAAGTAAAATATTATAATAGGTTTTTTATATTTGTCGTTGAGCGAAGCGGAACTTTTTGTCCTGTTGTGGGGTAAGTATAAAATTTGCTGATATTTAAAACTTTAATGAAATATTTTATTTGTTAATGAAATACAACACTATTATGTATTGGATTGGAACGAAAGTTTGTAGCGTTCGTAAATTAAAATTGGAAACTAAAATTCAGATATTTATTCATTGATTTATTCAATAACATATTTTCCATTCTGCTCTATTACTTTTTGCCATTTTCGTGGTAACTTCTCGTGTTATTGAATAAACATATGAATAAATATCTTAATTTTATCTTCGATTCTTAATTTGAAAACGCTACGAACTTTCTTTCCAACCCAATAAATAATATTGAAAACACCTTTACAATTTCAATAAATGTCAAATAAAAAATCCAAAATGGGTTATTTGACCCCTCGTGGTAGGTTTAGTGTTAATTGATTTTCTTTTGGTATTTTTTTGACAACTCAGTGTTACAAGACTTAATTACTCTGAGCTCTCCAATTATTGCAATATAACTATCCAGTGTCTTGTGTCACTGTAAAGCTATGTCCACACTGAATTACCAACGAGCAACTTTTAGTTGACGTTGCATGTATCTTGACAAAAATCGTCACTTTTACCAAATGAAAGGAGAGTAAATCAACAAAAAGTCGCTCGATATTGTTCGAGTGTGAACATAGCTTAAGAAGGCACAATTCATAATCGAAAGAAGATATCACGACAAGGTTTTATAAGTCGCACGACTGCGAGCGTAATGTTTAACAGATTTTTTGTCCGACGAATCAGTTCCACGCGAGTAAATATAGATCGATATACGATGACATTGCAACAAGTCCTTGTGGGAGCCGGCTTTGCTTCAGTTTATGGCGCTTCTCGTCCGTAACGGGAAGTGTCGTCCGCATAAATTTCGTCGTAGGCGAACAGTTCTGCAACGTGACAGGTGAAAGACAGATAGGTCTCAGAAGGTCCATTATGTCACGAATCGATTTCGAACATTAGAGATCCTGAAAACTTCATTCGCGGTGACCGTACTGACAATTAACATCGAATCGACTCTGCTATCCGCTGCACTCTCTTATGTCAACCATCATCTTCCCTGTATGATGGGATATTTAGCATGATTAGAAAGTAACTAATTGAATTTTTAAAATGTTTCGTTAAGAGAGTAGACTCCTTCTTCCAGGATTGCAAGGGTGCGGGATTCGCGTTCTCATTTCTCCATAATACAAACATGGGGGTTTTCAGTAGTCAAAAACGCTAGATAAAAGATCGATCCAGAGCGCTATCGCCGTCAAAAGTCCTATTTTTTCGTTTACGAGGCGTAATTTGCATTATTCGGTAGCATGTAGCTGCCGCAGCTTTATGAAAATAGCTACATGCGTAGCTTTATGCTGCCGAATAATGTAAATTACGCTTCGTAAACGTAAAAATAGGACTTTTGAGGGCGACTGCGGCCTAGATTGATCTTTTATCTAGCAATCTTCTTCTCTTTTATCTAGCAAGAGAAATGAGAAGGCGCGTGAAAAGAAAGTGAAAACTGAATTTATAAAGTCTATTGCGTTTACAAATATTTATCAAGAATGTGATAGCACAGCTTGTTTAAGAATTTCTGTTTTTATTATTTTCATTATGATTGTCGCGTTCAAACCAACTAACCAGAATTAACACTAGGTTTGCGGAGCTCTAGAAATAACTATTTCACATTATTTTATAAACATAACAAGAATGTGTCTATCCAAATTTTTGACCATTTTCCCGATAATATATACCCAAAGAAATAAATTTGGGAAATAATTCCTCAGGGAAGCATCTTTACAATCCTAGTAATCGCAAATTAAGAATATTAGGACCCGTCAAAATGACCCGTAAACCTAGTGGTAAACAAGCAATCGATACTGCAATATTCAGTGAACAATCAAGCCTTTCTTACCGGTGACCTTAATTTCCAAGGGTTTAATGAAGGCGTGTCTGGCAAAGACCTGAAATTACTAACGAAAAAACAGTAATATGCGTTCACACTCATGTCATACGAACAACGAGATCAGTCTGAAGCGATCTGTTCAACTTTCGCTCCCTATATGGACTAGAGCCCCGTCGAAGACGTCTCTCGAAGACGTAAAATCAAGAGCATTATTTCTTATTGTTAGTTAAGTTTTGTAGAGTAGATCATCCTGATCTACGATAGAGACGGCTATAAAAAAATGAATCTTTATCAGAACGTTCAGTTTGTAATTATAATTAGACTCTGGATTTTATGCATTTCTAACAAAAATGATTAAGTGAAATATAAAACTGTAAAAAGATTATTTATGACTTTGTAAAATCGTTAAAAGAGAAGTGCGTTTTAATTTAATATTGACGAACAAAATAGGTGTTCCTGTTGTATAAAAAAATATTTATTTTGATACTTTGTAGTGGATTTAGTCAAACAAAAACCGAGAAGTTAAGATTCATACATTTCATAGATCACAGGCAAATTTAGCTTTGCAAATCAGCAATTTAGAAATTGTTACAAAAATTAATTTTCAAGTCTGAAAAAATAATACCATGAACGTGCTAAATAGATAGGAGAAATTGCAATGGCAAAAATACTACTTTCCTCTTTGTACTACCATATTTCAACGAGTCAAACTCGTGATGAAGATTTTAAACAAAGTCTGACAAATATGAATGTTACCTGCATGAACGATACTGTATTTTATAAATAAACCGTCCGGTTCAAAGCATTAATAAATAAATAAAGAGAATCCATCAAAAAGTTGTGGAACTCTTTCGATCTTCGAATTGAAGGAGTCTGGACAGGAACAATGGCAATGCTTGTTGAATCAGAAACGATGACCTCGATGTGGGCGTGAGAGTCACGGAAATACCAGAATTCGGGTCGAGGTCGTGCTTCGAGATCAGCTCCCGTTAACAGGGTAAACGTTTCAGACTTTAAACTTCGCAGTGTTTCACTTTTCACTTCGGTGGAGCCGAGGCGGGTTTTGCCTCATGCGCTTTTGACTCATGCACTCGGGTTACGTGTTATTGTTGTCAGCGATAAAAAGTTGCGTACACGCAACAACAGCTCGAACCTAGAGTTCTCGATAAGAGCGACGAAACGCTCGATCCTAGGGTTCCTCACAACAGTACCACGCGAACGACTTCAGTTCTTGGCCCAGCTAGAAAAGTTGTAAAAATCAATTTTTATTATTGTTTTTCACAATTCCGACCAAATCCACTTTTTCAAGATATTTATTAGACGTCATTTACTGAAGTAATTCTTCTAGCCTTAAAGAGAAATTGAAATCGTTTGGTCCATTCATAAAAAAGTTATCTGATCTAAAGTGTGTGTGATCAGTTATGCTCCTAACTGTAGTGTGTCATATGGGATCCTATTGTAAAAGATTCGTAGTCTAGCTAAAGGCAAATGAAAAATAAGAAGGTAATGTTAGTAATGTTACACATTTATTTGCAGCCTGATTACTATCGGGACGCGCCCCACTTCCGGTTGGTCGGCGAAGGGCCTCAGTATCGTTTGGAGATACCCTATGCGAAACTCGATTTTACGGGAACCTATTCCGTGATAGCGCGCAACTGCCATGGGGATGCCAAAGCTGTGATTTCGTTGCAGATCTACGCGAAAGGTGAGTAGTAAGCGATCAGCTATTTGGCAGTTCGATTAAACAAAGGATCAATTATGTTTGTAGGTCAAGGTAAAGAGGAGAAGATGAAGAAATCGGGTATCACTCACGGGTAAGTGGTATCGCGAACAACAAGTTTGCGAATGAACCTTTGTGCAGTCCAAATTTGCTCAAATAAGAACAAACAACGACATCCCGTAAACTCATATTTCGACTCAAAATCTAGTTAGATTTCAGTTCCTTTCTAGTTATGTCACGTGAGTACCATTCCCCCTTAATTCGCCTTTGTGAGCGGGTTAACCGGCTCTCTCTAGGCCCTCAAAACCCGATCTCTCCAAGTTAGCCGGCTCTCTCTAGGCCCTCAAACCCGCTCTCTCCGGGTTAGTATGGGTTACAGAATCCTTCCGCGATTAACCGGGTTTGGGTTAGGGTTAGTCCGCGATTCGCAACCCTGCGTTCCGCCTCAAGGAATTATTAACGAAAAACACGGATCAATAAGAGCGTGGATACAGCGGATTCCAGCGACAGGTTCCGCTGAGTGTGACGTTGGGGATTGGCCGAATCGCTCTGATTGGTAGGTGTTTTTTGTTAATAACTAACAAAGCTGCGGACAACATTTTCGCAAAGGTAAAAGTTACTTCAAATCACCCCTTTCGAAGTATTGTACAATACTTTTTGGACACTCTGTATGTACATTGATCAATATCGATTTCGATCTACAGAAAAGTGCTGACTTTACCGGAGATCACGAGAGAACTACGGGACCTGAGGTGTTGCGATGGCGACGCTGTCACCCTTGAGTGTAAGGTTCATGCCACACCGGAGCCGCCATTGGTGCGCTGGGAACGTGCGGGAAAGGTGAGCACTGTTAAGTATGCTATACTTAAAAATAAGTATGTAGTATGTACTATGTATAAGTATACTATACTTAAGTTTACTATTTGTAGATACTTAGATATTGGGTTGGAAAGAAAGTTCGTAGCGTTTTCAAATTAAGAATCGGAGATAAAATTAAGGTATATTTATTCATATGTTTATTCAATAACAGAGAAGTTACCTCGAAAATGGCAAAAAGTAATAGAACAGAATGGAATATATGTTATTGAATAAATCTATGAATAAATATCTGAATTTTAGCTTTCAATTTTAATTTACAAACGCTACGAACTTTCATTCCAACCCAATATTTTATTCAGCACTGAATCCAGCTGCATGAATTGATTCATTCGTTTGCGCATTACATACAGATACTTCCTATGGGTGGCGACTTTTCCGCGGAATTAGACGGAGAAACTGCGCGTTTGAACATACAACATGTTTACCCGGAGGACGAGGGCGAGTACACCTGCGTGGCTTACAACGACCTTGGGAAAGCATTCACGTCGGCGTGCCTAGTAGTGGATGGTAATTTTCTATATAAATTATGGCCACCTGATACGGAGGATTTGATTACGGAAAAAGCGACAGTGTTGATAGCTGGAGCATTCGCTTCGGATGTTTTTCTTTTTTTTTTGTATCATTATCATCGTATATTTCATGCAAATTACTTGGTCGCACCCACTCCTCCAGTTCGATGAAATATTTCGTGATAAGGAACCTGATTTCTACCTACACTTACACCTAAGTGGCATACGGCGAGAAACATCTGTGTAACGCAGTACGCGAACTTATTTTATTCAATTTATGCGGAGACCAAAAACAACAATCATTCCAATGACTTTTATGAACAAGATCGGTAACTGAAACTTGTTTATTACTTAAACTGAGGATATTGATCTTAAAATATGAAGAAAATTTATCCAAAATATACATTACTCAAAAATTAAATGCTTCGATTACAAATAACTAGACTGCGGATGTTTATGCATTTCTCAATTTTTGTAGACAAATTTTAAGAAAGTGGGACTATTTTTAATGGGAACAGCCTTTGTACATCTAAAACAAATAAAAATTGTACAGAATTCTATCGAATTTTATACACTAGCCTTTTTTGAACATTTTCATAAGCCATAAATGCATAAAGATCCGCAGTCTACAAATATAATAACAATTATATATGTGACTGAAAATTTGACGAGAGAAATTCTATTAGCTAATAATTCTTACTATTCCGATCCGTCACAATTAGACTGTAGATGTAGATCTTTCTGTAAAATAAAAGTCTTCCAAGTCGATTGCTAGAAATGAAAAAGTAAATAAAAATGCATTTCTCCTTCCAACAATTTCAATAAGTCGATAATAGTGTAACAATCTTCTAAAATTCTTCTGTCTTTACAGATTTACTTGAAAACTGTATAGAAATCAATTTTTATTTAAATCCTATCATTTGCAATCGCTGCACAATATTGAGATATGTATTGCATAAAGATCCACAGTCTAGCTATTGCAGTTACGGTCCCTGGATTCTCCGCTTCCTGATTTCAGTGCCTGAAGGAAAAGAAAACCTCCTAAGCCAAAGATTGACAAGGCCTGTAGGTCTTTTGTCAGCTGGATCCACGCCAAGATCAACACCGCGTTCTACGCCAATCCGTAGCCTGTCTCCGGCAGTTCCGCGTAAGTGACACATGCACAAAGCGTATATATTATACACTTACATTGAAACGTAATGAAAGGACAAAAATCCATGTCCCTCGTTTTCTTTACAGTGACTCGAATTAATATTCTGACGCTCTAAAAAAGACGATAACTTTTTTAATATTGTACTATAAGATTTGAACTTTTTTGGGAAGCTAGAGCAATTAGTTTACTACAGGATGTGAAGAGAAATTTTTTCAAAAAATGCTGTTGATCGGAAATGTAGAAAAAATATGAAAAGTTGCATTTTACAACTTTTTTTATGTGGGTCTATATTGAAAATTTAAAAAATATGTTTTATAGATCTGTGTCAATCATATGCACTGTGAAAGTTTCATCGAAATCGGTTGATGCGGAAAAAGACGATAGTCATTGAAAGATGTGAGAATCCTTAGATTTACTGCAGTTATAGGCCGAAAATCGTGAAAATCTGCGATTTTTACCATCTATAATTTTGACGAAATTTTCAGAATATGTTTAATTGACACAGACCTACAAAACGTATTTTTTAAATTTTCAGTATTGGGATTTTTTCCGAATCTGCCCAAACTCAAACTTCTCAAAAACTGTGCGTCTGGGAGAAAAATTAAGGGCAGATTCGGAATCGGCGCGAAAAACTCTATAAGAATCGCATGGTGAGAATTGAAACGTTTTTTGGCTGTTGGACAGTGTTATTTGTTACCCTGTATGTTTCTGCAACGACCGCACTTGGTTACACTTATTTTGCTGTTTTTAATGACAAGTTTCGATATCGGTGTCGGCAAGAAATTGAAAATAAGACGGAACATTTTACAGATGGCCGAGAATTGAGGTCTCCGCAGCTCCTGCCGCGAAGTAGATCGATGTCAAGACGTCCGAAGATCAGTCCACCGAAATTTTACGCAGTGCCGCACAATCGGGTGGTCGAGGAAGGTGAAACCGTGCGATTCCAATGCGCTGTGGTCGGCCATCCCACACCGTGGGTAAAATGGGACAAAAATGGCTTAGCCGTTACACCTACCGCAAGGATCTCCATAAAGGAACGAGACGACGTGAAGATATTGGAAATCGTCGAAGTCACACAAGAGGACGCAGGATTATACAGGGTGATTGTGGAAAACGATTATGGTCGCATCGAGGCCACTGCTCGTTTAGAAGTCATAAGTATGTAAACATTTTGTCAACTCCCAAATCTGCCAAATGCTCAAGCTTTAGCATGAATTGAAATAAACGAGCATTCTTCATTCTTTTAATTCTGTTCGGTCTTATACGTTTTATTTAAGATAATATCTTTCCACAGTGGCGCATTCGGGGGGGGGGCAAGGCCCCTTGCCCCCCAAGAAAAAGGAAATAGAACACTGGAAAATTAGTTAAATCGTAGAACAGCGGTTGGAGCAGAAAATGTTTAACTTCTAAAATTGTGTAATAATAGCCCTGACTACCGTTAACAGATATTTTTGTAAAAAAGGAGGTCATTCTGTTTAACTCCCCCCCCCCCCCCCCCCTCCCGATTAAATCCTGAGTGCGCCACTGTCTGTTTGTATGGAACTTTATTGGAAATGAGTTATTTTAAAACACCTTGTTTATGAAAAGGTACTATCAGAGGGATACAAACAATGTTCGAACTGCAAATTATCTACGTAAATATTACAGATAAATAACATATTCAAAATATCAATTTGACTATTCATTGAATAGAATTATTGTACTACATTTTATAACTTCTATTCAAATTAAAACTCATTATTTCAAGAGCTCTTCTTTATTTGCTTCTATCGGAACTGATAATATAAGGACATTTTTGAAAAATCTTCCAGTCATTATTATTTCAGTTCTACATGCTCACATGCTCGAAGTCAAGGATAGACTATCGGGTACATGTTGATAATTTGATTTTATTCGGAAAGATCGTCAGCTGCTTGGGCCGGTTTCCCGAACGATAAGAACTAGAAGCGCCTCTCCCAGAACGTATCCATCTTTTGGACGAAGTCTTTTGGACTCGACAACCAGAATAAATGGACGATTGCAACTCAGCTGTGGCATCAGGGGAATGCCTAGTCCAACGCCAACGTGGTTCAGGTAATTAGCATAATTGGCAATTAGCACTCATGCAGTCGTTTACGCAATTCACATTTTTACATGTAGAGATTTTTGACCAATTATCAGACTGACTGTATGTCTCCAAAATAGATGTTGAAGAATCTTATTGATTTTAGTAAAATTTGATTATTAAGAAGAGTATCGCAACCGAACGATAACGTTGCTTCCTTTGGGTAGGGTTGATAAAACCTTGAACAGCAGAAATAAATCTCTGCGCAGTTCCTGTTTATCCAAATCGATTCATAAAAAGATGAATTTGCATAAACGTTCGCGATCTTGTTCTGACCATTTAAAATCGCATACCAGAATTAGTAACTCCTGGTATTTCCACAATGTTGTCTTTATTCGTCGCTCCAATGAAGTGAAAAATGATTCACGAAACGTCCGTTGCAGAAACGGACGGCCGTTGGAACGATCGAGCCGCATAAAACGACACTTCGACGGGAAAACCGCGAAAATCGAAATTTCAAGAGTGAAAGCAACAGACGCGGGCGAGTACACCTGCGTGGCATCGAACGTCCTTGGTTCCACCAAGAACATATGTCAGGTAAACGGCTTAGTCATAATCTATATAGTCTGTCCTTAGTATTCATCGAACAACTAGTTTGATTCATTTGATTGCCTGTCTGCAGATCACTGTTCTTGACCCTCACGATCCGTCTACTTGCGACAAAGACCCGCCAACGTTCCTGCAGACACTCTCCGAAGAATCGATCGTCATGGAGGGTCATTGTTATGAGCTACAGACGAGACTCACAGGTATCGTAAACCAATTCTTCTTGATGTGCAACATTTTAGAAAAGGCTTTCCTCACGAATTTTCTTACTATTTTAATCTCAACTTACGCTATGTACAGTAAAGTCGCGATATTTTGAGAACGGCTGTGTTCTGCACGGAGAAATGACGCGTAGAGACACTATTTTTTTATGACTGCAACTAGCGCGTCGACCGCGCCGAGAGTACAAACGATGCCGAACGTAGAAAAGGACTGCATGTAAATACGGATCGCGCGACCAAAGCGTATCGATGTGAACCACTACTAATCCACTTATTATTATTTATGGGACTTTCACCAACTTATTCCTGGCATTTTCTGATTAAAATGACACCAAACACGATATAATTTAAGACCGTATTTAAGTATTTAGTTGTTTAATCGACGATGATTGATCTCGGCTCGGGTATATCGGTATATGAACCACTATTAATCCAATTACAAAACTCAATCATCGCCGCCCTGCGGCGTTGGTCGGCAGTGGAGTGGGTAGGCACTTGACAAATTCTGGGTAGAAGATCGCTGAGAAATATCGCGACTTTACTATATTAGGTCTGTTGCTTTTCCGAAGCTTCGACTCTTCGAAGATTCGAAGGATTCGAAAGATTCGAAGGAATGAATGGAACTTTGTGAAGTGTACGAAGTTTCGAAGTATTAAAGCTTCGAAGCCTTCGAAGTGTCCGAAGTTTCAAAGTCTTCGAAATGCACGAAGTTTCGAAGTCTTGGTGTTATTTGAATTAAAAAAATGTGGTAAATGTTTCATAGACAAAAGATTGAGAACAATATGGTTACGAATATTGTATATTAAAATGCAATAGAGAGAGAGAGAGGAAGACATTAATGGCAACAATTGGATGATACTTAGAGTTTAGATATAATTTGCTAGATATTCAAATATTATGTAAGTAATGTAAGGTGTAGATTAAATGGGATATAAATGATGTTTTTAGGTACTCCACCCTTCACAGTCGTTTGGCTAAAGGATGGTCGTGAAGTACCTAATAACGATCACCATAAGTGTGTTATATATGGCGATGGTGGAATTGCTCTTAGATTGTCTCATGTATCTCCACAAGATGCCGGAGAGTATACTTGTCTCGTTCGTAACAATTTTGGGGAGGCTTCTTCTAGTGGCCTGTTTGCTGTTCAAGGTACGCATTTGTTGAAAGAAAATCTGTAAACAAATCAATTAACTGGTTGAGGTATAATATTACCCTGGTTTCATGGAAGTCGATAGAATCTCTTTATTATTAACAAATCGCAAATAAAATGATAATAGATGCTAGCATACGTTCACGTAGCATAATACGTTTTGTCATATGTTTTATCCAAGAAAAGTATAAGGTAAGGTTGAAAGATAATCTCCCAAACTTTCGCTAACCCCTCTTTCAGGATAATATGAGAGTAAACACCCATAATTTTATCATTTTTTTTCTCGGTTGTTAATTAAGATATTAAGACGAAGGAAAAACAAAAATACTCGAACTTACCTGCTGCGTTTCATATATTTTTTTCACAATTGTGAGCAAGTTATTAAAGATAGAAAAAGTGTTCTGTGACCTATCCAATACATGTGAAAGTTTCAAGATGATCAGATAGGTGGAACATAGTTAAATAATTGAAGAACAAATAAAATTACGTCGTTATAGTATTACAATATGTAGTGCAGTGTTTCTTACGACTCCAATTAATGGTTTTTATCAGGAGATTATTAGAAAGTTGAACCTTGAAATATCAGATGATTGCACGGTGGAGTATAAAAAAAATTAATAATAAAGCTATGTATTCTTTAAAATGTAACCATTGAATTTTATTTTCAAATCGGGCACGAATTTATGCAATCATCTAATATATAACAAATTATTTTTAAGTCGAAGCTATTTTTCTCTCAAAGTCACAATGAAATTCTAATGGGAATTTTCATCAAAATATGAGTTACAAAGTTTCCACTTTTTTATTTTTTTCTCAGCGAGCTAAAATGTTCTATGTACAATTAATTAAACAGAAGATGACAAAGAAGCTTAATAGTATTAGCAGGATATTTTAATAATTTGTATATACAGTGAATTAACGAAAATATATGTATTCTGTGTATATGAACAGATTATAAAGGCGTGTCGAAATTAGCCCCGATGTTTACCAAAACTCCGGTATCCGTTTTGACATCGAAAGGGGAAACTGCATGTTTCTGCGCGCGAATACAGTGCGGAAGACCGATGGAAATCACGTGGACCATTAATGGAAAAGACGTCAAAGAAATCCCAAGATGCAAGGTACGCTTGACAATACATGTAACAAACATACTCAACTCTCAATTATTCTTTTTCAACGAATACATTGCGGCGCTTGGAATAAACTAGAGCATTCAAAGCAAAATTCCAATTTTCAAGAGTATTCCATTGATAAATACATTATCTTAAATGTTCTCACCCGTTAAAAGAATTAAGATAAAAATTCAAGCCATCGTTATTACAAGAGATATTGCTCTTATCGTATACACACTTGTCATACTCTTAGTTTATTTCTGTAGTGTATCATTAAAAATTTAAAAGACATGTAGTTTGTTTCCGTACGCTCGTATATTTCGAATTCTAATCGACAGTAATGGGTACGCAGTAATTAATACATGGCTCTTTTTCGTCCGCAGTAATACGTACAAAATGTTATCGATTTCATTTTTTAATATTTTATATTGTATTAAGTTTTGACGGCCACCAATCTTTTTTTGTATTCAGAACACATCATTCATTCTTCCATAAAATGCTAACACGTATTATTATTTCATGATAAATTAGGAATAATATTAAAATAAAGTACGATCGAAGCATGATACCACAGTAATCGGTACAGTCATCCTAAAGTCTCCTTGAAATTTCCATGACGAGTCTGACTCGTCATTATACTGCTCGCTCGTTATTCCTGTACATAAATATTCGATCGAAATAATCATTTGTTATATTAATATTATCGGCATAGGTTGAGAAAGACGATAATGTGAGCGTTCTGAGGATACACAACGTATCATCTCGAGATACTGGGGAAATTCGCTGCACAGCATCCATGGTCGGAAAGGGTCCATCGATCAGTTGCACAGCGGAGTTGCGAATGAGACGATTGCATCAGAATTTCGAAGACTCTGTTCGAACGCATAATAACACGGAAACTAGCAGCAAGAAGAGCGGCAACTGTGCTCGTAGTAATTCGGTGAAGAAATCTGGAAAAGACGTGCAACCATCTCCTCGACATCAACGATACGAATCGCCGATGCGCGCTAGGTCGTCGTCTCTGCCATTAAAATCTTCGGACTCGACACGACAATCTCCCTCCTCTTCGAAGAGGAACGTTCCACCCAGTCCGCTTCTTGCTAAGAGGAAAATAACAGAAAGCAAAACGATCGATAAGAAAAATCTCGACCCGAAAAAGACAAGAAATAATGCGTCTTGTTTAGCCAAGAGTCCGAAAGATCGGAACGTTCCGTTGTCCTCGGACGAAGAAACAATGGATACAGCGAAAGAAAATGTGTCTGCGAAAGTGTCGAACGTTTCTAACTCGAAATTAGTGACTGACGAAGTGTGCTCGAAGAAACCGACGTCGGTGAAGCCTGATACGTGTAAGACTGAAAACAGTTTGAAAGAAGCTCGAGGTCACTGCAAGAAGTATGATAATATGCCTATAATATCCATGGAATGTGATCCAGCTCCGGAGGAACCGAAGGAACTCCAAACTTCGAAGCCGGACGATAACATCGAGACGAAGGAGAAGAATGTTAATGAAGGGTCCGACGAATTTATTGCGCCCACCATCATAAAGGTACCTGCTGACGTTACAGTCTTCAGAGGAAATAGGGTAGTCCTCAGGGCCAGCTACCAAGGCCGGCCGGAACCGCAGGTGAAATGGCTTCGTGCGGTAAGTATCGTTCACATATTTTTCAACCACAGAGACAAAGTGTTTATTAGACTGTGGATCGCTTTTCTACGACGACTGAGTCGAACTCGAGAGTTCAGTAGGAACTCGGTCCTTCTTTCGATAATTTTAACCCTTTGCACTCGGAGCTATTTTATCTCGAAAATTAAATATCTTTCTAAATAGACCGAGAATCATCTTTATGTAAAATGAACATTTTCTACAGTAATTGCATGAAACAAGGACGATATAGAAATTGATTAAAGAAAGAATTAACGTTTCAATAAGCTCGAAATATATCAACGATATTTTTACATTTATAAATGCATAATATGTTACTTTTTCATCTAACTTTACTGAACAAATTTGTGTTTAGTCTAGCAAGGAATTTCGTAAAGAATTGTTATCGAAGGAATAGGATTTGTTTGCGTATGAGATAATCCAATAGTTGTTTTGAAAAATGCTTGCGATATTCCAACAGGAAAAGAAAGACTTCGCACTCGATTCTATTAATACGATTACTGCTTCATACAGAGAAACCTCTGTTCCCATATTGCGTGCCTCGAGAAACCTAATCGATAAAAATTCAAGAACGATATACCGATCAATACTTCTCGCAATAAGAATAATATGATAAATTCTAGGCTAAAGAATTTTCATGGAATTTAGCTTCGTCTGCTGCTTGGATATTTTGCGTAATTTATTAATTAAATGGTTACATAAGATAGATTATTAATTAAATTATTGCATAGACTTCAAACAGTCCTCGTAATAAACTAAACAACTTTCTGAACCAATGATGAATTTAAAGCAGATAAAAATGAGTTTCTGGAATTTAGAACAGAAAAAGAATAAGCCAATTTAAGGATGTCGATGTATTATATTTAGCTGCTGTACCTTGCAATCGATATACATCATTTTTATGTTGCGTAAGATCCGCAATCTCTTGATCATTTTCGACATATCACTTCCTGAAATATCGGAAAATATGACCTATATTACATACATTATACATTTCTGCCTGAAACATTTTCTTGTATCACTAAAAACAACGAAGATATTTTCGGTGTAAGTCTCAGGTCTCACACCTTGTATATCAATGTATATGTAGTAAATGATGAGAATAAATTTTTGTTAAAGGGACGTGAGCTGGCTGCAGACAGGAAGACTGCGATTACCTATGGTGGAGGTGTTTCTTGTTTAATATCAGACGACGTCACCGCTGATAACGCAGGAAAATACGAGGTGTCCGTGGAAAACAGGTTTGGAAAGGACCGCCGATGCTTTAGCGTTGCTGTTGAGGGTACGTGTTAAACTATATTATTAACTATTAGGTTGTTGCATATGAAATGTCCGATTTTTAGCAGTAACATTAAACAAACGCAATTTTGTATACCCAATGTATTCCATAAGTTTCTTGATTGTATTACAGTAAAAATAAGATGTTATGGTCATTCACGTTTTTCATTTACAGATTGTTATCTTGATTTTGTAGTTATTTTTACCATCAACGATTAGTACATTAATTAATCACCACGTTTTGACGAAAAATCACATAATGCTATCGTCAGTAAGTTATTTTTCCAGACATATAAAGGGAACACACGACAGTCGCGTTGGTTGACGTTGAAATAAACAACTCAAGCGACTATCATTATAATTAGACAACGGATCTTTATGAAAAATAAAAATTTTCGCAACAAACCGGAGTGTTAATATGTTCAGTAGGTTGAAAATTATGGTAAAGCATTTTTAAATTCGTCTAATGTTTTTAATATGTTAAATTACACCTACTCATTTTTGTCATAAATGCATAAAAAATTCGCCGTCTAATTATAATTATTCATATATTTGATGTGGAAAAGATACTTATTCGGAATAGGGGAATCCTCGCCGAATTCACTGACCTTGAAATATTCTCGAAAGTTTAATCACTGTTTTATACTTTTTTTCTTAAATAGATAAAATTCTTAATCAAGAATTTGTATTTTTCACTAATGCTCGAAAGAATTTTTATCAATGCAGTAGAAGAAAAAGAATAGGATAGACAGATTTCGAAGGAGCATTTATTATCACCAATCTAATAGAATCGATTAATCCCTCTAGATACTCAGTCCGTGAACTAAACGATTCACTAAATATCCATTATGTAAATGTCTCAAGTAGAGACGAAGCATCCGTTCAAACAATCTATATAGATACGGGCAATGAACACCGAGACGATTACTGTTTACAGAGCTTTGCAACAAGTGGTCTTACATCACGCGTTTAAACTTTTGCCTCGGTATCATCCAGTTCGGTGAACATGTGGCACAAACCGAACATCTGCCTCTTCGAGAAGTACGAACGAAACTAAAAATAATCCGCGATGTCAAAAAGTACTGACAACTTAATTAATTTATCTTTCCGGCTTTATCGTTCCGTCGACGGCCATTTTATTCATTGAGCTCCTTGAGTATAATTCTTTGGGCTTATGAAACAAACATGCATAAAAAAATGTACATATTAACCCTTCGCAGTCGGATCTATCTTAACTCAAAAATTAAACATTTTTTCCGTCTTAAAATAATTCCATTCTATATGATTTTTTCATTTTATGGATATGAAATTAACATAATAAAATAAAAATTGATTAAATTGATATAATACCACATACAATACTTAAGTGTTTACTAATTGATTACACTGGTGGTCAAAATGATAAGGCACCTCAAGATTTTTAGCAATGAACACTTATTTGTACATATATACACGTAGAAAGTGAATATACAATAAAATAAGGTACTAAACTTTTATATAATATACTAAAAATTAAATAACTCGTTCAAACCATTTATTATTTCTACAAAAATTGACAGTTTGAATATAAAATAAGGAAAGTATTAGAATTCAACAAAATTTTACACAATTTTTGGCAGTTTTAGTAATGCGTGGACTGCCCTTTACGTTGTACCACTTCAATCATTCTTCTTGGTAAACTTCTATACAGATTTTTATATCATTCTGATGTATGCTTTTCCAAACTTCTAAAATTGCTGATCTCAATTCGAATACTGTACTGTACTGCTTTCCACCTTCGTATAATATTCTTGACAGTCTTCCCCAAACGTTCTCGTTAATGTTTAGGCCAGGAGACCTTGCAGGCCAATTCAAAACCTTTATATTTTCCGCTTCAAAATAATTTTTTACTATGCGATCAGTAGGCACATTATCTTGAAATATACATTTTCTGCCAGCAATTCTGCGAGCATATGTTCCAGTTTGCTCTTTAATTAAATTTAAGTAACCAAACAATGGAAAAAAACCGAACAGGAGAAAGTTGTAGTATATTTTACTAACAATATGATTGCGCACCTCCATTTTTTTATTTTTAATATTTTTCTTGAAGCAAAGGTGACTATCATTTTTTTTAATGAAATGCTACATATTTTTTACGTAATATGAAACCGCTAATTAAGACGAGTTCAATCATCAAGTACTTACATCTAAACATCTAATACGACCCTTTCTCATATTTTGGCTAAAAATTCTTCCTGCAGTGTCGTATATGAATAGTTTTAGTTTAGCAGTAATCATAATTTTTCAAAGTATTCTAAACATACGATGAAAAAAAACGTGGTAAAAAATCAATCGAAGATTCATCAGAGGGTACGTTTTTGTTAAAATAATAAGGTGCGCATGTATTACCACTAGGTACGACTAGTGATGGGATCTGAATCACTTCGAATCGCATCGATTCAATATTTACGACAAAAAATTCGAATCACTTGCAACATAAATTCGAAGCTTAGAAATCTTGAAACTCTTGGACGTCTTGAAGATCTTCATTGTTTCGAAAATCTTGAATGGATTTGCTGCGGTCGTAGACGAATTGTCAAGTCAATACGCGACATTAGTGGTGTACATCGTAATAAATACAAGGTTTCGTATCGCGGTAGATACGATAGATCGGCTGATACACATAAATAATATATACAAATCTAGAGATAGCAGTCTCAAGACAGGCGGTTTGATTGTAATATTCCGCGCGGAAGTATTTTCCACAGTTCGTGCTTTGCTAAAAATTCGATGGGAGTTCTATCAAGAACCGGAAGAAATGTTTAATTTTCGAGTTAACCAACAAGAAATAATGCAGAGTGAGTGCGTAGTAATTAGAAAATGAATGAACGAACGAATTTATGAGACAAACGAATTTGTGAAATGAATTCAATTTTCCCGGTTCTCTGTGAAATCGACCATAGTGCGTTTATTCTATTTCCGTCGGCCGTCTCGGGTCTCTTGGTCTGTGCAAACGCAATTCGGAACGAGACACCCATTGTTCCACGTGTGTAAGCGCGTGTCACACGGTCCAGTTCCTCTTCTTATGTACAAGGCTGGCGACAGTCTCACGTGACGTATCGCGCAATAATTCCTCCTTCCCGTGTGTCTTCTGCCGCCCCCACCAGCATCATCGTCCGGTTCTTCCTCTTTGGTCGGGATCAACGATAGACTGGAGCAGTGGCGAGGAAGCGCGCGTGCAAACCGGTATATCCGTTTAGAATGCCGATCGCTATTGCCGAAACGTGCCTGTTCTCACGCTTATCGGACGTCTAACGCCGCCAAAACATTTCTTGTGATCTCAGTGATATATCCAGAAGAGAAGCAGAGTTCAATCGGAGCCGAGGATGGGTAATTCGATCTTTATCCTGCCGCGTTAAAATGAACATCCTCGCGAAGAATTAACTGAAATAGCAGCTCCTTAGCTTAGAGGGAACAGTCATCCGAATGACGCCGCATTACCGGACTCTCCCGATCTATCTATCTTATACACTCCAGATGTTTTAACTTGTTCCACATGTTGTTAGTGCCGCCAACAAGTAGTCTGTTAGTTGTTCTTATCGCCGTGCGACAACTCTCTCGATTTAATAGATCTCCGAAATTCTAATCGATTTCGATGAAATTTTCAGCATGTGTATAACTAACATAGTTCTACAAAACATATATTTATTTAAATTTTCATTAAGGGACCAAATAAAAAAGTTTCAAAAAAATGCCTTTTTTATTTCTGCATGTAACCTTGTAAATTATAATTTTTCGAAAATCTTTTTTGCATATCATTTCGTAAACCAATGCTTCTAAATTGATTATAAAAAATCAGGTTGTTTGGTACAATTATAAAAAAGTTGTTCTGTTTTAAAGGGCGTTCGAATACTTTGACTCACTGTTAGCGATGGGATCTGAATCACTTCGAATCGCTTCGATTCAATATTTACGACAAAAAATTCGAATCACTTGCAAGATAATTCGAAGCTTAGAACTCTTAAAACTCTTGAACGTCTTGAAGGTCTTCATTGTTTCGGAAATCTTGAAAGCCTTAAAACTTTGGAAGGTTTGTAAGAATTGAAACCCTTGAAATGTTACATCTATCACGAAACAATGATTACGTCATGTCAGCATTGGGATGAATAACAGTATGAACGTACCAATATTATAAAAAATATTACATTTATTAAGATTATCAAGACTTCAAGACATTCAAGAGTTTCAAGAATTTCTGATTTCGAATAAATATCGAATTGATTCGGAACTCTGTGGTGACTGATTTGTTCGAAAACTTTGCAAGACAGAGTATTAAATGCCCATCACTACTCACTATAGATAACTGGTGCAGATTTTGCAATTTGCCCCTACTATTATCTGTTGAGAACTAATAAGATAGGTGTCACATCAAGAAAGTCGTTAAAAATTTTAGCAAGCTACTAAAAATCTGTGATCAATTTTATAGGGCCACCGGATCCACCAGCAGGTATTCCCAGCGTATGCTGTTCTCCAGGGATGACCACCATCAATTGGAGATCGTCACCGTACGACGGAGGCTGTACAGTCACTGGTTACACCGTGGAAATTAATCGCGCAGGTGAAAACACCTGGACGACCATCACCGAGTCTTGTCACTCACTGAGTCACACGCTACAGACTTCTGGGAAGGATTGTGTGGAACCCGGCGAAAAATGTCGGTTTCGCATCCGAGCGGAGAACATCCACGGCGTCAGTGAACCGGGAAACGAATCTGAGTACGTCAGAATCCCGATGGAAGGAGAAACACAAATATACGATGACGAAGAAGGTAAGAAACAGGAAAGTGAGAAACTTCTTGTCAGTGGATTGGGAATATTTGTACAGATACATTCGTTGAGTACGCCAGTTCTGATAGATTTTTCGACGAATCAGTAGGAAAGATTGGAACTAAAAATTCCCGGGGTAAGTTGTTCCGATCATTATTTATAAAAAAGGAGGAGAACGCGCGATTCGTTTATACCTAAAGCAATTTACTTATGTAAATGTTGTAATTGCTGTTTATACCTAAATTGCTGTTGCTATTGAAAAGTGTTTAACCATGTGCCATAGATTTTTCAAAATTATGCAATAATCACCGGTCGGTAATGTGTTAAGTAAAGTTCGCAATCCATGATAAAATAGTCGATGTCCTGTTAACTGAATAGTTTGTTGATTACGACATTTTTGCAAAAGAATTCGAACCACCTTTCGAAGCACGAGTGGTTGAAATGGAAGATGGGCTTCTGTTTGCCGATCGATACGAGGTGTTGGAGGAACTTGGGAAAGGTCGATATGGTACTGTGAGAAGAGTTACCGAAAAACAAAGTGGAGCTAGCTTCGCCGCTAAGTTCGTCAGGACCATCAAGACCAAAGATCGGCAGCAAGTTCGAGAAGAGATCCGAATTATGAACATGCTGAGGCACCCAAAGCTTCTTCTTCTTGCAGCTGCTTTCGAGAGTCCTCGAGAGATTGTTATGATCACCGAATAGTAAGGAGTTATCAAAATTATTGAGAAATCATTTTATGTTATTTAATAATCGAAAAAAGCTTATTAACTCGTTTCAATCGACTCTTCATTTCACTAAATTTTCGAATCCTTATTTATTCACAATTCTGTTCTTAATAATTAGCAATTTCGTATCATTCTATCGTATTAAGTATTTCTAATTATATTCCGTTCTTCATTATCATTATTCATTATACATAGTATGTTTACATACATTATCAGCAGAATGTTTCCCAACGCATGAACATTATCCGTGATCCAATTTTTTAATATTTAAAGAAAGCTTAGTGAGTGAACAAGGCTACCTTTTCTGCTACATTTTGCGAGTATTTGCGATAATTTTTGAATTGTGAGCAATACTTTTTATCTGGTTTGTGAATGAAAAACAATTGTATAAACTATTCCAGGCGCACTAACCATGAGTGCGCAAAGTTAAAATGGGTGAAATAAAAACATGTAAAAACATTTGAATAAGCACGTAAAAACAAGCTGCTCAACATATATGTTTTCAAACTAAATATTCAAAACAAATTTCGCAAGACCTCTTCCGAGGAATAAGAGGGCACACCGATTCTACTTGCTCCAGGACGCTGAATATGTAGCTACGCCACTGCAATAAGGAACTATATCTTAATAAACTGTATTGTTAAGGGGATAGACTCGTTTCCAGGATGCGGGATGGCGACTTCTCATTTCTCGATACTGCAAAGATGAGGTTTTTCATCAAAATCAATTTTACTATTTTTTTTTGGCAATTCCGACCAAATGCATTTTTTCAAAATATTTTTTAGACGTCATTTATTAAACTAATTCTTCTTGCCTTACAGAGAAATTGAAGTCGTTTGGTCCATTCATAATAAAGTTATCCTGATTTAAAGTGTGTTGAATCACTTATGCTCGTTAGTGTATGTCCATAAAGCTACGGCAGCTATCAGGTCGATAAGTATGAAACTTGACAAATGTATTTGAAATTTGTGTTTTATTTGTCAAGTTTCATACTTAATGGCCTGATACATGCTGCCGAATAATGCAAATTACGCCTCATAAACGTAAAAATAGGACTTTTGAGGGCGATTGCGGCCTAGCAAAAGGTGCATCTCCTCGCACCCTTGCAATCCTGGAAACGAGTCTATCCCCTTAAGGAAGAGACAGCAGCTGAAAACTTTTCGCTGCTAGTGTAGATGACTATAATATGGATTACTTGAACATCATAGTTCTCTTCCGCAGCATTTCTGGTGGTGAATTATTTGAGAGAGTTGTTGCCGATGATTTCACACTAACTGAAAGAGACAGCATACTTTTTATGAGACAGATCTGCGAAGGCGTTGAATATATGCACCAGAATAAAGTGGTCCACTTGGACTTGAAGGTAAAAGAAAATGTTATTTAAACTAAACAATATCTTCAGCATCCCATTACAGTTCCAATTTCAAAATAATTTATTATTCATTTATTTTCTATTTATCTTTTAATGGTATCTATTTTCTAATGTTCTTGCAAAACCAAAATTCCAACTACTGCTATTATTTCACAACCAGAGTACAATATACACAATAGGAACATTTCACCACACAATTAGCATCTTGAAAACTATTAGTTCTCAAACATTCAATCATTTATTAGGAAATCTCCATATAAAAACATTAAAAAGTAATATAAAATTGCATAAGTTTCCTTATTTATGAGGTTGAAGATGCCTTTTCTCAATTTGAAAGTATTTAAATAGCGACACCGATTTTTCAATTTTTATTAAAAAGTTAATTAACCAAATTATTATTGTTAAATATATAGAAGTTATTTTGTCCACTTGCAAACTTTTCACTCAAATACCGTGGGTAATGGGGCGCAAGACGGAATTTGTCGACAAGTTTTGGTGACAAATTCATAGCAAATCAAGAACAGATTGCTTACTAAGTACTTATGATTCGGTGCTTTATTTATTTCGCAGCCAGAAAACATAATGTGCAGAACACGGACGTCCCATCAGATAAAGCTGATCGACTTCGGTCTGGCTCAAACTTTGAAACCGGACACACCGATCAGGGTTTTGTTCGGTACACCGGAATTCATTCCACCTGAAATCATTAGTTACGAGCCGATCGGTACCGAGTCGGACATGTGGAGTGTCGGTGTGATTTGTTATGTTCTGTGAGTGCCAAATAATGTTGTCAAATGAAGAAAACTGTATTTCACCGACGAAAGGTTTATTGAACGTTAAACAACGTTTTAATCATTCAGATTAACTGGTTTATCGCCGTTTATGGGCGACAATGACGCCGAAACCTTCGCCAACATCACCCGAGCGGATTACGACCTAGAGGACGAAGCATTCGACGCAATATCGAACGACGCTAAGGACTTCATTAGCAGTTTACTTGTCAAGCGAAAGGAGTACGTAATTATCTGGTAGTCGAACCTTTAAATGAACCTTCAAAATATATTTTAAGGACAGCGTCTCCTCGAATGTGTGTGAGTGCACACATCGCTAGACCACGTATACGTACGCGAGGATTGCAAGGATCCTCAAAAGTCCTACTTTTACGTTTACGACGCGTAATTCTCATTATCCGGCAGCATGTCGCGGAGCCGCGAGAACCTAGTTAATTATTAAGGATACTCTAACACTAAATCTACGGAGCATTAAAAGTGGCTATTTTACATTTCTTCATAAAAAATAATGCCAGTGTATTTATTCAGATTTTTAGCGATTTTTGTTAGGATATACGTCCAAAGAAATTTTCTTAAATAATTTCTTCTAAATGCATCTTCACAATCGCGACAGTCATAAATTGAAACGTAATTAGTAAGTAAAACTTAAAAATTAACTACTGAAAAGTTTTAGAAAGTAATTCAAAATAATACGGATATATTCATTTTATTGAAGTTGCATTCCTTTATATGATCAATTTTTATGATTGCATTTACTATTTTATAGATTGCGAATGTCGGCAAGACAATGCTTGAAACACTCGTGGATGGCACAGCACACCGAAGCTATGAGCCGAATAGCCTTGCCAACAGAAAAACTGAAGAAATTCATCGTACGAAGAAAGTGGCAGGTAAGAATAAAAAATATAACACGTTCGTTGTGTTTGCAGTTTACGCTGTTGCTTTCTGTTTGCATAATCGACAGAATGTATTGTTTTATAGCGACGATAATTTTACACATCCAGAATCCTACAAATCGTTCTTACAAATATTTATACCACTTGTTTTCTATTCTTAAATATACAGAACTGAGTGATTCTCAGAATATAATTAGAACTTTTTCCACAGTTGAATAATTTACTACCAAACTTTATGTAGTAACTGTTACACCACTACTGTTTAAATATTTCCATTACTTCATGTAACAAATGAAATAACATTTACGAAAGTCGTTTGGTTACAAGAAACATGAATAACCGGAAGAAACATGATAAAACCGAATTTCTTTATTCAAGCGATAAACTTTAATCAATAAAATATTTTCTTATTTATTCTTTTTGGCAAAAGATAATCGAACGAAAGGAAAAATATCTTGTTCATTAAAGCTTATTGCTTGAATAAAAAAATTGGGTTCTATTTCACCTTAAAATACTGAAATTACTTTCTTGCCACCCCAAAATTTTTAATACATTATTTGAATTAATTTTTAATTGCCAATGTAAATTCTTATCGTAAAGAAATTCTCTTCACTTTAAAAGAAGAGCAGAAAAAAAGACAGGTTAGCCAGGACATCCAGATGAAGATGAATCATCCTTCTTCTGCGAAACAGTCTATTTTCAAAATGTCCAAATTTAAGTGTTCGTTACGAATTTTTATATCTTATCAATTTCTTTATTTTCGAGGTAGATGGATATTTAGGAAGCAATACAAACCTTGTACATGTCAATATGATACAGTTCATTTTTCGACAAAATGTCACTCGATTTTACGACAAAATTTCAGAGTTGAAAAATAAGATCCACTCTGCCTACAGGGTGCATTTCAATTGCAGCTGGCTGCAATGATCAAAAATTTGTCATTGTACTCGAGATTTTATGATACTGCACACATCACGGTTACCAAACAGTCAATCCTCTCTAACTGTCTAACAAATACGAGCATGGTTTGATCGCTGTGTGTGCGCGTGTGTTTTCGTTTGTTGCCACAGAAAACAGGGAACGCCATTCGTGCACTCGGAAGAATGGCAATCCTTTCGGCGAACAACAGAAGAAGTCCAACGGCAACGGTCGAGTCATCGCCCACATCGGAACCGTCATCGAATCCCATCGAGTCTCCAAGAACGAACGACGTTGAACCGTCACCAGACGAGCCGAAAAAGTACGTGGTCGAAAACAAAAGCGAGACAAACCAAGCAGACGCCGCGAAAAGGAACGTGTATTCTTTCTGCTACAAGACAGAGGTGAGCATCTTTCCGGAAGAAACGTTAGACGCTCCTCTAAAAATGGATGCGCACGCGTCGTCGGACCTTGACGACTCCAGTTTGAAAAATGAACCGTCGAGGGACCTCGCGAGATCGTGTTCGTGGAAAACTGAGACCGAAGGGATACAGGAAACCGACACCGTCGAGGCAACCGTGGACCGAGCAGCCGTCTCCTCGGAAGAGTTAGTTTCTGCGACGGAAACGCCCGGAGAGGAAATGGAGATCATCACGAAGTACCAAATGGAGGAGTCGGTCGTCGTTAAAGAGGACACGTCGATCGTGAAAAGCATTCGCTTCGAGGAGAAGAGTATAAACAACTTCAATGCGAGGGAATACAAAGAGACGAAAAGCTACAGTAATCGTCAAGAAGAGTTGCCATCCAATTTAAAAATCGAAGACGAGAGCATCTCCGAGTCGTTCGAATCGAGTTCAACGTTAAACATTGACAAACAATATGTAGATCGAAAGGTTTCCAGGAGTGAAGAGGAGGATTCGAGAAGGAAAACGGATCAGGATGCAAGCCTAATCTCGCAGAAACCACGACGAGTCTTCAGAGGTGACTCTAGAGATTCGGGCATAGGTGATTGTAATACAAATTTGTCCGCTTCTCTGCAACATGTGAACGAGATTGGTATCTCGTCGATCAAAGAGGAGGAGGACAATGAGAATAACAATGGCAGCGTCAAAGATGTCTCGAAACGGTTAGAGTACCGCCAACCGGTCGAGAAAATGGCGGATGCGCCGGAAAATAGTCGAGACTCCGCTGCTGTGACTATGAGTGATGTGACTAAAGCTTCGCGCGAATTTAATCGGCATGAAGGTGTGTCCATTGTGCGGTTTGTTTTAGCGATAACTCAACTTTCAGTTTATTTTCAACGTTTGCATGACGATTTACTTTGATGCTGAGATCGAATGAAACTGCTACATTTTAAGAATGAAAGTTGTTCATTGAAATTTTTACTTTCTGAAGCATTTCTTCTCTGTTCCGAGTTAACTTTCCACGTTGACACTTTCACTTGGTTGTTGGAGTTCAGTTTTGCGTAGATGTTCGATCAATAGAATCTTGCTCTAAGAGTAAATACCGGGCAAAATCGGAGTAAACTTTGCTGTAGGAGGGAAAACCGAATTTTATCTAAATTTCTAAACTATATAATTTCAAGTTTTATTTATTTTCAATCATTCACATATTTACAAGTATCAAAATAATGACAATAACGATTTTGTCTGATATTTACTCTTAAAGCAAGCTTAGGTCATTAGGTCCGCTCTTAGTGCAATCGAGCTGCCCTCTTCACGAGGGCAAAGTTTCGCCTCGATTTGCCCTCGATTTGGCATGGTACTCCCTCTGCAAACTTTGCATTGAAATACCGAGCCTACTGCGGAAACAGAAGGGGCGGAATTTGATGACAAATTTTGGTGGCAATTTCACAGCAAATCAAGAGCAGATTGCTTACTGGGTAATAACTAGATTGCGAATTTGATGCATTTATGACAAAGTAAGTGAAATATAGAGCAGTGAAAACATTAAAAGAATTTGAGAATATTATTACCGTGCTTTCTGTCCATTAAAACTAATAAGCGAAGAAATATAATTTTACCGAATTTCTATGTCATATAATTAATGCAGAAAGTTTTTATTTTCGATAAAGATCCGTAATAAGATCCGTAATCCATAATCGTTTTGAATTACTTGGTAATGAAGTTTTCACCTTACGCCTTACCCTAACTAGTTAATTTCAGTTTTAATAAATTGGTATTGAATGCTATTAATATTATAACAATAATTTTTATACATTTTAATAACGACCGTCATCGGTGATCCTCGCAGTATTCAACGTGTTAAGTAATATTATTTTAATCTACATTACTTAAGGAATGTTTTCTTAATTTGCAATATTGAAGAAATTGAAAGCGATAACTTTAATTTTTTCAAAATAGAGTAAACGTTCTTGTGTTCAACTAGAGCTATTTTGTACTTCCAAGAAAGTAAAAGTTTAATACCTACAATTAGATGAAAACATATGGAATAAAAGTTCCAGTTAATACACTGCATTTTATAGCAGTTTTCTCGGAACAGAAGAGACAATAGTCATAAAATTACACTTATTTCATAACTAATTGAAAATTTTAACTGTTTCATTCGACCTATACTTCTAAGGGAGAACGCTACTACAGTAATTCCGGATACAAAGTCGAGTTTTTGTATTGGATTTTTGACAAAAAGAAATCATGAGAACATTGTTATAAAGAGGATGAGATCGTTTTCTTTAATTGACTTTAATCGATTTTAAATCACCATCAGAAAAGGTCCACATTCTAATAAAAAAAATTATGTATGTAATTCCTCACATGTACGTAACACAGCCAAAAGAAATGTACGTCAAATTCTGAAGGCTCATTGTACAGAGGAAGCTTCAATTTTCGAATCCACGGTAGATTGAGTTACGAAAACAATTTTTTTACATAGAAACATCCTGTACGTTTGCAATTTAAAAGAATTTAATGTAGTTAGATGTTCATATAAAAATTAATTATTCGAATTCAAATTCGTCACTTTATGCAAATAGCTTTGATAATTAGATCAGCCAGTTATCATTGTGACTAGCTAAAATAATTCACAGTTAACACATTACCTACCGGCAGCTATTTCATAACGTTTAAAAGTTTATGATCGAATAGATCGAATAGATAATGATAGAATAGATCTTTCAAGAACAATAATAATTGCAATCGTAAACCATGAAGATCTGTTCTCAAATTGTAGGGCAACTTTCGTTTTAAATTGATTTGCGATGCACTAAATTAATATTTGAACTGCTTGAAGTTAGCAAAATGGCGTTCTTCCTTAAACATGAAACATTTAAGAATCTATTCGGAAGATTATATTTATATTTTCGTAGTTACAGATCCTACCGAGAATGAGGACCCGCGGCTGCTAATCAGTCGGATTCGAAGTAAATTCGTGCCAACCGGCAACGTGAGTCGCACTGCGAAATTATTCGAGAAGGAGGCAGCAGCGTCAAAACCACCGCCGACCATAAATTCAGTGACGCAACGAGCGTACCCCACGGTCCCCGTTGCAGCTACAAAGCCCCACAACGAGAGGGTACAAAAAGCGTTTGCGTTCTGGAATAAATAATAAATAAACAAGAATAAAAGAACGCGTCGAGTACACGCGAAACTCGACGCGCGCAACGGAAGCGTCGTTTTTCTTCTTCCGTTCGAAACTCGGATCAATGAGATTATTACTGATAATTGTTTCCTCCTCTTTTTCTAAATCCGTAAACTCGTTACCAAACAGTTAACTTATTATCCTGCGATTTCACCGTTGCGACAAAGGCGAACTCGCGCTTTAGAGTAAGTACCGTTACGTTCACGAAATAAAAGTATTTATTTAATAATTTTTATCACCCCGTGTAGTCTCGGACGTGCAACCGTCAGATTTTAATGCCACCTAAATCCGTTTTATTTTATTTTGTAATATTTTCAATCGAAATTCGTTGCAATGCAACATTAATTAAGACCGATCGGATATTCGATTTTAAGATCAACATTTCGTGTAGATATACGTTCAGTTAATTTCGAATGTGTATCTGTTTTGTACCGTGAAATACATTCGGAACTTTTGATTTGCGAACGATAAACGGGGATAGACACCTTTTGGCTTTTTCGATGCGTGTAAATAGCTGTCAGTGACATTTTACAAGCGTAGCGGTGTAATAATGTACTTATCACTTCACTTCTATTTGCACTTCTATTTGACTTCTATCTGCTTTTGGTTTTCTTGCGAACATACGGAACCGATTACATGTATTATTATAATAAGTTATACGTGAATTAAAAAAAGTAATAAAAAATGTGTACCCTGACTGGTCGTATCGTAATCCGACATGCTTCCAATCCGCAGTTATGGCAAAGAAAGAAAATTTCATCTTCTAACAAACTATATCAATAGTTTTTTCGTATACTCTAATATCATAAAATAAATTAGCAGCTTGGGTATTTTAATTATTTTAATTAATTGGGTATTTAATTTTCGCAATTGTATTTATTATTACTCAATCTATTATTATTTTACTATTGCAAAATTGTATGACATTTTGTAAATTCCGATATGAGATAATAATAATAATACCACTTATACAACTGGTTGTTGCGACGATAAACGTTTAATTTAATAATACTATTATTTCTTTTGTCTATGTCTATACGATAAAACAAAAATGGACATTTTCTAAAAAGATTTATCGTTCGTGTTTTCGAAGCATTCTTATTTCCACAAGTCAAACTTAAATTATTTAAATATGACGAATTTGTTTACCATATAAAGTAAAAAATTGGTAAATATTGACAAAAGGGGACCCAGCTCCTGATTTTTCGCCCGATAATCGCCAAAATGGCGATCTTAAATCCGCACTCGACGATGAAAATCCGTGCACGCAAAACACGTAACGCCTTTGAAGTTCGAAATAAAACGTTCATCGGATAACGAAAATAAAATATTCGAGATAAGACCTGTGGATAAAACAATCACAAGGAAAGTCCGAGTATCCGTGGATATTTATTAATAACGTAAAAGAAAAGTAAATTTTTATACTGATAGCTAGTACATATACGTATTTATACGTTGCTGATTTCATTGGAACGATAAAAATGAACGGTGAAATGAAAACAAAACGTATTACTACAAAACATTATTTACTACTTATTACTACTAATACTTATTATTAAATTAACGTACTTTATCATAACGAAAAAGTGCTTAGCCTTTCGGCTACTGTTGGCGCTTTCAAAAAATAGCCAACCAAAGTGTATAGATTATTTAAAACCTTTTGTATTTAACGTATTTCTGCAAATTCTCATTTTAAGACTATAAATTAATATATAAACGGGCAAACAATGGACATTTAGAGAAATTTTATAATATTTTTAAAGGAGCATTAACAAATTGTTGAAAGATATACAGTAAACGAGTACCCGGTTGGCTACACAAGGGTTGTCCGCTGGAACGAGAGGCGCCTATAGGCGCTCACTTCGCACAGCTTGAATAGAACTAAAGGCGCCTACATGCCTACAAGCTACAGGCCCTGGCAAATGTTGTTGACAATAATAATCACAGCAAACCGTAGTTGGTCTAATGTAGTGCAATTCAGTGCTGATTATGTATTTCCATATAATTTCTGAGAACTGCACGCTAACGAAAAATTTCATAGTTCTCAGTGTAGGTCGCGATTAAACTCCTACCGTATGCTACGTGCGCGCGGTACATATCGAAGTCTGGCGTAGCGAAAGGGCTTTAAGGAATTGTAGTTCTAGGACAGTGATCGGCAAACTGTGGCTAGCGAGCCACATACCGCTCTTTGGCTACTTGAGTGCGGCTCTTCCACGAATGACGTGTTTAAAATTAATTTATTTCATTTCAATTGAATAATATTTTCATACAATTTTTTCAATGAGTCAGTGTGTTATATCTAAATTCAAATGGTCATACAATATATTAAATAGTTATGTCTAAATTCAAATCCAATTCTAGTTTTATACAGAGTACAAAGGCCCTCGAAAGAAATCTAAATCGTTGTACTGCTATTTGACACTTTTGACTAATGAGTTTTCCGACCACTGTTCTAGGGGTAACGGATGTATAGAGAGGGAAAATCTCCCCCTCTCTCTTCTCCTTCTCCTCATCCCCCTTTTACAGACGTTGAACAAATCAATCCGAAGTAAAGTCCTCGGATAGTACCGGACTGATCAAACGTGTACTGGAGGCGCCAGTGAACGGAGGGGTTTTAGTGGGTAGGACCGGCCTGCACATCATCCAAATTAAATTTAAGACGATCGCCTGTGAGTCCCACACCTCCCCGGGGTTGTGATGACCCTGGGGAGTCGTGCGTAAAGGCATTAAACCTTCCTCCACTTTGAACAATAAAAAAAAGGGGTAACGGTAGATGACGGTCAGAACATATGCGAATAGAAATGGCAACGATCAGATAAACATATATGTATAATAGTAGACATTTCAGGAAATCTCTTCACTTCTCCTCTTCCTTCTCCTCCTGCTCCTCCGTCTGCTGCTTTTGTTTCGCCGGCTTCGTTTGAACTGCCGGTTTGCCGGTGTGTGTGATCTTGATGATCCTCTCGTTCTCCACTTTCGGCTGATCCTTCCTTGGTGCGACGATGGTAAGTACACCGTCCGACGACAGCTTCGATGAGACCTGGTCGAGATCGCACTGCTCGGGGATCATGTATTTCCTGGTGAACTGACGGGAAATCCAGCCGTGTTCATCCCTCTTCTCTTCGTGTTTCGCCGTAACGATCACAAACTTGTCGACAACTTTAACATCGATATCGTCCGGCGCGAATTGCTGAACATCGAGAACGACCTGGAACTTGTCCTTCTCCGCCTGAACAGTCGAGGTACCAGACTCCTTGGAACGAAGCAGCTCGTGCCACGGCCGGAAATAACCATGTTTTCTTGGTGGTTGTAGGTACAGCTCCAGCTGAGTGGGCGTCATCAGTTGATCAGGATAGAGGCCCAAACCGAAGTTTTGGTCCAGCAAACAGTTTGGGTGGTCCAAATTTTCCCACCAATCGGAGAACAGCAGTGGTACCAAAGACATTTTGCGATTGTCTTGACAGGAATACCAAGATATCACGATATCGTTTCAGAATGTACTGAAGTTTCGCTTGCTTTTATCACTCTTATCGCTCGGTTGCTGCGCGAATACTGACGACGCTACTGTCGCGCCCGTATTTATATATCGCTCGCACAACCAGGGCCGGATTAAGCCAGCGCGGGGCCCGTAGCAAATGTAACCAGGAGGCCATAGGTTTTGCATGACAATATCATAAAAACAAGAAAAAATGAATGACCTTTTTATTTTAGCAAAAACTTCTGTAAACGGTAGCCAGGGCTATTACACAATTTTACAAGGTAAACATTTTCTGCTACAAGCGCGGGGCCCCCAGAAGCGCGGGGCCCGTAGCATTTGCTACTCCTGCTACTGGGCTTAATCCGGCCCTGCGCACAACCAGTGTCGTTTCTTGATGTTTCGAGAATACTCGATTATAATCGAGTATTACCTATATATATGTACCCGCGTACATAAATATATATTTATGTACGAAATATATGTAGATACGATATTAGCAAAGAATTTTCAAATTTCTATACAGATCAGAACTCGAATCAATTCATTTTCATCAGTTTACGCGCGTAGCTATCAAGGTACGGGAATATTATAAAGCATCGCGTATGTTCCTGCACATTCTAAACTTCTATATTTAAAAAGCTTTTCCATGGTATTATGATATGGTATTTCTTCTTTAGCTAAATACGTACAGCTTAAAGCATTATGTTACTCGGCTAAATGATTTTTATTTCATTTCTAGAAGCTGCTAGAATCAATGTACTCGCGCGCGCGCACATCTCGAGCACGTAACGAGGCCGCACAATGGTCCGGATCGAAGAAGTTGGTGTCATTTTGTTATAACTTATGAACCAGTAGAGATATTGCAATGAAATTTTCACTAAAAGTATTTAAAAAATAGTCATTTTTAACTATAGGTGATTAAATATTTTTTGCATTTGTTAAACAATATTTTTAAATTAATTTTCATTGATTCTTTTTGACTAAACACAAGATTGTTTACATATAGGTTTACAAACTATTTTTTCTGACAATTTATAATTAAAATCTTTTTTGTGGTCCGGATCGAGAAATTCATTATTCGGGAAGTATGCTGAAAATGATCCAATTTGTTATAAATCGGGACTCGTGAGGCTCTCCTAGATATTCGTTGTCAAATGTAAAAAATTTGGTCAATTTTTTTACTTCATTGAATATTAATTTTTAACATATTGTGAACAATAATTTTTAGTGTAGATGTTGATTTTGTAACACAAAAGAATGCACTTCATCGTAAAAAAAAAAGGAATAAGAAATATGAAGCGGTGTCATCAGGGCATCTCGAAGAAGAGAAGCAATACAAATTTGTTAGAAATCAATATGAGAAAGTTGACTTTTTAGTTAAATGACACCAACTTCTTCGATCCGGACCACTGTGCGGCCGCTAATGTTCCAGTAAAGTGTAGACTTTTCTCGAAGCCGCTAGAAGATACGGCTTCGAGAGAAGTCTACAATTTACTGGAACACTAGCGGCCTCGTTACGTGCTCGAAATGTGCGCGTGCGCGAGTAGATTGTAATCATTGTATATATATGTCTGCTTTTACCTGCGTGTTCCTTTGGTTATTTTAAAATACATTATTGTTTGATACGATTTCAAATAAAATAGTCCGAGTATTGTATACATAGGCTTATTGATCGTCGATGACAACAATGTTAAAGGCTGTGCGAATAGAAGTTTCAGGAAGAATTGTACACAGGAAATGCAAGAAAAAATACCGAGAATCGCTTTTCATAGGTAAGTATGAAGGAAGTAAAGGTTTCACACAAGTATGAAAGGAATTGTTTTGTATCATTTATGTATTTTGTATAATTTATTTCTTAGAAATCCAAGAAGTGGTATGAGACGCCAATTATGGGTAAATAGTTTGGGTTTAGATGAGTCGACTAAAGAATGTGGTATGTTCAGCTCAGATCCTTTTAGGAGCCAGGATTTCGATAGAACCTCCTTAACGTGTATAAGGTTAAAACCACATGCTATACCTTACGTATGTAATATTTTATCATGAGTGCCATATTATCTCTTGTAAAATGTTTTAAAATTGGTCATTTTAAATTAAAGGTATAAGTTTTAGAGGATACAAAGGAAAGAACCAATGACGAATACATGCAATCATCAAATGAAGAGAGTTCATTTTCTGCCGTATGTTTCTGTAGCTATAAACAAAGATCCAGAACGGAACTTCTTTTTATTTCAGCTTTTATTTCCAATTTTGGTTCAGTTCTGATCAAAATAATGTTTTCTCGGTATTTCTCTAAAGGTATTTCTCTAAAAATACCTAATATGGTATTTTTATTTCAATTATATTGTCTCACTCTTGCAAGAAGTTAAGGATTTTGTTTCATTTATAGATTTTGTTTCTGTTCCATCCCGGGTGCCTGACTAAAATACATTTTCACATTATATATTAGTACAATCATCTTATAAAAATATTATTGTTTATAGTTATATTTGGCAGTTATATTTGGACACAGCAATTCAGATATATTAGCTGTATCTGTAGAATATCTAGTCCAAAAGCGTTTATCAATGTTTTCTCTGATGAACCATTAGAGAAAATACAGAGAGTTGTGTCTCCATCAAAAAGTGAATGTGTAAGTCCCTGTTGTGCAGTGTACACATATGAAATCTCAATTGATATGGATTATTCCAATATATCAAAATATGTCTTATTTTGTCCCAGTTACAAGGCATTGTTACAAACGAGAGACGCATCAGTCCAAGTAAGGATGTCAAGATATTTCACTCACCGACTAAAAAAGAATTGCGGAAGCAGATAGTAAGAATGCAAAGAGCACATCAGAATGAAGTGAAATTACTTAAGCAAGAACATAGAAGATGTACCAAAAGACTTGCAAACTTAGGAACAATTTTATATAATAGTATAAGTAGACTGCGAATCTTTATGCAAAATAAAAATTGTCTGCATCAATTGCAAGAAATAGAAACTAAATTGAAAGTTATTTCTTCCCTTAATGATTTTAATAGAGGAGAAATCATATATTGACATCTTCAATTTTTTAAATTCTTCAACAGTTTCTTTCATCTCCTCAATTTTGCTAGAAATGTATAAAGATCCGCAGTCTAAGCATAAGTAATATAGTAGAACTAAGGGACAGTATTGTGATAAGCTAGTTTTAATTTCTAGCAACTGAATATATTGTGTTTTTATTAATCCGATATATTATATTGGGTTCCTACACAAATTATCATGGATGTCATTTCGCTTATAACCATATCAAATTTTAATGTAACAGTAGTGTGGATGTATTTCATCTTTGTGTATCCAAGAAGTGCTATGTCATGATGCTTCTAGAAAAGTTTTATAGATTCCTTTAGCAGTTAGCAGATAAAGCAGATAAACCTTTAGCAGTTAGCAATGAGATACAACTACTAAAAGTTAAAAATAAAAGAAAAATTTAAAATTCATTACACACTATTATCAGATTATAAAATTCATATGTGAATTACTTTAATTGTGTGAAATCAGTAAAACCATTGTATGTGTTCAGTGATAACGAGTAGCATGACAAGCTGAAACATCTAGCTGCAGGACAGGTAGTGTGAAATGTTGCATAACATACAAGGAACGCAATTAAGCTTTAATGGGGAATACATTGCAATTAAATACTTTATATAATAGATTCCTTTCTGCTCGTATAATTGTAATTATAATGGTTATAATAAGATCCTGAATAGAAGTAAGATATATTTGTTTAATGGACAAACTAATTTCGGAGTTCAATCTAAAGAAGACGATGTTTTTATACACACAAACGGATTCATTCAATGTTTTCTTCAAAGTTAACCCAGGTAGCACGTCTGTAGGACGTCCGTTTTATGTCCAGTTTTATGTCCTATGAACGTCCTTGGGACCTATTAAAGAATTAATTTGTACAGAATCCCTGTACAGAGTGCCCATTTGACCTTCAAACAATATGTCACTAATGGCCTTTTTTGCAAACAATTGTTGCTGCGGCTTCATTTTCTGAAGTTCTACTGCCCAAGCTGAAGCAATTTTGTCAAAGTCAGTTTGAGGTTGTTCAAGGTGTTTGCGTGATGCTAGCGATATTAATTCTCCGGACTCATTAAGTTTCTTTGCCTTCTTTTTTGGAGGACCAGTTTGGCGCTGTAAAAAAAATGCATATTTTTAATAAACATATCATTATCTTTCTGTGAGTAATAATTTTATTTGAAATTGCAGTTGCCAGGAACAGAAGCTGAATGGAAAGCTATTGCAAATGGATTTAATCACGAATGGAATTTTCCGAATAGTTTGGGAGCAATAGATGGAAAGCATGTGTCAATTAAAAAACCACCACATACAGGTTCATATTACTACAATTATAAACAGTTTTTTAATATTGTATTGATGGCAGTTGTAAATTACAATTATGAATTTATTATGGTAGATGCTGGTATTAATGGGCGAATATCGGATGGAGGTGTTTTGGGTCATACTGTATTTGAAATTGTTGGGGATTACGCTTTTGCATTGACAGAAAATTTCGTGAAACCTTAAGCGGGCCCTACACGGTCAATCAGACTTTTCAAGCAGACTGTCATTCCTGACTTCAATCACGAAGATCCCTACACTTATCAGTCAGACTGACAGTATGAATGATATAAATTTTGATCGGTTGATATTGAGACACCAAACAGTGCGGATCTGGCGCAATGTCCCATTAACCTGACATTGGGCAGCAGAAGAAGATTGGAACGCATAGTATGGATGAAGAAGTGGTATAAAAAACGGGATCAGTATAGTCATTTAACCTTGCTACCTCTGGTTTGTCATTTTCGTTGATCAAAGGAGCCGGGCTTCCCGAATCATGTAAAAATTGTAAGGTGTAAAATACCCATGAAGTAGGCTTGTATACTTCATCCGTTCCAGATCCACTTCTCATTGAACTTTTAATTTTGTTGAGCTCCCGTCTATAGTTGGAACGTAAAGTGTTCAACTTTTTAGTAACGTCCTTGACTACAGCTTTAGGCTTTATTTCTCTGTAGATCACGAGAAGTTTTTCTAACGCTGTTTGTTTTTTGTACTTATTCATATAGCTAGGATGCACTTTATTCCACAGTTCAGGTAAAGTCTCATAAACTTCGATGAAACGTTTTAAACATTCGTCATCATCACTACACACTGGTAACTCGTCCAGATCAAGAGCGTCGTCAAGACCAGCACGTTCGTCCTCCATGACTGCTTGTACAAGATTGAAAACAAGACTGACGGTTGCCACTACACCATCATTCAGATTGTCAGTCTCCCCTCCACTTCTCGTGATTGAAGCTCGGATTTCAAAATATCTGGGAATCCGTCAGTCCAATCATCAGTCCGTCAGTATTAACCTAAGGGGCCCCTAGACCAATGATCGACAACGGCTCCACCGTTCAGCCGTTTTTCGAGGCCTGCGCCTTCCGCACGTTTCGCTCCCCGTGACGCCCATAGTGCTCGCGCCTTCCGCGCGTCTTATTCCCCGTGACGGCCATAGTTCTCTATGTTATGCCTAGTGAGACGCGCGGGATGCGCAGGCCTCGAAAGCAAGCTGAACGGTGGAGCCGTTGCCGACCAGTGCCTAGACGATCAATAATATTGTCAATGTAGGTTGACAATAATATTGAAGCTCCCGTCAATAATCTTGTCAATCTAGCTATCAATACGGCGACTACGCACTGTTTTGAAAAACGGTTGTGTACTCTATTTTGTGACGAGGTGGCGATTTTCACGTGTTTACTTTTGAAATTAGGTGTTTATTTTTTGAAAGCAATACAAATGTGGCGTTTCTTGCCTTGACTTTGGCAGTGACCAGCATTGGATTAAAATTTCCACTTTGTTCTTTGCTTCATTTAGAACATTATGCGATTGTGTCCACACACTTGTGTGCTGAAAGTTTCTAAACAAACAAATATGAATAAGATGTACTTGAAATTTACTTACCTCTGAACTTCCAGTTTCTGCTATTTCTAGTTGGTCCTTTATAAACAGCAAATCGTCGAAATACCAGGTCTTCGGTTTTGGGATCTCGTCGGTTGATGCACCTAACCGCTTCGCGTTTTCAATTGCCTTGAAGTCTTTGTTGAAATTGGTGCGTAAAGTGTTTATTTTCTTCTTGAATTTTTCGACGGTGAAATCCGGTTTGAACTGAATCAACGTGTCAACTATTTTTTGCTGGGAAATGTGTTTCTTGTTTTGGTCGAAGTAATCTTTCGATTTCACTTTCCACAGTTCTGGGCAATCACGGTATAACGTAATAAGCAACTTAGTAAACTCTCGTTCCGCGTCGGTATCGTCTTTAATTGGTGCGCCAGCCATTTTGCCTGTACGATGTCCGAGTCGAGACTGACGAAATATTGACAACTAAACCTCCTAAACGTCAATGCGCGCATCAACCCAGTCAACCAGGCCTGCCCCGAGCAGAAAGCGAGCTCAGCCTGCCGGGCAGATGGCGGCAGGCTGCTCAGAGCATTGAATGCTCAGAATCTGCTCGGAGTCTGCCGAGTACACCTTGGCGGTGCAGCTGCCGACGCAGGTGCCCGGTATCCTACTCTCAAGCGTCTGCCGGGCAGATGGAAGGCAGCTCGGTCCTGGATTCTGCCTCCCCGCAAGAGGGCAGCACGGTCGCACTAATGTGTGAATATCAGTGACAGGGCAGGTCGCACTAATATTAGTAAACTGCCCGGTAGCTGCCGACGCAGATTCCGAGCAGATGGCTATCTGGGAATATGGCTCCCGTCAATGCGCTTCAATCAAAATTTCTATCAATATGCTTCAATAAATTGACAATGCGTTTGAACCCTTGCTAAACGGTCAATATGCCCTTTCAATGCGCCTCGTAAATATTATTGATAGGCGTATTGACAATATTATTGATCGTCTAGGGGCTCCATTCGACTTGAATGTCATTCCGACTGACCGTGTAGGGCCCGCTTTATAGCCAAGCAGGATTAACCGTAGAAAAACGAATTTTTAATTATCGTGTTACGAGCCAGGGCCGCGAGCAGCACGAGTGGCCGGCGAAGGGTTATTACCCTAGGAATATCGTCTCAATTTGTTAGTTAAGATGCGCGGACGATCATCTTCCTCTACCCGAATAGTATTTTGTGACGTACTTGGTTCTTCCTGACCTATAAGAAACTTCATTTCCTCAAAATACCATAATGTTGGTTTTATTAAGTCGTCTGTTCCGGCACCGCTTTTTTCAGAATCCTTGATCCGTTTCAATTCCTTCCTGAAGTTAGTGCGCAATGAATTCAATTTTTTAACTAACTGCGACTTATCAGCATCTGGATACTTTTCTTCATATTTCCGAAGCAGATATTCGTATTGTTTATTTTTTTTTATCCTGTTGCTATACTCTTTACTCTTGACATTCCATAAAGCAGGTAAGCTCTGATACACCTCGATACATTCTAAAATGAATTTTCTTTCTTTCTCTTTTTTCTTCGTAGCCATATTTGAAAATTCAATGTTCACTTTGTGACTGTGAAGATAAAACTGAACCAATATTGCGTAATATTACCCACAGACGAAGCAATATTTACGAGATTGTACAATAAAAATCAAACTCGTTTTGCTTGACTCAATGTATTGCACAATCTCTTAATCTGATTTACAGACGATCAATATTATTGTACAATATCAATTATTGTACAATATATTGATACTATTGATCGTCTAGAGGCCGCTTCAGTCGCACATCTACTCCATATAGCATTAAGCCCAATTTATTACGATTCCCGATATGCACAACCTTTACTAACTGCACACACGGAACCAGTTAATGAAAACAGTTCAGGACCCTCTGGTGCTTCTCAATATTTTTCACATTTCCAAAAAATGTAAGTTGCTACATGTGAAATAAATTTTGGACAATTTTTGTAATAATCGTTGTGTTTTACTCACCTTTATGTAATCTTTCAGGTTGTGTATTACAGCTGTGCAAGTTTCCATTACAATTATGCTTATGGATTTTGGAGATATAGCAGTTGTGAATTCGAATTTTCGATCACTTTCTAACTTTTTTTATCGTATTCCTGAGGAAATTTCCTATCGATTTAAGCAAAAAAAAATGCCCAAAAATTTCATTTCACACAAGATTCCCTCCTTAAGAAAGAAAATTGATTTCTATTTCGCTCCAGTTTGTTGCGATCGAGGTAGAATATGTTTATTATGCATAAAGGTCCGCTGTCTAATCATGAAGCACTGCAAATGTCGATTGACGTTGGCGTATAACAATTGTTTATTCAGCAGGGAACAACAAGAATAGCCAAAATAGCTAACACTGGGATGAATCGCAGGTGCTGGTAGATTAGATAGTAGCGATGGGCGGGTACCCGGAAATGCGGGTTCGGGTCGGGACCCGAAAATTCGTGATACCCGGATACCCGAAGTCGAAATCGGGTCGGGTCGCGTTTTCATACAACGCGACGCACTGTTTTCTTTTCTTGATATAGGTTTTAAAAATTTGATTTCAATTACATAGTATACGAAAACATTTAAAAAGCTGAAAGAATGCGAATAGAATGAGATTGAGGAACCACCCGACCCGTGACATAATATTCAGATACCCGAACGTCATAGATTTTCGGGTTCCAGACCCGAGTTTTCAAAATCCGACCCGAGGCTCGGGTACCCACCCACTTCTATTAGATAGAATGACATGAGTTTTTGTTCGCTCGGTACGCGAAGATCGCGAGCAAGTCATCCATCCGAGTAATCTAACAGGTATCAGCGTGCTCGTACCATTAAGAAAAACAAGTGTGCCGCGTATATAAAGCCGTTCGAGAATGGGCTGAGTTGAACAGTCAGCAGCACAGTATCATTCACTATGGATCGTTGGGCTGGGAAAGTTGCAGTGGTGACGGGCGCGAGTGTCGGCATCGGCGCCGCGATCTCGAAAGCTCTTGTCAAGAAGTCCATCAAAGTGGTCGGCCTCGCGAGAAGGAAGGAAAAGCTTGAAGAACTAACCAATCAACTGGACAAGGATAAATTCTTCGGGGTCGTATGCGACCTCAGGAGCGAAGCCGACATTGTCAAAGCCTTCAATTGGGTCCAAGAGAACCTTGGCGGAGCGGACATTCTGATCAACAATGCCGGAGTCGCTAGCGACATACCGATCATTGGTACAGTTCACCGTCCTCTTTCTGCAAAATAATAAGTTAAATAATACTGCGCGCAGAAGACCGCATGACCAAAGTGAGAACTTCTACAGCGATTGCACACTTGTCCGTTTCTCGCTCGGGGGACCTCGAGTTTACTCGAATAGCGTTTCACTGCCCAGCAATTGTATACGCGGTGCGCCTAAAGAAGTTTTCACTTCAAAAATTGTCAATTCCAAACACAGTAGTGATTCAAAAGTTTGTTTCTTTCTTGAATAATTCTAACAAGATGAAGATAGTGTATCAGCATTAAACTCTTTTCAGCTTTCTATTATTTTAAATATAAATGGCACCAGTATGTTTTTCTCATAAGTGCATAAACCCCACTGATTGCTTTTGTATCTTCTTAACAACAGATTCACAGGTTACTAAAAACGAATGAATGTTTTTCGCCTCAAAAGGCTTTGTTTTCGACAAAATCGAGTTTAAAGATCCGTCAGGTTCGTGAGCTTTAGTTTATGCAGGAAGTAGAATTGGTTGGTCATGATCAGACGCGTCAGACGATTGCATGCTTATTCGTATATGAAAAAGTTTTATTCTATATTTTCGACTTATCTAAATGATTAATTTAAATTTTAAATCGACCAATTTAAATTTAAATGATTAAGGAAAGAAATAAATAGAAATGTATCTCCTCTACCTTGTAATGGATGCAAACAATTTTTATTTTACTTAAAAAATTTGCATTCAAGGATTATTCTACTAAAATTCGATCGTTTAATACTGAACACTCTGTATAAGAACCACTCTGGCTCAACAACCTGTATGCTTTCTCGGAAGTTTTCGTTTCCACGGCCAATGACCGCTGCACGATGACCTTCATTTTATCTTGCCAATACATGCCAGCGTTCGAAACTGGTTCGAATTTCTCGTCGTCGCTGTACTCTTTACAGCAATTTTGGTTTATTATTTCATTAAGAACCAAAGTTATAAAATTAATATTTTGTTATAGACTCGGCCTTGGACGACTACCGCAAAATATTGGACACCAATGTTATAGCTCCAGCAATCTCTGCACGAGAATTTGTAAAATCGGCCAAGAAACGAAATATATCTGGACACATAATTAACATTAGCAGGTAAATGTATGCAACATAAAATCGTCATTAACCTTTTGCACTTCTTTGTCGAGTGTGACTCGACATCGGAGAAAGGAAAATGTAAATGAAACGTGTTTTTATTTTATTTATTTTATTTTATTCTTCCTTTATTTATTTAAGTCTTACTTTTTAGTTAAAAACATATATAAGTTCCAAATATAAATTACAACAAAGTTTGAGAGCTATATTTAATATAATTGGTAAACAAAATTGTTCAATTAGTTGCAGTCAAGGAACTGTCCTTTGAAGTAAATTTTAAATGAAACACTCAAAATAGATAACTCTAGTGTTGAACCTAATAATGATAGGAGTAAATGACCTGCTAATATATTTGCAGATAGTCGGATAGCAACTATAAAAATTATTAATAATCTTGGGAGATTAAAAGATTCCGTACAGTATCAAAAATCCTAAAGATTCACGGGAAACCCGAACATCTCCGGGGATCCCGAATATTCTCGTGAAACCCGAACATTTTCGGAATTCCGTCCCGACCCGATATGCGTCTTCCCATCCCGTCCCAAGCATCGGGTTTCGGGACTTCCCGGGATCTCGCATACCGCTAATGATTAAATTACAAATAGATACTAAATTTGTTTTAAAAAGGCACCGAATTAATTTCTACACCTAATACAAATCTAATTAACGGTTTCAGGTTCGGGAAACCGATTATAGGATACTTTTCCACTTTGAGAAGTATCAGTCAAAATGACTGGTATTGGTATAAGTAGCCATAATACAAAATTATTTTGATTCATATGTATGAATAAAACCAAAATAAAATTCATTATATTACATCTTTAGTTATCGCTGTAAAAGTCATCACATCATTGCGAAAAAATGTAATATGAAGTAGGAATTTCAGAATGAAATGGTAAAACCAGTCATTTTGGTTGCCGTGGTAGATCTAGCGTTAAAACGGTGTACAACAAATCTGTATACTGTAAAAATAATTCTTGATTAAAATGCTTCATAACATTTGCATTCCGAAAACCGGAAATCTCATACGCAACAACCTAATCGCCGTTGTGGGCATCTAATTACAGATAGTTGTTACTTTCAGCATAGCTGGGCATAATGCAGAGATTATACAATTCCCGATCGGAATGTACGCTGCTAGTAAATATGCCCTAACTGCTTTGGCTGTCGAACTTCGCCACGAACTCGATGACACGGACATCAAAGTTACGGTAAGACTTATTGAACAATTCGTCTGTGTTGGCAAATTTTTCTTCGTTGCGTTTCTTACCGATTTTTACGAAAGCTACCTTCACCGAACAATTTATATCACGGTCATTATTAAAGATAGAAATATTTTCTCTGATTTAATCGACATCACAAAAGACTGTTCTTCTTAAATAATTTATCATTTTATACGAAAATGTCATTTTCAAATGCAAAAATATTGAAAAAATGTCGAGCAGTGAGATATTGGTTCGGATAATCGAGGTTCGACTAAATCCTTAATTCGACGAGCAAATATGCTCCGAATTGTATCGCGTTTGTTCTCGTTTTAATCAGAAAATGCCAGAAATATATTCGTAAATGTTTCATAACGAAATGGAAAACAAGAAAGTTTGATTAGTCATTGGATTAGTTAATGTCTTGTTTTACATTTTTTGTGTTTAAACAGAATATTAGCCCTGGAGCAGTGGCGACAGACATGCTGAAAGATTTCATCAAAAACCCTGCCATTTTTGAGAAAATATCAACATTAAGTGATGATGATGTCTCTGATGCAGTTATGTATGCGTTAGGAACGCCGCCGAATGTGCAGGTATGAGTACACACACACACACACGCGCGCACACCTATCGTTTGTAAATAAAGAATAATATCACATACAGCAGCACAACATTGGTTTTCTTACGTAATCTTCGTTTGCTACACTGTGCAGTTTCTTCGGAGATAATTATAATTAACGTTCCATGCTATAATAGTTTCAAAATACGAATGGCGAGATTAGAATCTCAAGTTGCACGAGACGCACTAATTGCAATGCAAACAGAAACATAAATAATACGAACTGTCTTCTTTGCAGGTTATAGATATTTTGCTAGCGATGCGGAGTATCAAAAGATCACTACGTGAAGTACGTATAACAAACCTAAGAAACTAACAAAGTCTCACGAAACTCTGATTTAACAATAGTTGTCTTATTTTCAGTTGACTGAGATGTCCCAGAAGAATAAATGAAAAAAAAGAATTATACAAAACTCAAAATATGTACAAAAATTAGCCGGTGGAATAATATTTTTGATATACATACACATGTATTATAACGAAGCTTTACATTTGAAATACAAAGGGACAACACACTGTTATATAAAATACAAGTATCATTATTTCCATTCGTTATTCAGTGTTTAACCAGTTTGTTTCTTCAAATATGCGAATTCCACGGTATAGTTATCGCACAAAATTATATTATCGAGCGATAAGTATTTTCTTTCATTAGTGTGAAGGAAAGTTTCGATTAGTTTTATTTCAACTGGAAGAGCAAGTATGTGAGTAATATTTGACATGGCGTCGAGGTGGTGATGAAATAAGATAATCATTCGATTATCCGAATACGCAAGTCATCGGGTGGAGACGATGCAATGGTTGCATCTGCGAGATTAAAATTGTTGAGTGACTCAGCTATTATTATTTCTATTCTGTTATTAATATTTCTATTCTGTTGGCGTAATGATCGCTTCTGCGAAATTGATTAAGTGATCCAATGCAGAAAGTCAAGGTCACCGAGGAAAACACACAATCATGCAGCACAGTTAAAACAATTAGAACTTGATTTCCACGCGTTCATTTTACGATCGCAAAATAAATAGTTCGTTTTACGGCATTATTTGTCACGATAAGCAGTAAAATAGATTTGTGATTTTACAAAAACATATTTGTTTCAATTTTATATATGATAAGAGTACTTTGATACAATGTAAAACAATTTGGAGTTTTGAATTTTAAACATTTACATCGAAGTTTACAATTTGAATTGGAGGTGACAATGATATATCGATGTTTTCAGCATCGATATTTGAAGATCGATATGTATACAAAGCCATTGATGTTTATCTAATGAATTTTGTTATTGTTGGTTAGTCTAGGATATAAAATATTTTGATCTTGTAATAGTTTTATCGGATTTTAGCAATATTCGTCGAGTAAAACGCTTAAAACTGTACAAATACCAACCCCTAAATTTCGCTACAGATAACTATCGAGAGTAAAAGTAAATCATCGATAGTTTTCGATAGTGAGAACTATCAATAACCATCGATAGTACCTCGATAGTTCTCCACCTCTACTTCGCAATTTCCCTCAAACTTTCTAGAACATCCTGTACTGAACATCCTGTTAGTATTGTTGTATGTAAGAGTTAGATCAAGACTTCACTGTAAGAAATTAAATGGCGAATTAAATCGA